>JAMPIV010003191.1:0-364432 GCA_024509875.1 Oreohelix idahoensis
AAGCGGGTTCCTGTACAGATAACCTGGTCTAAAGCGGGTTCCTGTGCAGAAAACCTGGTCTAAAGCGGGTTCCTGTGCAGAAAACCTGGTCTAAAGCGGGTTCCTGTGCAGAAAACCTGGTCTAAAGCGGGTTCCTGTGCAGAAAACCTGGTCTAAAGCGGGTTCCTGTGCAGAAAACCTGGTCTAAAGCGGGTTCCTGTGCAGAAAACCTGGTCTAAAGCGGGTTCCTGTGCAGAAAACCTGGTCTAAAGCGGGTTCCTGTGCAGAAAACCTGGTCTAAAGCGGGTTCCTGTGCAGAAAACCTGGTCTAAAGCGGGTTCCTGTGCAGAAAACCTGGTCTAAAGCGGGTTCCTGTGCAGAAAACCTGGTCTAAAGCGGGTTCCTGTGCAGAAAACCTGGTCTAAAGCGGGTTCCTGTGCAGAAAACCTGGTCTAAAGCGGGTTCCTGTGCAGAAAACCTGGTCTAAAGCGGGTTCCTGTGCAGAAAACCTGGTCTAAAGCGGGTTCCTGTGCAGAAAACCTGGTCTAAAGCGGGTTCCTGTGCAGAAAACCTGGTCTAAAGCGGGTTCCTGTCCAGAAAACCTGGTCTAAAGCGGGTTCCTGTGCAGAAAACCTGGTCTAAAGCGGGTTCCTGTGCAGAAAACCTGGTCTAAAGCGGGTTCCTGTGCAGAAAACCTGGTCTAAAGCGGGTTCCTGTGCAGAAAACCTGGTCTAAAGCGGGTTCCTGTGCAAAAAACCTGGTCTAAAGCGGGTTCCTGTGCAGAAAACCTGGTCTAAAGCGGGTTCCTGTGCAGAAAACCTGGTCTAAAGCGGGTTCCTGTGCAGAAAACCTGGTCTAAAGCGGGTTCCTGTGCAGAAAACGTGGTCTAAAGCGGGTTCCTGTGCAGAAAACCTGGTCTAAAGCGGGTTCCTGTGCAGAAAACCTGGTCTAAAGCGGGTTCCTGTGCAGAAAACCTGGTCTAAAGCGGGTTCCTGTGCAGAAAACCTGGTCTAAAGCGGGTTCCTGTGCAGCAAACCTGGTCTAAAGCGGGTTCCTGTGCAGAAAACCTGGTCTAAAGCGGGTTCCTGTGCAGAAAACCTGGTCTAAAGCGGGTTCCTGTGCAGAAAACCTGGTCTAAAGCGGGTTCCTGTGCAGAAAACCTGGTCTAAAGCGGGTTCCTGTGCAGAAAACCTGGTCTAAAGCGGGTTCCTGTGCAGAAAACCTGGTCTAAAGCGGGTTCCTGTGCAGAAAACCTGGTCTAAAGCGGGTTCCTGTGCAGAAAACCTCTTCTAAAGCGGGTTCCTGTGCAGAAAACCTGGTCTAAAGCGGGTTCCTGTGCAGAAAACCTGGTCTAAAGCGGGTTCCTGTGCAGAAAACCTGGTCTAAAGCGGGTTCCTGTGCAGAAAACCTGGTCTAAAGCGGGTTCCTGTGCAGAAAACCTGGTCTAAAGCGGGTTCCTGTGCAGAAAACCTGGTCTAAAGCGGGTTCCTGTGCAGAAAACCTGGTCTAAAGCGGGTTCCTGTGCAGAAAACCTGGTCTAAAGCGGGTTCCTGTGCAAAAAAACCTGGTCTAAAGCGGGTTCCTGTGCAGAAAACCTGGTCTAAAGCGGGTTCCTGTGCAGAAAACGTGGTCTAAAGCGGGTTCCTGTGCAGAAAACCTGGTCTAAAGCGGGTTCCTGTGCAGAAAACCTGGTCTAAAGCGGGTTCCTGTGCAGAAAACCTGGTCTAAAGCGGGTTCCTGTGCAGAAAACCTGGTCTAAAGCGGTTCCTGTGCAGAAAACCTGGTCTAAAGCGGGTTCCTGTGCAGAAAACCTGGTCTAAAGCGGGTTCCTGTGAAGAAAACCTGGTCTAAAGCGGGTTCCTGTGCAGAAAACCTGGTCTAAAGCGGGTTCCTGTGCAGAAAACCTGGTCTAAAGCGGGTTCCTGTGCAGAAAACCTGGTCTAAAGCGGGTTCCTGTGCAGAAAACCTGGTCTAAAGCGGGTTCCTGTGCAGAAAACCTGGTCTAAAGCGGGTTCCTGTGCAGAAAACCTGGTCGAAAGCGGGTTCCTGTGCAGAAAACCTGGTCTAAAGCGGGTTCCTGTGCAGAAAACCTGGTCTAAAGCGGGTTCCTGTGCAGAAAACCTGGTCTAAAGCGGGTTCCTGTGCAGAAAACCTGGTCTAAAGCGGGTTCCTGCGCAGAAAACCTGGTCTAAAGCGGGTTCCTGTGCAGAAAACCTGGTCTAAAGCGGGTTCCTGTGCAGAAAACCTGGTCTAAAGCGGGTTCCTGTGCAGAAAACCTCGTCTAAAGCGGGTTCCTGTGCAGAAAACCTGGTCTAAAGCGGGTTCCTGTGCAGAAAACCTGGTCTAAAGCGGGTTCCTGTGCAGAAAACCTGGTCTAAAGCGGGTTCCTGTGCAGAAAACCTGGTCTAAAGCGGGTTCCTGTGCAGAAAAACCTGGTCTAAAGCGGGTTCCTGTGCAGAAAACCTGGTCTAAAGCGGGTTCCTGTGCAGAAAACCTGGTCTAAAGCGGGTTCCTGTGCAGAAAACCTGGTCTAAAGCGGGTTCCTGTGCAGAAAACCTGGTCTAAAGCGGGTTCCTGTGCAGAAAACCTGGTCTAAAGCGGGTTCCTGTGCAAAAAACCTGGTCTAAAGCGGGTTCCTGTGCAGAAAACCTGGTCTAAAGCGGGTTCCTGTGCAGAAAACCTGGTCTAAAGCGGGTTCCTGTGCAGAAAACCTGGTCTAAAGCGGGTTCCTGTGCAGAAAACCTGGTCTAAAGCGGGTTCCTGTGCAGGGTTCCTGTGCAGAAAACCTGGTCTAAAGCGGGTTTCTGTGCAGAAAACCTGGTCTAAAGCGGGTTCCTGTGCAGAAAACCTGGTCTAAAGCGGGTTCCTGTGCAGAAAACCTGGTCTAAAGCGGGTTCCTGTGCAGAAAACCTGGTCTAAAGCGGGTTCCTGTGCAGAAAACCTGGTAAAAAAGCGGGTTCCTGTGCAGAAAACCTGGTCTAAAGCGGGTTCCTGTGCAGAAAACCTGGTCTAAAGCGGGTTCCTGTGCAGAAAACCTGGTCTAAAGCGGGTTCCTGTGCAGAAAACCTGGTCTAAAGCGGGTTCCTGTGCAGCAAACCTGGTCTAAAGCGGGTTCCTGTGCAGAAAACCTGGTCTAAAGCGGGTTCCTGTGCAGAAAACCTGGTCTAAAGCGGGTTCCTGTGCAGAAAACCTGGTCTAAAGCGGGTTCCTGTGCAGAAAACCTGGTCTAAAGCGGGTTCCTGTGCAGAAAACCTGGTCTAAAGCGGGTTCCTGTGCAGAAAACCTGGTCTAAAGCGGGTTCCTGTGCAGAAAACCTGGTCTAAAGCGGGTTCCTGTGCAGAAAACCTGGTCTAAAGCGGGTTCCTGTGCAGAAAACCTGGTCTAAAGCCTGTTCCTGTGCAGAAAACCTGGTCTAAAGCGGGTTCCTGTGCAGAAAACCTGGTCTAAAGCGGGTTCCTGTGCAGAAAACCTGGTCTAAAGCGGGTTCCTGTGCACGGGTTCCTGTGCAGAAAACCTGGTCTAAAGCGGGTTCCTGTGCAGAAAACCTGGTCTAAAGCGGGTTCCTGTGCAGAAAACCTGGTCTAAAGCGGGTTCCTGTGCAGAAAACCTGGTCTAAAGCGGGTTCCTGTGAAGAAAACCTGGTCTAAAGCGGGTTCCTGTGCAGAAAACCTGGTCTAAAGCGGGTTCCTGTGCAAAAAACCTGGTCTAAAGCGGGTTCCTGTGCAGAAAACCTGGTCTAAAGCGGGTTCCTGTGCAGAAAACCTGGTCTAAAGCGGGTTCCTCCGCAGAAAACCTGGTCTAAAGCGGGTTCCTGTGCAGAAAACCTGGTCTAAAGCGGGTTCCTGTGCAGAAAACCTGGTCTAAAGCGGGTTCCTGTGCAGAAAACCTGGTCTAAAGCGGGTTCCTGTGCAGAAAACCTGGTCTAAAGCGGGTTCCTGTGCAGAAAACCTGGTCTAAAGCGGGTTCCTGTGCACAGAAAACCTGGTCTAAAGCGGGTTCCTGTGCAGAAAACCTGGTCTAAAGCGGGTTCCTGTGCAGAAAACCTGGTCTAAAGCGGGTTCCTGTGCAAAAAACCTGGTCTAAAGCGGGTTCCTGTGCAGAAAACCTGGTCTAAAGCGGGTTCCTGTGCAGAAAACCTGGTCTAAAGCGGGTTCCTGTGCAGAAAACCTGGTCTAAAGCGGGTTCCTGTGCAGAAAACCTGGTCTAAAGCGGGTTCCTGTGCAGCAAACCTGGTCTAAAGCGGGTTCCTGTGCAGAAAACCTGGTCTAAAGCGGGTTCCTGTGCAGAAAACCTGGTCTAAAGCGGGTTCCTGTGCAGAAAACCTGGTCTAAAGCGGGTTCCTGTGCAGAAAACCTGGTCTAAAGCGGGTTCCTGTGCAGAAAACCTGGTCTAAAGCGGGTTCCTGTGCAGAAAACCTGGTCTAAAGCGGGTTCCTGTGCAGAAAAAATGGTCTAAATCTGGTTCCTGTGGAGAAAACCTGGTCTAAAGCGGGTTCCTGTGCAGAAAACCTGGTCTAAAGCGGGTTCCTGTGCAGAAAACCTGGTCTAAAGCGGGTTCCTGTGCAGAAAACCTGGTCTAAAGCGGGTTCCTGTGCAGAAAACCTGGTCTAAAGCGGGTTCCTGTGAAGAAAACCTGGTCTAAAGCGGGTTCCTGTGCAGAAAACCTGGTCTAAAGCGGGTTCCTGTGCAGAAAACCTGGTCTAAAGCGGGTTCCTGTGCAGAAAACCTGGTCTAAAGCGGGTTCCTGTGCAGAAAACCTGGTCTAAGCGGGTTCCTGTGCACAAAACCTGGTCTAAAGCGGGTTCCTGTGCAGAAAACCTGGTCTAAAGCGGGTTCCTGTGCAGAAAACCTGGTCTAAAGCGGGTTCCTGTGCAGAAAACCTGGTCTAAAGCGGGTTCCTGTGCAGAAAACCTGGTCTAAAGCGGGTTCCTGTGCAGAAACCCTGGTCTAAAGCGGGTTCCTGTGCAGAAAACCTGGTCTAAAGCGGGTTCCTGTGCAGAAAACCTGGTCTAAAGCGGGTTCCTGTGCAGAAAACCTGGTCTAAAGCGGGTTCCTGTGCAGAAAACCTGGTCTAAAGCGGGTTCCTGTGCAGAAAACCTGGTCTAAAGCGGGTTCCTGTGCACAAAACCTGTTCTAAAGCGGGTTCCTGTGCAGAAAACCTGGTCTAAAGCGGGTTCCTGTGCAGAAAACCTGGTCTAAAGCGGGTTCCTGTGCAGAAAACCTGGTCTAAAGCGGGTTCCTGTGCAGAAAACCTGGTCTAAAGCGGGTTCCTGTGCAGAAAACCTGGTCTAAAGCGGGTTCCTGTGCAGAAAACCTGGTCTAAAGCGGGTTCCTGTGCAGAAAAACCTGGTCTAAAGCGGGTTCCTGTGCAGAAAACCTGGTCTAAAGCGGGTTCCTGTGCAGAAAACCTGGTCTAAAGCGGGTTCCTGTGCAGAAAACCTGGTCTAAAGCGGGTTCCTGTGCAGAAAACCTGGTCTAAAGCGGGTTCCTGTGCAGAAAACCTGGTCTAAAGCGGGTTCCTGTGCAGAAAACCTGGTCTAAAGCGGGTTCCTGTGCAGAAAAACCTGGTCTAAAGCGGGTTCCTGTGCAGAAAACCTGGTCTAAAGCGGGTTCCTGTACAGAAAACCTGGTCTAAAGCGGGTTCCTGTACAGAAAACCTGGTCTAAAGCGGGTTCCTGTGCAAAAAACCTGGTCTAAAGCGGGTTCCTGTGCAGAAAACCTGGTCTAAAGCGGGTTCCTGTGCAGAAAACCTGGTCTAAAGCGGGTTCCTGTGCAAAAAACCTGGTCTAAAGCGGGTTCCTGTGCAGAAAACCTGGTCTAAAGCGGGTTCCTGTGCAGAAAACCTGGTCTAAAGCGGGTTCCTGTGCAGAAAACCTGGTCTAAAGCGGGTTCCTGTGCAGAAAACCTGGTCTAAAGCGGGTTCCTGTGCAGAAAACAAACCTGGTCTAAAGCGGGTTCCTGTACAGAAAACCTGGTTCAAAGCGGGTTCCTGTGCAGAAAACCTGGTCTAAAGCGGGTTCCTGTGCAGAAAACCTGGTCTAAAGCGGGTTCCTGTGCAGAAAACCTGGTCTAAAGCTGGTTCCTGTTCAGAAAACGTGGTCTAAAGCGGGTTCCTGTGCAGAAAACCTGGTCTAAAGCGGGTTCCTGTGCAGAAAACCTGGTCTAAAGCGGGTTCCTGTGCAGAAAACCTGGTCTAAAGCGGGTTCCTGTGCAGAAAACCTGGTCTAAAGCGGGTTCCTGTGCAGAAAACCTGGTCTAAAGCGGGTTCCTGTGCAGAAAACCTGGTCTAAAGAGGGTTCCTGTGCAGAAAACCTGGTCGAAAACGGGTTCCTGTGCAGAAAACCTGGTCTAAAGCGGGTTCCTGTGCAGAAAACCTGGTCTAAAGCGGGTTCCTGTGCAGAAAACCTGGTCTAAAGCGGGTTCCTGTGCAGAAAACCTGGTCTAAAGCGGGTTCCTGTGCAGAAAACCTGATCTAAAGCGGGTTCCTGTGCAGAAAACCTGGTCTAAAGCGGGTTCCTGTGCAGAAAACCTGGTCTAAAGCGGGTTCCTGTGCAGAAAACCTGGTCTAAAGCGGGTTCCTGTGCAGAAAACCTGGTCTAAAGCGGGTTCCTGTGCAGAAAACCTGGTCTAAAGCGGGTTCCTGTGCAGAAAACCTGGTCTAAAGCGGGTTCCTGTGCAGAAAACCTGGTCTAAAGCGGGTTCCTGTGCAGAAAACCTGGTCTAAAGCGGGTTCCTGTGCAGAAAACCTGGTCTAAAGCGGTTTCCTGTGCAGAAAACCTGGTCTAAAGCGGGTTCCTGTGCAGAAAACCTGGTCTAAAGCGGGTTCCTGTGCAGAAAACCTGGTCTAAAGCGGGTTCCTGTGCAGAAAACCTGGTCTAAAGCGGGTTCCTGTGCAGAAAACCTGGTCTAAAGCGGGTTCCTGTGCAGAAAACCTGGTCTAAAGCGGGTTCCTGTGCAGAAAACCTGGTCTAAAGCGGGTTCCTGTGCAGAAAACATGGTCTAAAGCGGGTTCCTGTGCAGAAAACCTGGTCTAAAGCGGGTTCCTGTGCAGAAAACCTGGTCTAAAGCGGGTTCCTGTGCAGAAAACCTGGTCTAAAGCGGGTTCCTGTGCAGAAAACCTGGTCTAAAGCGGGTTCCTGTGCAGAAAAACCTGGTCTAAAGCGGGTTCCTGTGCAGAAAACCTGGTCTAAAGCGGGTTCCTGTGCAGAAAACCTGGTCTAAAGCGGGTTCCTGTGCAGAAAACCTGGTCTAAAGCGGGTTCCTGTGCAGAAAACCGGGTCTAAAGCGGGTTCCTGTGCAGAAAACCTGGTCTAAAGCGGGTTCCTGTGCAGAAAACCTGGTCTAAAGCGGGTTCCTGTGCAGAAAACCTGGTCTAAAGCGGGTTCCTGTGCAGAAAACCTGGTCTAAAGCGGGTTCCTGTCCAGAAAACCTGGTCTAAAGCGGGTTCCTGTGCAGAAAACCTGGTCTAAAGCGGGTTCCTGTGCAGAAAACCTGGTCTAAAGCGGGTTCCTGTGCAGAAAACCTGGTCTAAAGCGGGTTCCTGTGCAGAAAACCTGGTCTAAAGCGGGGTCCTGTGCAGAAAACCTGGTCTAAAGCGGGTTCCTGTGCAGAAAACCTGGTCTAAAGCGGGTTCCTGTGCAGAAAATCTGGTCTAAAGCGGGTTCCTGTGCAGAAAACCTGGTCTAAAGCGGGTTCCTGTGCAGAAAACCTGGTCTAAAGCGGGTTCCTGTGCACAAAACCTGGTCTAAAGCGGGTTCCTGTGCAGAAAACCTGGTCTAAAGCGGGTTCCTGTGCAGAAAACCTGGTCTAAAGCGGGTTCCTGTGCAGAAAACCTGGTCTAAAGCGGGGTCCTGTGCAGAAAACCTGGTCTAAAGCGGGTTCCTGTGCAGAAAACCTGGTCTAAAGCGGGTTCCTGTGCAGAAAACCTGGTCTAAAGCGGGTTCCTGTGCAAAAAACCTGGTCTAAAGCGGGTTCCTGTGCAGAAAACCTGGTCTAAAGCGGGTTCCTGTGCAGAAAACCTGGTCTAAAGCGGGTTCCTGTGCAGAAAACCTGGTCTAAAGCGGGTTCCTCTGCAGAAAACCTGGTCTAAAGCGGGTTCCTGTGCAGAAAACCTGGTCTAAAGCGGGTTCCTGTGCAGAAAACCTGGTCTAAAGCGGGTTCCTGTGCAGAAAACCTGGTCTAAAGCGGGTTCCTGTGCAGCAAACCTGGTCTAAAGCGGGTTCCTGTGCAGAAAACCTGGTCTAAAGCGGGTTCCTGTGCAGAAAACCTGGTCTAAAGCGGGTTCCTGTGCAGAAAAACCTGGTCTAAAGCGGGTTCCTGTGCAGAAAACCTGGTCTAAAGCGGGTTCCTGTGCAGAAAACCTGGTCTAAAGCGGGTTCCTGTGCAGAAAACCTGGTCTAAAGCGGGTTACTGTACAGAAAACCTGGTCTAAAGCGGGTTCCTGTGCAGAAAACCTGGTCTAAAGCGGGTTCCTGTGCAGAAAACCTGGTCTAAAGCGGGTTCCTGTGCAGAAAACCTGGTCTAAAGCGGGTTCCTGTGCAGAAAACCTGGTCTAAAGCGGGTTCCTGTGCAGAAAACCTGGTCTAAAGCGGGTTCCTGTGCAGAAAACCTGGTCTAAACCGGGTTCCTGTGCAGAAAACCTGGTCTAAAGCGGGTTCCTGTGCAGAAAACCTGGTCTAAAGCGGGTTCCTGTGCAGAAAACCTGGTCTAAAGCGGGTTCCTGTGCAGAAAACCTGGTCTAAAGCGGGTTCCTGTGCAGAAAACCTGGTCTAAAGCGGGTTCCTGTGCAGAAAACCTGGTCTAAAGCGGGTTCCTGTGCAGAAAACCTGGTCTAAAGCGGGTTCCTGTGCAGAAAACCTGGTCTAAAGCGGGTTCCTGTGCAGAAAACCTGGTCTAAAGCGGGTTCCTGTGCAGAAAACCTGGTCTAAAGCGGGTTCCTGTGCAGAAAACCTGGTCTAAAGCGGGTTCCTGTGCAGAAAACGTGGTCTAAAGCGGGTTCCTGTGCAGAAAACCTGGTCTAAAGCGGGTTCCTGTGCAGAAAACCTGGTCTAAAGCGGGTTCCTGTGCAGAAAACCTGGTCTAAAGCGGGTTCCTGTGCAGAAAACCTGGTCTAAAGCGGGTTCCTGTGCAGAAAACCTGGTCTAAAGCGGGTTCCTGTGCAGAAAACCTGGTCTAAAGCGGGTTCCTGTGCAGAAAACCTGGTCTAAAGCGGGTTCCTGTGCAGAAAACCTGGTCTAAAGCGGGTTCCTGTGCAGCAAACCTGGTCTAAAGCGGGTTCCTGTGCAGAAAACCTGGTCTAAAGCGGGTTCCTGTGCAGAAAACCTGGTCTAAAGCGGGTTCCTGTGCAGAAAACCTGGTCTAAAGCGGGTTCCTGTGCAGAAAACCTGGTCTAAAGCGGGTTCCTGTGTAAAAAACCTGGTCTAAAGCGGGTTCCTGTGCAGAAAACCTGGTCTAAAGCGGGTTCCTGTGCAGAAAACCTGGTCTAAAGCGGGTTCCTGTGCAGCAAACCTGGTCTAAAGCGGGTTCCTGTGCAGAAAACCTGGTCTAAAGCGGGTTCCTGTGCAGAAAACCTGGTCTAAAGCGGGTTCCTGTGCAGAAAACCTGGTCTAAAGCGGGTTCCTGTGCAGAAAACCTGGTCTAAAGCGGGTTCCTGTGCAGAAAACCTGGTCTAAAGCGGGTTCCTGTGCAGAAAACCTGGTCTAAAGCGGGTTCCTGTGCAGAAAACCTGGTCTAAAGCGGGTTCCTGTGCAGAAAACCTGGTCTAAAGCGGGTTCCTGTGCAGAAACCCTGGTCTAAAGCGGGTTCCTGTGCAGAAAACCTGGTCTAAAGCGGGTTCCTGTGCAGAAAACCTGGTCTAAAGCGGGTTCCTGTGCAGAAAACCTGGTCTAAAGCGGGTTCCTGTGCAGAAAACCTGGTCTAAAGCGGGTTCCTGTGCAGAAAACCTGGTCTAAAGCGGGTTCCTGTGCAGAAAACCTGGTCCAAAGCGGGTTCCTGTGCAGAAAACCTGGTCTAAAGCGGGTTCCTGTGCAGAAAACCTGGTCTAAAGCGGGTTCCTGTGCAGAAAACCTGGTCTAAAGCGGGTTCCTGTGCAGAAAACCTGGTCTAAAGCGGGTTCCTGTGCAGAAACCCTGGTCTAAAGCGGGTTCCTGTGCAGAAAACCTGGTCTAAAGCGGGTTCCTGTGCAGAAAACCTGGTCTAAAGCGGGTTCCTGTGCAGAAAACCTGGTCTAAAGCGGGTTCCTGTGCAGAAAACCTGGTCTAAAGCGGGTTCCTGTGCAGAAAACCTGGTCTAAAGCGGGTTCATGTGCAGAAAACCTGGTCTAAAGCGGGTTCCTGTGCAGAAAACCTGGTCTAAAGCGGGTTCCTGTGCAGAAAACCTGGTCTAAAGCGGGTTCCTGTGCAGAAAACCTGGTCTAAAGCGGGTTCCTGTACAGAAAACCTGGTCTAAAGCGGGTTCCTGTGCAGAAAACCTGGTCTAAAGCGGGTTCCTGTGCAGAAAACCTGGTCTAAAGCGGGTTCCTGTGCAGAAAACCTGGTCTAAAGCGGGTTCCTGTGCAGAAAACCTGGTCTAAAGCGGGTTCCTGTGCAGAAAACCTGGTCTAAAGCGGGTTCCTGTGCAGAAAACCTGGTCTAAAGCGGGTTCCTGTGCAGAAAACCTGGTCTAAAGCGGGTTCCTGTGCAGAAAACCTGGTCTCAAGCGGGTTCCTGTGCAGAAAACCTGGTCTAAAGCGGGTTCCTGTGCAGAAAACCTGGTCTAAAGCGGGTTCCTGTGCAGAAAACCTGGTCTAAAGCGGGTTCCTGTGCAGAAAACCTGGTCTAAAGCGGGTTCCTGTGCAGAAAACTGGTCTAAAGCGGGTTCCTGTGCAGAAAACCTGGTCTAAAGCGGGTTCCTGTGCAGAAAACCTGGTCTAAAGCGGGTTCCTGTGCAGAAAACCTGGTCTAAAGCGGGTTCCTGTGCAGAAAACCTGGTCTAAAGCGGGTTCCTGTGCAGAAAACCTGGTCTAAAGCGGGTTCCTGTGCAGAAAACCGGGTCTAAAGCGGGTTCCTGTGCAGAAAACCTGGTCTAAAGCGGGTTCCTGTGCAGAAAACCTGGTCTAAAGCGGGTTCCTGTGCAGAAAACCTGGTCTAAAGCGGGTTCCTGTGCAGAAAACCTGGTCTAAAGCGGGTTCCTGTGCAGAAAACCTGGTCTAAAGCGGGTTCCTGTGCAGAAAACCTGGTCTAAAGCGGGTTCCTGTGCAGAAAACCTGGTCTAAAGCGGGTTCCTGTGCAGAAAACCTGGTCTAAAGGGGGTTCCTGTGCAGAAAACCTGGTCTAAAGCGGGTTCCTGTGCAGAAAACCTGGTCTAAAGCGGGTTCCTGTGCAGAAAACCTGGTCTAAAGCGGGTTCCTGTGCAGAAAACCTGGTCTAAAGCGGGTTCCTGTGCAGAAAACCTGGTCTAAAGCGGGTTCCTGTGCAGAAAACCTGGTCTAAAGCGGGTTCCTGTGCAGAAAACCTGGTCTAAAGCGGGTTCCTGTGCAGAAAACCTGGTCTAAAGCGGGTTCCTGTGCAGAAAACCTGGTCTAAAGCGGGTTCCTGTGCAGAAAACCTGGTCTAAAGCGGGTTCCTGTGCAGAAAACCTGGTCTAAAGCGGGTTCCTGTGCAGAAAACCTGGTCTAAAGCGGGTTCCTGTGCAGAAAACCTGGTCTAAAGCGGGTTCCTGTGCAGAAAACCTGGTCTAAAGCGGGTTCCTGTGCAAAAAACCTGGTCTAAAGCGGGTTCCTGTGCAGAAAACCTGGTCTAAAGCGGGTTCCTGTGCAGAAAACCTGGTCTAAAGCGGGTTCCTGTGCAGAAAACCTGGTCTAAAGCGCGTTCCTGTGCAGAAAACCTGGTCTAAAGCGGGTTCCTGTGCAGAAAACCTGGTCTAAAGCGGGTTCCTGTGCAGAAAACCTGGTCTAAAGCGGGTTCCTGTGCAGAAAACCTGGTCTAAAGCGGGTTCCTGTGCAGAAAACCTGGTCTAAAGCGGGTTCCTGTGCAGAAAAACCTGGTTCGGGTTCCTGTGCAGAAAACCTGGTCTAAAGCGGGTTCCTGTGCAGAAAACCTGGTCTAAAGCGGGTTCCTGTGCAGAAAACTTGGTCTAAAGCGGGTTCCTGTGCAGAAAACCTGGTCTAAAGCGGGTTCCTGTGCAGAAAACCTGGTCTAAAGCGGGTTCCTGTGCAGAAAACCTGGTCTAAAGCGGGTTCCTGTGCAGAAAACCTGGTCTAAAGCGGGTTCCTGTGCAGAAAACCTGGTCTAAAGCGGGTTCCTGTGCAGAAAACCTGGTCTAAAGCGGGTTCCTGTGCAGAAACCTGGTCTAAAGCGGGTTCCTGTGCAGAAAACCTGGTCTAAAGCGGGTTCCTGTGCAGAAAACCTGGTCTAAAGCGGGTTCCTGTGCAGAAAACCTGGTCTAAAGCGGGTTCCTGTGCAGAAAACCTGGTCTAAAGCGGGTTCCTGTGCAGAAAACCTGGTCTAAAGCGCGTTCCTGTGCAGAAAACCTGGTCTAAAGCGGGTTCCTGTGCAGAAAACCTGGTCTAAAGCGGGTTCCTGTGCAGAAAACCTGGTCTAAAGCGGGTTCCTGTGCAGAAAACCTGGTCTAAAGCGGGTTCCTGTGCAGAAAACCTGGTCTAAAGCGGGTTCCTGTGCAGAAAACCTGGTCTAAAGCGGGTTCCTGTGCAGAAAACCTGGTCTAAAGCGGGTTCCTGTGCAGAAAACCTGGTCTAAAGCGGGTTCCTGTGCAGAAAACCTGGTCTAAAGCGGGTTCCTGTGCAGAAAACCTGGTCTAAAGCGGGGTCCTGTGCAGAAAACCTGGTCTAAAGCGGGTTCCTGTGCAGAACCTGGTCTAAAGCGGGTTCCTGTGCAGAAAACCTGGTCTAAAGCGGGTTCCTGTGCAGAAAACCTGGTCTAAAGCGGGGTCCTGTGCAGAAAACCTGGTCTAAAGCGGGTTCCTGTGCAGAAAACCTGGTCTAAAGCGGGTTCCTGTGCAGAAAACCTGGTCTAAAGCGGGTTCCTGTGCAGAAAACCTGGTCTAAAGCGGGGTCCTGTGCAGAAAACCTGGTCTAAAGCGGGTTCCTGTGCAGAAAACCTGGTCTAAAGCGGGTTCCTGTGCAGAAAACCTGGTCTAAAGCGGGTTCCTGTGCAGAAAACCTGGTCTAAAGCGGGTTCCTGTGCAGAAAAAATGGTCTAAAGCGGGTTCCTGTGCAGAAAACCTGGTCTAAAGCGGGTTCCTGTGCAGAAAACCTGGTCTAAAGCGGGTTCCTGTGCAGAAAACCTGGTCTAAAGCGGGTTCCTGTGCAGAAAACCTGGTCTAAAGCGGGTTCCTGTGCAGAAAACTTGGTCTAAAGCGGGTTCCTGTGCAGAAAACCTGGTCTAAAGCGGGATCCTGTGCAGAAAACCTGGTCTAAATCGGGTTCCTAAGCAGAAAACCTGGTCTAAAGAGGGTTCCTGTGCAGAAAAGCTGGTCTAAAGCGGGTTCCTGTGCAGAAAACCTGGTCTAAAGCGGGTTCCTGTGCAGAAAACCTGGTCTAAAGCGGGTTCCTGTGCAGAAAACCTGGTCTAAAGCGGGTTCCTGTGCAGAAAACCTGGTCTAAAGCGGGTTCCTGTGCAGAAAACCTGGTCTAAAGCGGGTTCCTGTGCAGAAAATCTGGTCTAAAGCGGGTTCCTGTGCAGAAAACCTGGTCTAAAGCGGGTTCCTGTGCAGAAAACCTGGTCTAAAGCGGGTTCCTGTGCAGAAAACCTGGTCTAAAGCGGGTTCCTGTGCAGAAAACCTGGTCTAAAGCGGGTTCCTGTGCAGAAAACCTGGTCTAAAGCGGGTTCCTGTGCAGAAAACCTGGTCTAAAGCGGGTTCCTGTGCAGAAAACCTGGTCTAAAGAGGGTTCCTGTACAGAAAACCTGGTCTAAAGGGGGTTCCTGTGCAGAAAACCTGGTCTAAAGCGGGTTCCTGTGCAGAAAACCTGGTCTAAAGCGGGTTCCTGTGCAGAAAACCTGGTCTAAAGCGGGTTCCTGTGCAGAAAACCTGGTCTAAAGAGGGTTCCTGTACAGAAAACCTGGTCTAAAGCGGGTTCCTGTGCAGAAAACCTGGTCTGAAGCGGGTTCCTGTGCAGAAAACCTGGTCTAAAGCGGGTTCCTGTGCAGAAAACCTGGTCTAAAGCGGGTTCCTGTGCAGAAAACCTGGTCTAAAGCGGGTTCCTGTGCAGAAAACCTGGTCTAAAGCGGGTTCCTGTGCAGAAAACCTGGTCTAAAGCGGGTTCCTGTGCAGAAAACCTGGTCTAAAGCGGGTTCCTGTGCAGAAAACCTGGTCTAAAGCGGGTTCCTGTGCAGAAAACCTGGTCTAAAGCGGGTTCCTGTGCAGAAAACCTGGTCTAAAGCGGGTTCCTGTGCAGAAAACCTGGTCTAAAGCGGGTTCCTGTGCAGAAAACCTGGTCTAAAGGGGTTCCTGTGCAGAAAACCTGGTCTAAAGCGGGTTCCTGTGCAGAAAACCTGGTCTAAAGCGGGTTCCTGTGCAAAAAACCTGGTCTAAAGCGGGTTCCTGTGCAGAAAACCTGGTCTAAAGCGGGTTCCTGTGCAGAAAACCTGGTCTAAAGCGGGTTCCTGTGCAGAAAACCTGGTCTAAAGCGGGTTCCTGTGCAGAAAACCTGGTCTAAAGCGGGTTCCTTTGCAGAAAACCTGGTCTAAAGCGGGTTCCTGTGCAGAAAACCTGGTCTAAAGCGGGTTCCTGTGCAGAAAACCTGGTCTAAAGCGGGTTCCTGTGCAGAAAACCTGGTCTAAAGCGGGTTCCTGTGCAGAAAACCTGGTCTAAAGCGGGTTCCTGTGCAGAAAACCTGGTCTAAAGCGGGTTCCTGTGCAGAAAACCTGGTCTAAAGCGGGTTCCTGTACAGAAAAACCTGGTCTAAAGCGGGTTCCTGTGCAGAAAACCTGGTCTAAAGCGGGTTCCTGTGCAGAAAACCTGGTCTAAAGCGGGTTCCTGTGCAGAAAACCTGGTCTAAAGCGGGTTCCTGTGCAGAAAACCTGGTCTAAAGCGGGTTCCTGTGCAGAAAACCTGGTCTAAAGCGGGTTCCTGTGCAGAAAACCTGGTCTAAAGCGGGTTCCTGTGCAGAAAACCTGGGTCTAAAGCGGGTTCCTGTGCAGAAAACCTGGTCTAAAGCGGGTTCCTGTGCAGAAAACCTGGTCTAAAGCGGGTTCCTGTGCAGAAAACCTGGTCTAAAGCGGGTTCCTGTGCAGAAAACCTGGTCTAAAGCGGGTTCCTGTGCAAAAAACCTGGTCTAAAGCGGGTTCCTGTGCAGAAAACCTGGTCTAAAGCGGGTTCCTGTGCAGAAAACCTGGTCTAAAGCGGGTTCCTGTGCAGAAAACCTGGTCTAAAGCGGGTTGCTGTGCAGAAAACCTGGTCTAAAGCGGGTTCCTGTACAGAAAACCTGGTCTAAAGCGGGTTCCTGTACAGAAAACCTGGTCTAAAGCGGGTTCCTGTGCAGAAAACCTGGTCTAAAGCGGGTTCCTGTGCAGAAAACCTGGTCTAAAGCGGGTTCCTGTGCAGAAAACCTGGTCTAAAGCGGGTTCCTGTGCAGCAAACCTGGTCTAAAGCGGGTTCCTGTGCAGAAAAACCTGGTCTAAAGCGGGTTCCTGTGCAGAAAAACCTGGTCTAAAGCGGGTTCCTGTGCAGAAAACCTGGTCTAAAGCGGGTTCCTGTGCAGAAAACCTGGTCTAAAGCGGGTTCCTGTGCAGAAAACCTGGTCTAAAGCGGGTTCCTGTGCAGAAAACCTGGTCTAAAGCGGGTTCCTGTACAGAAAACCTGGTCTAAAGCGGGTTCCTGTACAGAAAACCTGGTCTAAAGCGGGTTCCTGTGCAGAAACCCTGGTCTAAAGCGGGTTCCTGTGCAGAAAACCTGGTCTAAAGCGGGTTCCTGTGCAGAAAACCTGGTCTAAAGCGGGTTCCTGTGCAGAAAACCTGGTCTAAAGCGGGTTCCTGTGCAGAAAACCTGGTCTAAAGCGGGTTCCTGTACAGAAAACCTGGTCTAAAGCGGGTTCCTGTGCAGAAAACCTGGTCTAAAGCGGGTTCCTAAAGCGGGTTCCTGTGCAGAAAACCTGGTCTAAAGCGGGTTCCTGTGCAGAAAACCTGGTCTAAAGCGGGTTCCTGTGCAGAAAACCTGGTCTAAAGCGGGTTCCTGTACAGAAAACCTGGTCTAAAGCGGGTTCCTGTGCAGAAAACCTGGTCTAAAGCGGGTTCCTGTGCAGAAAACCTGGTCTAAAGCGGGTTCCTGTGCAGAAAACCTGGTCTAAAGCGGGTTCCTGTGCAGAAAACCTGGTCTAAAGCGGGTTCCTGTGCAGAAACTGGTCTAAAGCGGGTTCCTGTGCAGAAAACCTGGTCTAAAGCGGGTTCCTGTGCAGAAAACCTGGTCTAAAGCGGGTTCCTGTGCAGAAAACCTGGTCTAAAGCGGGTTCCTGTGCAGAAAACCTGGTCTAAAGCGGGTTCCTGTGCAGAAAACCTGGTCTAAAGCGGGTTCCTGTGCAGAAAACCTGGTCTAAAGAGGGTTCCTGTGCAGAAAACCTGGTCTAAAGCGGGTTCCTGTGCAGAAAACCTGGTCTAAAGCGGGTTCCTGTGCAGAAAACCTGGTCTAAAGCGGGTTCCTGTGCAGAAAACCTGGTCTAAAGCGGGTTCCTGTGCAGAAAACCTGGTCTAAAGCGGGTTCCTGTGCAGAAAACCTGGTCTAAAGCGGGTTCCTGTGCAGAAAACCTGGTCTAAAGCGGGTTCCTGTGCAGAAAACCTGGTCTAAAGCGGGTTCCTGTGCAGAAAACCTGGTCTAAAGCGGGTTCCTCTGCAGAAAACCTGGTCTAAAGCGGGTTCCTGTGCAGAAAACCTGGTCTAAAGCGGGTTCCTGTGCAGAAAACCTGGTCTAAAGCGGGTTCCTGTGCAGAA
Source organism: Oreohelix idahoensis (assembly GCA_024509875.1). NCBI lineage: Eukaryota > Metazoa > Mollusca > Gastropoda > Stylommatophora > Oreohelicidae > Oreohelix > Oreohelix idahoensis. The sequence continues at coordinate 16,898 of JAMPIV010003191.1, forward strand.
AACCTGGTCTAAAGCGGGTTCCTGTGCAGAAAACCTGGTCTAAAGCGGCTTCCTGTGCAGAAAACCTGGTCTAAAGCGGGTTCCTGTGCAGAAAACCTGGTCTAAAGCGGGTTCCTGTGCAGAAAACCTGGTCTAAAGCGGGTTCCTGTGCAGAAAACCTGGTCTAAAGCGGGTTCCTGTGCAGAAAACCTGGTCTAAAGCGGGTTCCTGTGCAAAAAACCTGGTCTAAAGCGGGTTCCTGTGCAGAAAACCTGGTCTAAAGCGGGTTCCTGTGCAGAAAACCTGGTCTAAAGCGGGTTCCTGTGCAGAAAACCTGGTCTAAAGCGGGTTCCTGTGCAGAAAACCTGGTCTAAAGCGGGTTCCTGTGCAGTAAACCTGGTCTAAAGCGGGTTCCTGTGCAGAAAACCTGGTCTAAAGCGGGTTCCTGTGCAGAAAACCTGGTCTAAAGCGGGTTCCTGTGCAGAAAACCTGGTCTAAAGCGGGTTCCTGTGCAGAAAACCTGGTCTAAAGCGGGTTCCTGTGCAGAAAACCTGGTCTAAAGCGGGTTCCTGTGCAGCAAACCTGGTCTAAAGCGGGTTCCTGTGCAGAAAACCTGGTCTAAAGCGGGTTCCTGTGCAGAAAACCTGGTCTAAAGCGGGTTCCTGTGCAGAAAACCTGGTCTAAAGCGGGTTCCTGTGCAAAAAACCTGGTCTAAAGCGGGTTCCTGTACAGAAAACCTGGTCTAAAGCGGGTTCCTGTACGCGGGTTCCTGTGCAGAAAACCTGGTCTAAAGCGGGTTCCTGTGCAGAAAACCTGGTCTAAAGCGGGTTCCTGTGCAGAAAACCTGGTCTAAAGCGGGTTCCTGTGCAGAAAACCTGGTCTAAAGCGGTTTCCTGTGCAGAAAACCTGGTCTAAAGCGGGTTCCTGTGCAGAAAACCTGGTCTAAAGCGGGTTCCTGTGCAGAAAACCTGGTCTAAAGCGGGTTCCTGTGCAGAAAACCTGGTCTAAAGCGGGTTCCTGTGCAGAAAATCTGGTCTAAAGCGGGTTCCTGTGCAGAAAACCTGGTCTAAAGCGGGTTCCTGTGCAGAAAACCTGGTCTAAAGCGGGTTCCTGTGCAGAAAACCTGGTCTAAAGCGGGTTCCTGTGCAGAAAACCTGGTCTAAAGCGGGTTCCTGTGCAGAAAACCTGGTCTAAAGCGGGTTCCTGTGCAGAAACCCTGGTCTAAAGCGGGTTCCTGTGCAGAAAACCTGGTCTAAAGCGGGTTCCTGTGCAGAAAACCTGGTCTAAAGCGGGTTCCTGTGCAGAAAACCTGGTCTAAAGCGGGTTCCTGTGCAGAAAACCTGGTCTAAAGTGGGTTCCTCTGCAGAAAACCTGGTCTAAAGCGGGTTCCTGTGCAGAAAACCTGGTCTAAAGCGGGTTCCTGTGCAGAAAACCTGGTCTAAAGCGGGTTCCTGTGCAGAAAACCTGGTCTAAAGCGGGTTCCTGTGCAGAAAACCTGGTCTAAAGCGGGTTCCTGTGCAGAAAACCTGGTCTAAAGCGGGTTCCTGTGCAGAAAACCTGGTCTAAAGCTGGTTCCTGTGCAGAAAGCCTGGTCTAAAGCGGGTTCCTGTGCAGAAAACCTGGTCTAAAGCGGGTTCCTGTGCAGAAAACCTGGTCTAAAGCGGGTTCCTGTGCAGAAAACCTGGTCTAAAGCGGGTTCCTGTGCAGAAAACCTGGTCTAAAGCGGGTTCCTGTGCAGCAAACCTGGTCTAAAGCGGGTTCCTGTGCAGAAAACCTGGTCTAAAGCGGGTTCCTGTGCAGAAAACCTGGTCTAAAGCGGGTTCCTGTGCAGAAAACCTGGTCTAAAGCGGGTTCCTGTGCAGAAAACCTGGTCTAAAGCGGGTTCCTGTGCAGAAAACCTGGTCTAAAGCGGGTCCCTGTGCAGAAAACCTGGTCTAAAGCGGGTTCCTGTGCAGAAAACCTGGTCTAAAGCGGGTTCCTGTGCAGAAAACCTGGTCTAAAGCGGGTTCCTGTGCAGAAAACCTGGTCTAAAGCGGGTTCCTGTGCAGAAAACCTGGTCTAAAGCGGGTTCCTGTAGAGAAAACCTGGTCTAAAGCGGGTTCCTGTACAGAAAACCTGGTCTAAAGCGGGTTCCTGTACAGAAAACCTGGTCTAAAGCGGGTTCCTGTGCAGAAAACCTGGTCTAAAGCGGGTTCCTGTGCAGAAAACCTGGTCTAAAGCGGGTTCCTGTGCAGAAAACCTGGTCTAAAGCGGGTTCCTGTGCAGAAAACCTGGTCTAAAGCGGGTTCCTGTGCAGAAAACCTGGTCTAAAGCGGGTTCCTGTGCAGAAAACCTGGTCTAAAGCGGGTTCCTGTGCAAAAAACCTGGTCTAAAGCGGGTTCCTGTGCAGAAAACCTGGTCTAAAGCGGGTTCCTGTGCAGAAAACCTGGTCTAAAGCGGGTTCCTGTGCAGAAAACCTGGTCTAAAGCGGGTTCCTGTGCAGAAAACCTGGTCAAAAGCGGGTTCCTGTGCAGAAAACCTGGTCTAAAGCGGGTTCCTGTGCAGAAAACCTGGTCTAAAGCGGGTTCCTGTGCAGAAAACCTGGTCTAAAGCGGGTTCCTGTGCAGAAAACCTGGTCTAAAGCGGGTTCCTGTGCAGAAAACCTGGTCTAAAGCGGGTTCCTGTGCAGAAAACCTGGTCTAAAGCGGGTTCCTGTGCAGAAAACCTGGTCTAAAGCGGGTTCCTGTGCAGAAAACCTGGTCTAAAGCGGGTTCCTGTGCAGAAAACCTGGTCTAAAGCGGGTTCCTGTGCAGAAAACCTGGTCTAAAGCGGGTTCCTGTACAGAAAACCTGGTCTAAAGCGGGTTCCTGTACAGAAAAAATGGTCTAAAGCGGGTTCCTGTGCAGAAAACCTGGTCTAAAGCGGGTTCCTGTGCAGAAAACCTGGTCTAAAGCGGGTTCCTGTGCAGAAAACCTGGTCTAAAGCGGGTTCCTGTGCAGAAAACCTGGTCTAAAGCGGGTTCCTGTGCAGAAAACCTGGTCTAAAGCGGGTTCCTGTCCAGAAAACCTGGTCTAAAGCGGGTTCCTGTGCAGAAAACCTGGTCTAAAGCGGGTTCCTGTGCAGAAAACCTGGTCTAAAGCGGGTTCCTGTGCAGAAAACCTGGTCTAAAGCGGGTTCCTGTGCAGAAAACCTGGTCTAAAGCGGGTTCCTGTGCAGAAAACCTGGTCTAAAGCGGGTTCCTGTGCAGAAAACCTGGTCTAAAGCGGGTTCCTGTGCAGAAAACCTGGTCTAAAGCGGGTTCCTGTGCAGAAAACCTGGTCTAAAGCGGGTTCCTGTGCAGAAAACCTGGTCTAAAGCGGGTTGCTGTGCAGAAAACCTGGTCTAAAGCGGGTTCCTGTGCAGAAAACCTGGTCTAAAGCGGGTTCCTGTGCAGAAAACCTGGTCTAAAGCGGGTTCCTGTGCAGAAAACCTGGTCTAAAGCGGGTTCCTGTGCAGGGAACCTGGTCTAAAGCGGGGTTCCTGTGCAGAAAACCTGGTCTAAAGCGGGTTCCTGTGCAGAAAACCTGGTCTAAAGCGGGTTCCTGTGCAGAAAACCTGGTCTAAAGCGGGTTCCTGTGCAGAAAACCTGGTCTAAAGCGGGTTCCTGTGCAGAAAACCTGGTCTAAAGCGGGTTCCTGTGCAGAAAACCTGGTCTAAAGCGGGTTCCTGTGCAGAAAACCTGGTCTAAAGCGGGTTCCTGTGCAGAAAACCTGGTCTAAAGCGGGTTCCTGTGCAAAAAACCTGGTCTAAAGCGGGTTCCTGTGCAGAAAACCTGGTCTAAAGCGGGTTCCTGTGCAGAAAACCTGGTCTAAAGCGGGTTCCTGTGCAGAAAAGCTGGTCTAAAGCGGGTTCCTGTGCAGAAAACCTGGTCTAAAGCGGGTTCCTGTGCAGAAAACCTGGTCTAAAGCGGGTTCCTGTGCAGAAAACCTGGTCTAAAGCGGGTTCCTGTGCAGAAAACCTGGTCTAAAGCGGGTTCCTGTGCAGAAAACCTGGTCTAAAGCGGGTTCCTGTGCAGAAAACCTGGTCTAAAGCGGGTTCCTGTGCAGAAAACCTGGTCTAAAGCGGGTTCCTGTGCAGAAAACCTGGTCTAAAGCGGGTTCCTGTGCAGAAAACCTGGTCTAAAGCGGGTTCCTGTGCAGAAAACCTGGTCTAAAGCGGGTTCCTGTGCAAAAAAACCTGGTCTAAAGCGGGTTCCTGTGCAGAAAACCTGGTCTAAAGCGGGTTCCTGTGCAGAAAACCTGGTCTAAAGCGGGTTCCTGTGCAGAAAACCTGGTCTAAAGCGGGTTCCTGTGCAGAAAACCTGGTCTAAAGCGGGTTCCTGTGCAGCAAACCTGGTCTAAAGCGGGTTCCTGTGCAGAAAACCTGGTCTAAAGCGGGTTCCTGTGCAGAAAACCTGGTCTAAAGCGGGTTCCTGTGCAGAAAACCTGGTCTAAAGCGGGTTCCTGTGCAGAAAACCTGGTCTAAAGCGGGTTCCTGTGCAGAAAACCTGGTCTAAAGCGGGTTCCTGTGCAGAAAACCTGGTCTAAAGCGGGTTCCTGTGCAGAAAACCTGGTCTAAAGCGGGTTCCTGTGCAGAAAACCTGGTCTAAATCGGGTTCCTAAGCAGAAAACCTGGTCTAAAGAGGGTTCCTGTGCAGAAAAGCTGGTCTAAAGCGGGTTCCTGTGCAGAAAACCTGGTCTAAAGCGGGTTCCTGTGCAGAAAACCTGGTCTAAAGCGGGTTCCTGTGCAGAAAACCTGGTCTAAAGCGGGTTCCTGTGCAGAAAACCTGGTCTAAAGCGGGTTCCTGTGCAGAAAACCTGGTCTAACGCGGGTTCCTGTGCAGAAAACCTGGTCTAAAGCGGGTTCCTGTGCAGAAAACCTGGTCTAAAGCGGGTTCCTGTGCAGAAAACCTGGTCTAAAGCGGGTTCCTGTGCAGAAAACCTGGTCTAAAGCGGGTTCCTGTGCAGAAAACCTGGTCTAAAGCGGGTTCCTGTGCAGAAAACCTGGTCTAAAGCGGGTTACTGTGCAGAAAACCTGGTCTAAAGCGGGTTCCTGTGCAGAAAACCTGGTCTAAAGCGGGTTCCTGTGCAGAAAACCTGGTCTAAAGCGGGTTCCTGCGCAGAAAACCTGGTCTAAAGCGGGTTCCTGTGCAGAAAACCTGGTCTAAAGCGGGTTCCTGTGCAGAAAACCTGGTCTAAAGCGGGTTCCTGTGCAGAAAACCTGGTCTAAAGCGGGTTCCTGTGCAGAAAACCTGGTCTAAAGCGGGTTCCTGTGCAGAAAACCTGGTCTAAAGCGGGTTCCTGTGCAGAAAACCTGTCTAAAGCGGGTTCCTGTGCAGAAAACCTGGTCTAAAGCGGGTTCCTGTGCAGAAAACCTGGTCTAAAGCGGGTTCCTGTGCAGAAAACCTGGTCTAAAGCGGGTTCCTGTGCAAAAAACCTGGTCTAAAGCGGGTTCCTGTGCAGAAAACCTGGTCTAAAGCGGGTTCCTGTGCAGAAAACCTGGTCTAAAGCGGGTTCCTGTGCAGAAAACCTGGTCTAAAGCGGGTTCCTGTGCAGAAAACCTGGTCTAAAGCGGGTTCCTGTGCAGAAAATCTGGTCTAAAGCGGGTTCCTGTGCAGAAAACCTGGTCTAAAGCGGGTTCCTGTGCAGAAAACCTGGTCTAAAGCGGGTTCCTGTGCAGAAAACCTGGTCTAAAGCGGGTTCCTGCGCAGAAAACCTGGTCTAAAGCGGGTTCCTGTGCAGAAAACCTGGTCTAAAGCGGGTTCCTGTGCAGAAAACCTGGTCTAAAGCGGGTTCCTGTGCAGAAAACCTGGTCTAAAGCGGGTTCCTGTGCAGAAAACCTGGTCTAAAGCGGGTTCCTGTGCAGAAAACCTGGTCTAAAGCGGGTTCCTGTGCAGAAAACCTGGTCTAAAGCGGGTTCCTGTGCAGAAAACCTGGTCTAAAGCGGGTTCCTGTGCAGAAAACCTGGTCTAGAGCGGGTTCCTGTGCAGAAAACCTGGTCTAAAGCGGGTTCCTGTGCAGAAAACCTGGTCTAAAGCGGGTTCCTGTGCAGAAAACCTGGTCTAAAGCGGGTTCCTGTGCAGAAAACCTGGTCTAAAGCGGGTTCCTGTGCAAAAACCTGGTCTAAAGCGGGTTCCTGTGCAGAAAACCTGGTCTAAAGCGGGTTCCTGTGCAGAAAACCTGGTCTAAAGCGGGTTCCTGTGCAGAAAACCTGGTCTAAAGCGGGTTCCTGTGCAGAAAACCTGGTCTAAAGCGGGTTCCTGTGCAGAAAACCTGGTCTAAAGCGGGTTCCTGTGAAAAAACCTGGTCTAAAGCGGGTTCCTGTGCAGAAAACCTGGTCTAAAGCGGGTTCCTGTGCAGAAAACCTGGTCTAAAGCGGGTTCCTGTGCAGAAAACCTGGTCTAAAGCGGGTTCCTGTGCAGAAAACCTGGTCTAAAGCGGGTTCCTGTGCAGAAAACCTGGTCTAAAGCGGGTTCCTGTGCAGAAAACCTGGTCTAAAGCGGTTTCCTGTGCAGAAAACCTGGTCTAAAGCGGGTTCCTGTGCAGAAAACCTGGTCTAAAGCGGGTTCCTGTGCAGAAAACCTGGTCTAAAGCGGGTTCCTGTACAGAAAACCTGGTCTAAAGCGGGTTCCTGTACAGAAAACCTGGTCTAAAGCGGGTTCCTGTACAGAAAACGTGGTCTAAATCGGGTTCCTGTGCAGAAAACCTGGTCTAAAGCGGGTTCCTGTGCAGAAAACCTGGTCTAAAGCGGGTTCCTGTGCAGAAAACCTGGTCTAAAGCGGGTTCCTGTGCAGAAAACCTGGTCTAAAGCGGGTTCCTGTGCAGAAAACCTGGTCTACTAAGGGTTCCTGTGCAGAAAACCTGGTCTAAAGCGGGTTCCTGTGCAGAAAACCTGGTCTAAAGCGGGTTCCTGTGCAGAAAACCTGGTCTAAAGCGGGTTCCTGTGCAGAAAACCTGGTCTAAAGCGGGTTCCTGTGAAGAAAACCTGGTCTAAAGCGGGTTCCTGTACAGATAACCTGGTCTAAAGCGGGTTCCTGTGCAGAAAACCTGGTCTAAAGCGGGTTCCTGTGCAGAAAACCTGGTCTACAGCGGGTTCCTGTGCAGAAAACCTGGTCTAAAGCGGGTTCCTGTACAGAAAACCTGGTCTAAAGCGGGTTCCTGTGCAGAAAACCTGGTCTAAAGCGGGTTCCTGTGCAGAAAAAATGGTCTAAAGCGGGTTCCTGTGCAGAAAACCTGGTCTAAAGCGGGTTCCTGTGCAGAAAACCTGGTCTAAAGCGGGTTCCTGTGCAGAAAACCTGGTCTAAAGCGGGTTCCTGTGCAGAAAACCTGGTCTAAAGCGGGTTCCTGTGCAGCAAACCTGGTCTAAAGCGGGTTCCTGTGCAGAAAACCTGGTCTAAAGCGGGTTCCTGTGCAGAAAACCTGGTCTAAAGCGGGTTCCTGTGCAGAAAATCTGGTCTAAAGCGGGTTCCTGTGCAGAAAACCTGGTCTAAAGCGGGTTCCTGTGCAGAAAACCTGGTCTAAAGCGGGTTCCTGTGCAGAAAACCTGGTCTAAAGCGGGTTCCTGTGCAGAAAACCTGGTCTAAAGCGGGTTCCTGTGCAGAAAACCTGGTCTAAAGCGGGGTCCTGTGCAGAAAACCTGGTTCAAAGCGGGTTCCTGTGCAGAAAACCTGGTCTAAAGCGGGTTCCTGTGCAGAAAACCTGGTCTAAAGCGGGTTCCTGTGCAGAAAACCTGGTCTAAAGCGGGTTCCTGTGCAGAAAACCTGGTCTAAAGCGGGTTCCTGTGCAGAAAACCTGGTCTAAAGCGGGTTCCTGTGCAGAAAACCTGGTCTAAAGCGGGTTCCTGTGCAGAAAACCTGGTCTAAAGCGGGTTCCTGTGCAGAAAACCTTGTCTAAAGCGGGTTCCTGTGCAGAAAACCTGGTCTAAAGCGGGTTCCTGTGCAGAAAACCTGGTCTAAAGCGGGTTCCTGTGCAGAAAACCTGGTCTAAAGCGGGTTCCTGTGCAGAAAACCTGGTCTGAAGCGGGTTCCTAAGCAGAAAACCTGGTCTAAAGCGGGTTCCTGTGCAGAAAACCTGGTCTAAAGCGGGTTCCTGTGCAGAAAACCTGGTCTAAAGCGGGTTCCTGTGCAGAAAACCTGGTCTAAAGCGGGTTCCTGTGCAGAAAACCTGGTCTAAAGCGGGTTCCTGCGCAGAAAACCTGGTCTAAAGCGGGTTCCTGTGCAGAAAACCTGGTCTAAAGCGGGTTCCTGTGCAGAAAACCTGGTCTAAAGCGGGTTCCTGTGCAGAAAACCTGGTCTAAAGCGGGTTCCTGTGCAGAAAACCTGGTCTAAAGCGGGGTCCTGTGCAGAAAACCTGGTCTAAAGCGGGTTCCTGTGCAGAAAACCTGGTCTAAAGCGGGTTCCTGTACAGAAAACCTGGTCTAAAGCGGGTTCCTGTACAGAAAACCTGGTCTAAAGCGGGTTACTGTACAGAAAACCTGGTCTAAAGCGGGTTCCTGTGCAGAAAACCTGGTCTAAAGCGGGTTCCTGTGCAGAAAACCTGGTCTAAAGCGGGTTCCTGTGCAGAAAACCTGGTCTAAAGCGGGTTCCTGTGCAGAAAACCTGGTCTAAAGCGGGTTCCTGTGCAGAAAACCTGGTCTAAAGCGGGTTCCTGTGCAGAAAACCTGGTCTAAAGCGGGTTCCTGTGCAGAAAACCTGGTCTAAAGCGGGTTCCTGTGCAGAAAACCTGGTCTAAAGCGGGTTCCTGTACAGAAAACCTGGTCTAAAGCGGGTTCCTGTACAGAAAACCTGGTCTAAAGCGGGTTCCTGTACAGAAAACCTGGTCTAAAGCGGGTTCCTGTGCAGAAAACCTGGTCTAAAAGCGGGTTCCTGTGCAGAAAACCTGGTCTAAAGCGGGTTCCTGTGCAGAAAACCTGGTCTAAAGCGGGTTCCTGTGCAGAAAACCTGGTCTAAAGCGGGTTCCTGTGCAGAAAACCTGGTCTAAAGCGGGTTCCTGTGCAGAAAACCTGGTCTAAAGCGGGTTCCTGTGCAGAAAACCTGGTCTAAAGCGGGTTCCTGTGCAGAAAACCTGGTCTAAAGCGGGTTCCTGTGCAGAAAACCTGGTCTAAAGCGGGTTCCTGTGCAGAAAACCTGGTCTAAAGCGGGTTCCTGTGCAGAAAACCTGGTCTAAAGCGGGTTCCTGTGCAGAAAACCTGGTCTAAAGCGGGTTCCTGTGCAGAAAACCTGGTCCAAAGCGGGTTCCTGTGCAGAAAACCTGGTCTAAAGCGGGTTCCTGTGCAGAAAACCTGGTCTAAAGCGGGTTCCTGTGCAGAAAACCTGGTCTAAAGCGGGTTCCTGTGCAGAAAACCTGGTCTAAAGCGGGTTCCTGTGCAGAAAACCTGGTCTAAAGCGGGTTCCTGTGCAGAAAACCTGGTCTAAAGCGGGTTCCTGTGCAGAAAACCTGGTCTAAAGCGGGTTCCTGTGCAGAAAAACCTGGTCTAAAGCGGGTTCCTGTGCAGAAAACCTGGTCTAAAGCGGGTTCCTGTGCAGAAAACCTGGTCTAAAGCGGGTTCCTGTACAGAAAACCTGGTCTAAAGCGGGTTCCTGTGCAGAAAACCTGGTCTAAAGCGGGTTCCTGTGCAGAAAACCTGGTCTAAAGCGGGTTCCTGTGCAGAAAACCTGGTCTAAAGCGGGTTCCTGTGCAGAAAACCTGGTCTAAAGCGGGTTCCTGTGCAAAAAACCTGGTCTAAAGCGGGTTCCTGTGCAGAAAACCTGGTCTAAAGCGGGTTCCTGTGCAGAAAACCTGGTCTAAAGCCTAAAGCGGGTTCCTGTGCAGAAAACCTGGTCTAAAGCGGGTTCCTGTGCAGAAAACCTGGTCTAAAGCGGGTTCCTGTGCAGAAAACCTGGTCTAAAGCGGGTTCCTGTGCAGAAAACCTGGTCTAAAGCGGGTTCCTGTGCAGAAAACCTGGTCTAAAGCGGGTTCCTGTGCAGAAAACCTGGTCTAAAGCGGGTTCCTGTGCAGAAAACCTGGTCTAAAGCGGGTTCCTGTGCAGAAAACCTGGTCTAAAGCGGGTTCCTGTGCAGAAAACCTGGTCTAAAGCGGGTTCCTGTGCAGAAAACCTGGTCTAAAGCGGGTTCCTGTGCAGAAAACCTGGTCTAAAGCGGGTTCCTGTGCAGAAAACCTGGTCTAAAGCGGGTTCCTGGCCAGAAAACCTGGTCTAAAGCGGGTTCCTGTGCAGAAAACCTGGTCTAAAGCGGGTTCCTGTACAGAAAACCTGGTCTAAAGCGGGTTCCTGTGCAGAAAACCTGGTCTAAAGCGGGTTCCTGTGCAGAAAACCTGGTCTAAAGCGGGTTCCTGTGCAGAAAACCTGGTCTAAAGCGGGTTCCTGTACAGAAAACCTGGTCTAAAGCGGGTTCCTATGCAGAAAACCTGGTCTAAAGCGGGTTCCTGTGCAGAAAACCTGGTCTAAAGCGGGTTCCTGTGCAGAAAACCTGGTCTAAAGCGGGTTCCTGTGCAGAAAACCTGGTCTAAAGCGGGTTCCTGTGCAGAAAAACCTGGTCTAAAGCGGGTTCCTGTGCAGAAAACCTGGTCTAAAGCGGGTTCCTGTGCAGAAAACCTGGTCTAAAGCGGGTTCCTGTACAGAAAACCTGGCCTAAAGCGGGTTCCTGTGCAGAAAACCTGGTCTAAAGCGGGTTCCTGTGCAGAAAACCTGGTCTAAAGCGGGTTCCTGTGCAGAAAACCTGGTCTAAAGCGGGTTCCTGTACAGAAAACCTGGTCTAAAGCGGGTTCCTGTGCAGACAGCCTGGTCTAAAGCGGGTTCCTGTGCAGAAAACCTGGTCTAAAGCGGGTTCCTGTGCAGAAAACCTGGTCTAAAGCGGGGTCCTGTGCAGAAAACCTGGTCTAAAGCGGGTTCCTGTGCAGAAAACCTGGTCTAAAGCGGGTTCCTGTGCAGAAAACCTGGTCTAAAGCGGGTTCCTGTGCAGAAAACCTGGTCTAAAGCGGGTTCCTGTGCAGAAAACCTGGTCTAAAGCGGGGTCCTGTGCAGAAAACCTGGTCTAAAGCGGGTTCCTGTGCAGAAAACCTGGTCTAAAGCGGGTTCCTGTGCAGAAAACCTGGTCTAAAGCGGGTTCCTGTGCAGAAAACCTGGTCTAAAGCGGGTTCCTGTGCAGAAAACCTGGTCTAAAGCGGGTTCCTGTGCAGAAAACCTGGTCTAAAGCGGGTTCCTGTGCAGAAAACCTGGTCTAAAGCGGGTTCCTGTGCAGAAAACCTGGTCTAAAGCGGTTCCTGTGCAGAAAACCTGGTCTAAAGCGGGTTCCTGTGCAAAAAACCTGGTCTAAAGCGGGTTCCTGTGCAGAAAACCTGGTCTAAAGCGGGTTCCTGTGCAGAAAACCTGGTCTAAAGCGGGTTCCTGTGCAGAAAACCTGGTCTAAAGCGGGTTCCTGTGCAGCAAACCTGGTCTAAAGCGGTTCCCTGTGCAGAAAACCTGGTCTAAAGCGGGTTCCTGTGCAGAAAACCTGGTCTAAAGCGGGTTCCTGTGCAGAAAACCTGGTCTAAAGCGGGTTCCTGTGCAGAAAACCTGGTCTAAAGCGGGTTCCTGTGCAGAAAACCTGGTCTAAAGCGGGTTCCTGTGCACAAAACCTGGTCTAAAGCGGGTTCCTGTGCAGAAAACCTGGTCTAAAGCGGGTTCCTGTGCAGAAAACCTGGTCTAAAGCGGGTTCCTGTGCAGAAAACCTGGTCTAAAGCGGGTTCCTGTGCAGAAAACCTGGTCTAAAGCGGGTTCCTGTGCAGAAAACTTGGTCTAAAGCGGGTTCCTGTGCAGAAAACCTGGTCTAAAGCGGGTTCCTGTGCAGAAAACCTGGTCTAAAGCGGGTTCCTGTGCAGAAAACCTGGTCTAAAGCGGGTTCCTGTGCAGAAAACCTGGTCTAAAGCGGGTTCCTGTGCAGAAAACCTGGTCTAAAGCGGGTTCCTGTGCAGAAAACCTGGTCTAAAGCGGGTTCCTGTGCAGAAAACCTGGTCTAAAGCGGGTTCCTGTGCAGAAAACCTGGTCTAAAGCGGGTTCCTGTGCAGAAAACCTGGTCTCAAGAGGGTTCCTGTGCAGAAAACCTGGTCTAAAGCGGGTTCCTGTGCAGAAAACCTGGTCTAAAGCGGGTTCCTGTGCAGAAAACCTGGTCTAAAGCGGGTTCCTGTGCAGAAAACCTGGTCTAAAGAGGGTTCCTCTGCAGAAAACCTGGTCTAAAGCGGGTTCCTGTGCAGAAAACCTGGTCTAAAGCGGGTTCCTGTGCAGAAAACCTGGTCTAAAGCGGGTTCCTGTGCAGAAAACCTGGTCTAAAGCGGGTTCCTGTGCAGAAAACCTGGTCTAAAGCGGGTTCCTGTGCAGAAAACCTGGTCTAAAGCGGGTTCCTGTGCAGAAAACCTGGTCTAAAGCGGGTTCTTCTGCAGAAAACCTGGTCTAAAGCGGGTTCCTGTGCAGAAAACCTGGTCTAAAGCGGGTTCCTGTGCAGAAAACCTGGTCTAAAGCGGGTTCCTGTGCAGAAAACCTGGTCTAAAGCGGGTTCCTGTGCAGAAAACCTGGTCTAAAGCGGGTTCCTGTGCAGAAAAACCTGGTCTAAAGCGGGTTCCTGTGCAGAAAACCTGGTCTAAAGCGGGTTCCTGTGCAGAAAACCTGGTCTAAAGCGGGTTCCTGTACAGAAAAACCTGGTCTAAAGCGGGTTCCTGTGCAGAAAACCTGGTCTAAAGCGGAATCCTGTGCAGAAAACCTGGTCTAAAGCGGGTTCCTGTGCAGAAAACCTGGTCTAAAGCGGGTTCCTGTGCAGAAAACCTGGTCTAAAGCGGGTTCCTGTACAGAAAACCTGGTCTAAAGCGGGTTCCTGTACAGAAAACCTGGTCTAAAGCGGGTTCCTGTACAGAAAACCTGGTCTAAAGCGGGTTCCAGTACAGAAAACCTGGTCTAAAGCGGGTTCCTGTACAGAAAACCTGGTCTAAAGCGGGTTCCTGTACAGAAAACCTGGTCTAAAGCGGGTTCCTGTGCAGAAAACCTGGTCTAAAGCGGGTTACTGTGCAGAAAACCTGGTCTAAAGCGGGTTCCTGTGCAGAAAACCTGGTCTAAAGCGGGTTCCTGTGCAGAAAACCTGGTCTAAAGCGGGTTCCTGTGCAGAAAACCTGGTCTAAAGCGGGTTCCTGTGCAGAAAACCTGGTCTAAAGCGGGTTCCTGTGCAGCAAACCTGGTCTAAAGCGGGTTCCTGTGCAGAAAACCTGGTCTAAAGCGGGTTCCTGTGCAGAAAACCTGGTCTAAAGCGGGTTCCTGTGCAGAAAACCTGGTCTAAAGCGGGTTACTGTGCAGAAAACCTGGTCTAAAGCGGGTTCCTGTGCAGAAAACCTGGTCTAAAGCGGGTTCCTGTGCAGAAAACCTGGTCTAAAGCGGGTTCCTGTGCAGAAAACCTGGTCTAAAGCGGGTTCCTGTGCAGAAAACCTGGTCTAAAGCGGGTTCCTGTGCAGAAAAACCTGGTCTAAAGCGGGTTCCTGTGCAGAAAACCTGGTCTAAAGCGGGTTCCTGTGCAGAAAACCTGGTCTAAAGCGGGTTCCTGTACAGAAAACCTGGTCTAAAGCGGGTTCCTGTACAGAAAACCTGGTCTAAAGCGGGTTCCTGTGCAGAAAACCTGGTCTAAAGCGGGTTCCTGTACAGAAAACCTGGTCTAAAGCGGGTTCCTGTACAGAAAACCTGGTCTAAAGCGGGTTCCTGTGCAGAAAACCTGGTCTAAAGCGGGTTCCTGTGCAGAAAACGTGGTCTAAAGCGGGTTCCTGTGCAGAAAACCTGGTCTAAAGCGGGTTCCTGTGCAGAAAACCTGGTCTAAAGCGGGTTCCTGTGCAGAAAACCTGGTCTAAAGCGGGTTCCTGTGCAGAAAACCTGGTCTAAAGCGGGTTCCTGTGCAGAAAACCTGGTCTAAAGCGGGTTCCTGTGCAGAAAACCTGGTCTAAGCGGGTTCCTGTGCAGAAAACCTGGTCTAAAGCGGGTTCCTGTGCAGAAAACCTGGTCTAAAGCGGGTTCCTGTGCAGAAAACCTGGTCTAAAGCGGGTTCCTGTGCAGAAAACCTGGTCTAAAGCGGGTTCCTGGGCAGAAAACCTGGTCTAAAGCGGGTTCCTGTGCAGAAAACCTGGTCTAAAGCGGGTTCCTGTGCAGAAAACCTGGTCTAAAGCGGGTTCCTGTGCAGAAAACCTGGTCTAAAGCGGGTTCCTGTGCAGAAAACCTGGTCTAAAGCGGGTTCCTGTGCAGAAAACCTGGTCTAAAGCGGGTTCCTGTGCAGAAAACCTGGTCTAAAGCGGGTTCCTGTGCAGAAAACCTGGTCTAAAGCGGGTTCCTGTGCAGAAAACCTGGTCTAAAGCGGGTTCCTGTGCAGAAAACCTGGTCTAAAGCGGGTTCCTGTGCAGAAAACCTGGTCTAAAGCGGGTTCCTGTGCAGAAAACCTGGTCTAAAGCGGGTTCCTGTGCAGAAAACCTGGTCTAAAGCGGGTTCCTGTCCAGAAAACCTGGTCTAAAGCGGGTTCCTGTGCAGAAAACCTGGTCTAAAGCGGGTTCCTGTGCAGAAAACCTGGTCTAAAGCGGGTTCCTGTGCAGAAAACCTGGTCTAAAGCGGGTTCCTGTGCAGAAAACCTGGTCTAAAGCGGGTTCCTGTGCAGAAAACCTGGTCTAAAGCGGGTTCCTGTGCAGAAAACCTGGTCTAAAGCGGGTTCCTGTGCAGAAAACCTGGTCTAAAGCGGGTTCCTGTGCAGAAAACCTGGTCTAAAGCGGGTTCCTGTGCAGAAAACCTGGTCTAAAGCGGGTTCCTGTGCAGAAAACCTGGTCTAAAGCGGGTTCCTGTGCAGAAAACCTGGTCTAAAGCGGGTTCCTGTGCAGAAAACCTGGTCTAAAGAAGGTTCCTGTACAGAAAACCTGGTCTAAAGCGGGTTCCTGTGCAGAAAACCTGGTCTAAAGCGGGTTCCTGTGCAGAAAACCTGGTCTAAAGCGGGTTCCTGTGCAGAAAACCTGGTCTAAAGCGGGTTCCTGTGCAGAAAACCTGGTCTAAAGCGGGTTCCTGTGCAGAAAACCTGGTCTAAAGCGGGTTCCTGTGCAGAAAACCTGGTCTAAAGCGGGTTCCTGTGCAGAAAACCTGGTCTAAAGCGGGTTCCTGTGCAGAAAACCTGGTCTAAAGCGGTTCCTGTGCAGAAAACCTGGTCTAAAGCGGGTTCCTGTGCAGAAAACCTGGTCTAAAGCGGGTTCCTGTGCAGAAAACCTGGTCTAAAGCGGGTTCCTGTGCAGAAAACCTGGTCTAAAGCGGGTTCCTGTACAGAAAACCTGGTCTAAAGCGGGTTCCTGTACAGAAAACCTGGTCTAAAGCGGGTTCCAGTGCAGAAAACCTGGTCTAAAGCGGGTTCCTGTGCAGAAAACCTGGTCTAAAGCGGGTTCCTGTGCAGAAAACCTGGTCTAAAGCGGGTTCCTGTGCAGAAAACCTGGTCTAAAGCGGGTTCCTGTGCAGAAAACCTGGTCTAAAGCGGGTTCCTGTGCAGAAAAACCTGGTCTAAAGCGGGTTCCTGTGCAGAAAACCTGGTCTAAAGCGGGTTCCTGTGCAGAAAACCTGGTCTAAAGCGGGTTCCTGTGCAGAAAACCTGGTCTAAAGCGGGTTCATGTGCAGAAAACCTGGTCTAAAGCGGGTTCCTGTGCAGAAAACCTGGTCTAAAGCGGGTTCCTGTGCAGAAAACCTGGTCTAAAGCGGGTTCCTGTGCAGAAAACCTGGTCTAAAGCGGGTTCCTGTACAGAAAACCTGGTCTAAAGCGGGTTCCTGTACAGAAAACCTGGTCTAAAGCGGGTTCCTGTACAGAAAACCTGGTCTAAAGCGGGTTCCTGTGCAGAAAAACTGGTCTAAAGCGGGGGGGTTGGGGGTGGGGGGGTGGTTGTTCTCTGGAGTTTGGGGGTGTATGGGGGGAAGTATGGACTGGTATGGTTTAACGTAGTAGTAATTTTGGGTTGGGTGTGGGGTGGGGGGAGTGTTTCTTAATACTTCTAACTAAAGGGGAGTATCTTTTCATCTTAATCTTTAGGGTAATCTAATTCGGGTTTACGCTTTAAGGATCTTAATAGACTTTTTATGTGTAATCTTTAGATCTTTTATTATTGGTGAAAGTGTGTTGTTTTCTAGGTAGTTTTTGACGGCGGCGTGCTTAAAATAGTAAAGGTCCTATTACTATCGCGTTGATGAGGTCTATATGTCTAAAACTTGTTCTGGGGTAGGGTGCATGGGTTTCCTTACTTTAATTTTTTAGAACTAATATTGCGGTGGGTTGTTTTGTGGGTGGTTGTTTCCTTTGTGTTTCTATTTTGTGGGTTTTCTTTTTCGTATCTTGTTTATATCTTGTTCAATTCATCTCTATAATTTTCCTTTACTTTTCCTTATATAGGCTAATCCTTAACTTAAGCTCATCTCTCCTTTAAACTTTAGATTTCTAAAGGGGGTTCCTGAGGTTTATCCTGGGGGGGTATGGTTTTCCTGTTGTTTCTCTTTTGTAAGTGGTAGATTTTATGTTCTAGTTGTCATAATCTCAGTTTAGAATATTTTGGTGACTAATGCGCCTGATATTGAATATTGACTGTCTACTCTAATATTCTATTTGTGTTTGTGTTGGTTGTAATATATTTGTTCTTTTGTGTTGGTGCTATTAGAAAGGTTTGGGTTGGGGTTGTTGGGGGTGGTGGGTTGTGGTTAAGTAAAGAGCTAACTGATATATGTTTAATTAGTTGGATCTTCTATAGAATTAAAGAAAATCTAAAACCAAACGACAAAAAAAGTAGCACCTAAATATAAAGTCTGATACTTCCTTAGTGCTCCGTTGTAAACGAATACGGGCTGCACCTCCCCATGGAAAAATGCTGGTTTTATTCATACTCGCGTTCTTTAAAGAAATTCTCGGTCAGTTGTGGAAGGAGGTTATTAACGCCGTCTGGCCAACGTTTTAGCGGGTCCGTGTCGGCATGGTACCGTTTTAGAGTTTTGTACATACCGGTCCCCTGAGTTACTTGGTTTTGATTGTAGCCGCACTGGTTGGTGTAACCTTTAGCATACGTCCAGTATGGTAATACGCCTACATGTCCTAAAATAGCGCTCGTGGAGTGCGTATCTCTGCATTACCACTTCCTCGATTGTTGCAGTCTATGCTAGAGAACGTCTACATGTGTGCAATAAACCTCTGCGTAGGTTGGTTTCCAATGGGTGTGTGAAAGTTTCATGCATAAGCTGGCATTCCCCAGCTGTTGTAACAGTGGTGTTTTTTGTTTTACTTGGGATTGAGGTTGGGGGGTTCCATGCACAACCTGTATTAAGTGTTGTCTTTGATACGACACTCTGTTAAGTGGGCGTGTTATTCGGTTTACATTCGTGGTCTATGTCTCTGTCACAGACTTTGTGGGAGAATTATACAGGGCTAAGTTTGGTATATATGGTGGCTGATGTTCTAAAGCTAGTGTGGTCCTTGTTTTTGATACTGTCATGCCCTATTAATTTGGATCATAACTAATCGTACAAATGGAATGGACTAATAAGATATCCAAGTATAAGTGATAGTAGTGATGAAGTTAATGAAATGGATTAAATTGTCTGGTAAAAGTGGTGCATAGTGTTAAGGAAGCAGTAGTCGGTGTTTTGTTAGTGGGATGGCGGTATTACCATATCTGGCTGCCGGAATGGGCGGTAGGAGACCTATGCATTGATGACTGTGTAGTAAAAATGAAGTAACATCAGTACATGAACAAGATAACCATAACAAAAGACTCGGGGTAGCGTTCGCATGTTGGTCTAGGTCCTAGGGTCTTGAAGTAGGTAAGGTAATTGAATGTAAGACACGTTAAGTGGGGTCATAGGATCTCTCATAGTACACATAATGTAAGCACGGAAGTATGCAGTGTTGGGTTTAGCACTGTGGCTTGGGGGGCGCAGGTTCTACATACAAAGGTCCAAACACATATGCCATGTTTCATGAAGTCCACTGCTGCAGAACGAGCATATTGTGATATGCTTGGAGATGGAGTGGTGGGTGTCGCCTGCTAGGCATGAGGGGACCGCAGTTATTCTATGATGCTCGCTAAGATAATCAGTTGGCATATAGCTAAATAAAGGATTGAGTGAATTTAGTAAAGTAAGAAATAACATGGAATTATTCTTTAAAGCTATTTTAGTAATAACCTGTGCATTTAAGGAAACAGTTTTTTTCGGTTTCCGGATGTTACATTGCGTTTTTTCACTAAATAGTGTCTGCATAGTTTAAGATGTCCTAGTTGTTCTGCAGAATTATTTAAAGTCTAAGAGAATGAGTGGTTAAGCGTGGGGGGGGAGGTTTGTTTTGACATATGTGCTGTTTGCTTGTAATACTTGAGATAATGATTTCCGACTTAGTCTTGATTATTCGACTAGCTGATCAACCACAAATTTAATCCCTAACTGTGGTTTAGCCATGAATATTATTAACTGGCCCGCCGGAAATGTGGAACTTGGCGATGCCGTCTATCGAGCGCCTGGGGGGAATAACCAGTCACGTTAATACTGTGGCCTCGTCCTTTTATGATGTTTAAAAAGTTAATCATTATTGGGGCTTTGTGGCGTTCAGTTCATAAGATTCTTTGTATGGGAACTTATCGGCATTGTGCTCTGAACATTTCTCCGAAACTAACGGGCACTGTCGACCATCGAGATTCTGGTATGTTTAAGTGTTCTCCGCGTAGTCTAATGTTACTAATGTAAATGTACGAGGAAGAGCATTTGTTATTTTAAATACAAAGTTTACAGGGTATCACTGAAGGTACAGAAATTAATGTTCATATCCAGCTGAAGAACTTGAACTGTGGAAAAAACATTTTGTGTATGGTTTCAACGATTGTCGTCGAAGCTAACAGGACTTGTGTTGTTCTTGATCTGACAAATCTCGTTTGATAGTTGGTATATGACACTTGTAATAACTTGATATAATATGAGGTCATTCGGGCTAGGGGGGTTGTTGCAACCCTCATCACTGTATAAAACCCAAATACCTCGACAGTAAAACTCGAATGCACTCGTGAAAAACGGGTTTTGGGCTGGTTTAAATGGTCGGGGGGTTCCACTTAAAATCCGAAGGAACTTCGACTCTGTGTGTAAGTTGGTTGTTATGGCTCCAGTGGCCCCATGTCAAGGGGTGGTAAAATGAGATGATGGTTTTGTTGTTGCTTTTCTTGGTGGGTGGGTTGAGACATGTGACAGTATGATACACTGAGTTTGTTTTTTTCATATTTTTGTTTTTTGTTTTTTTTTTTGCGATTTTTTTTTTTTTTGTTTTTTTTTGTTTTTTTTTTTTTTTTTTTTTTTTTTTATTTTTTTGTTTTTTTTGTTTTTAGTTTTTTTTTTAAATTTATTGGCTTTTTTTTTTTTTTTTTGTTTGTTTTTTTTTTTCTGTTATTTAACTGAAATTTATGCAGACAGTTAATGCTCTATTGTAGTATGTAATAAATATACAGTATTTAACATCATGTCCCAAGTAGTTCCCTCAAGTCTGTTGTGAGACAAAGAAAGAATAAGTATAACTGCTCCTACAAGGTGACCCACATATATATATGAGGTTGTGCATAACACTGGCAACCTCATTATGTCAAACAAATCGCTACATAAACCACCACTACAAGAGCATGTGAATGTTTTATGTAGGCTTCCAGCAGGGGAAGGCAGCTACAATGGTGGCTCCATGCTCCATATGCAGCAAAAAGGAAAATGATTTAATATTATATGCACTTACTGGTGTGTTTTTTTTTTAATTATTTATTTACAGGTATGTACTTTCAATACATCTGAGTTACTTGCAGTAACTCTGTACACATCAAACATTGTTTCATCATGTGGTAGAAACCATCACAAGTGCTAAAGACATTCGCATGTTAAATGTCAAAACCCTATGAACTATGTTGACCATTAAAGAGTAAAAATACTGTTTTAAAATTGTTTTATGACACTGTCATGATCTGTTCATTCAAATTAAAAACATTAAAATGGCAAGACACTGTTAAAACATAAGTATTCCAAATTTGTTTTTTGTTAATCAACATGACAGTTCCCAGCAGATGTCTCAAATTACGTATCAAAATGTACCAGAAAATGAAACTTAGTTTATCTCTTCATGACACTCTCTCTCTCACCCTTTTTTTTAAAAAAAGATATCAGAAACCATGCCAAGCTAGATAATGCACTGAGAGCTAGCATTAGCAGTTAGAAAAAATATTCAATATTTCAATGTGTTTAAGAAGCTGCAGTATAACATGTTTTCAATACCAGCTCATGTAAACATCAGCAGTGTTGCAGACAATGAACACCATTTCAAGAAAGCAACAGCCGCATTACTACATACACTGAACACCAACTCAAGTAAGCATCAAGAGCGTTACAACACACACTGAATACCAATTCAATTAAGCATAAGTAGGGTTACTACACACACTTAACACCAACTCAAGTAAGCATCAGTAGTGTTACTACACACTTAACACCAAGTATCAGTAGCGTTACTAAAGATATTGAATGCTAACTCAAATAAGCATCAGTAGTGTTACTACACACTTAACACCAAGTATCAGTAGCGTTACTAAAGATATTGAATGCTAACTCAAATAAGCATCAGTAGTGTTACTACACACTTAACACCAAGTATCAGTAGCGTTACTAAAGATATTGAATGCTAACTCAAGAAGTTTCAGTAGTAACATACAATTACATGCCGTCTGGTTTCACTGCTGCATGAAAACACACATCTTTGGCCATATCTCGAAAATGTTGTAAAGCAAAGTAATCTGATTTCAAATTATGAATAATTTATTTATGCAAAGACTTCAAATGTTAGAACTTAGCTCTCAGCCTCTACGATGTAAAATTTGAAATGGTGGGTGTGAAAAAATTTTACCCGTTATACTTCCCAGGGGCTTCTGATGAGATGAAGAAGGAAAAGGCTTACTGCCCCTCCCCTACGGCATATTGTACAAGATGACTAATATAAGGTTGTGAATGAGTCTGGCCACCTATCATGCAAAACAAATTGTTACAGGAACCACGACTGCAAGAGCATAAGAATGCTGGGGACCAGCTACAATGGTTGCTCCACGCTCCACAGGGAGCGAAAAGGAAAATGAGTGAGCGATGGGGGAAAAAATGATGCAAACATTCAAAACACGCATTGATAACCCTAACCAGAATCAACTACCAACATGAAGCTTATTCTTTTCTCATCTGTCCGATATAGCCCTGTTGATAGCACTACCAGCATAGAACCATTTGAGATGAGTGCTGTCCATAGTGTGACGTAAAATAATTTTTGTTTCCTCTTTTTTTGATATTAGTTTAATTTTCACATCCTGTGAGAGGAAACAACAAATTGTCACTATGTGCTGCATAAGCAGAATGAAAACAGCTAGATAATTTGATGGGAAACTCTAAACACAGCATTACAACAAGAGGTAGTCTGACCATCAGATAAGTTTCAAAGTTAAATGTACTTAAAAAGCTGCAGTGTAACAATTTCAATACCAGCTCAAGTAAGCATCAGTAGTGGTGTATATTGAACACCAACTCAAGTAAGCATCAGCAGCATTACTACACATATTTAACACCACCTCAAGTAAGTATCAGCAGTGTTGCACACACTGACCACCAGCTCAAGTAAGCATCAGTAACATTACTATACACACTGAATGCAGACTCAAGTAAGCATCAGTAGGGTTATACACACACTGAACATCAACTCAAGTAAGCTTCAGTAGCGTTACTACACACACTGAACACCAATTCAAGTAAACATCATTAGCATTACAACACACACTGAACACCAACTCAAGTAAGTATCAGTAGCGCTACTATACACACTGAACACCAACTCAAGTAAGCTTCAGTAGCATTACTACACACATTGAACACCAGCTCAAGCAAATATCAGTAGTGTTGCTACATATACTTAACACCAGTTCAAGTAAGTATCAGTAGTGTTACAACACACTTAACACCAGTTCAAGTAAGTATCAGTAGTGTTACAACACACTTTAACACCAACTCAAGTAAGTATCAGTAAGGTTACTACACACACTGAACACCAGCTCAAGTATCAGTAGTGTTACAACACACACTGAACACCAGCTCAAGTATCAGTAGTGTTACAACACACTTAACACCAACTCAAGTAAGTATCAGTAGGGTTACAACACACTTAACACCAACTCAAGTAAGTATCAGTAGTGTTACAACACACCTAACACCAACTCAAGTAAGTATCAGTAGTGTTACAACACACTGAACACCAGCTCAAGTAAGTATTAGTAGTGTTACAACCCACTTAACACCAGCTCAAGTAAGCATCAGAAGTTTTACTATAGACACTTAGCACCTAGAGAAAGGAACATGAAGGTTTCCCATTTAAACTTTGTCATCTCTACCATGTGGGCTTACTCAAGTAAGTATCAGTAGTGTTACTACACACACTGAAACTCAAGTAAGCATAAGTAGGGTTATTACACACACTTAACACCAGCTCAAGTAAACATCAGTAGCGTTACTACACACACTGAACACCAACTCAAGAAGCATCAGTAGTGTTATGTAGCTGTGTGGCTACCACCTAAGTATGACAGGTTCTAATGACGTCATCAGGCAAAAATAAAAGATATGATAGTCTCAAGGCCAAATTACCGGAAGGGGGGTACTAATTAGCGACGTTTGAGGATAACTGATTGACAAATGACATTGTGTTATAAGTACGGACATTGCCTATATGTTTTTTTCATGACATGCATTTTTATCATTTATGCATTTTTATCATTTACGTTGATGGAATCGTCATGTGAAGTCAATTTAATAAATGATGACTGCCTGTGGACCAAACCACCTGCCGGCTCATGCTGTTAGTTTTCATCCAGAAGAAAACTCATTATCATTCGCATGGTCAGTGCGATGCTCTGAATAATTGAATGACTGGACATATACTAGAACTGTAACACTGACCATTAGAAAAGTTTCAAAGTTCAATGTACTTAATAAGCTGCAGTGTAACATACTTCCAATACTAGCTCAAGTAAGTATCAGTAGTAGTGTATATTGAACACCAACTCAAGTAAGCATCAGCAAGTTACTACACATATTTAACACCACCTCAAGTAAGTATCAATAGCGTTACAGCACACCTAACACCAACTCAAGTAAGTATCGGTAGTGTTACAACACACTTAACACCAACTCAAGTAAGTATCAGTAGTGTTACAACACACTTAACACCAACTCAAGTAAATATCAGTAGTGTTATAACACACTTAACCCAACTCAAGTAAGCATAAGAAGATTTACTATAGACACTTAACACCTAGAGAAAGGGACGTGAAGGTTTCCCATTTAAACTTTGTCATCTCTACCATGTGGACTGAGTAGGCCTACATTTTTCTTATTTAATTTGCTTAAGATAAATAAATATTTCTTTATTAGTGGTGTTATGTTATGCAGAAACTGTTATAAGAAATTTAGATTAGATTTTAAATGAATGGGGTCCCCATTCCCGTTGAATGTTGATTTTTTATTCCCGTTAATGATAACCACCAAAAGATAGATATAAGTGGATGGAAGCAGACATCATCATCATCATCAGTTGATAAGATCTCTATGGTGTTGTTTGCTCCACTGTAGTGTATGGAATGTCAACTTGACCTACGCAGTGGTGTGTAGACATGGATTGAGTGTACAATGTGCGAATGATGATAAGGGTTCGTGTTGTTGACAAATGTTCTTTTCTCACACTCATGTATGACTGGAAGTCATCGACACCAACGACTGTGTACCTTTTCTAAAGTTTAATTGGACGTACACACTCGACAGCACAGATAGTGACAAATCACAGGTTGGCATAATACATCATAGTACAGTGGATAAATGGTCTTGCAATGTTATGTTACATGGGCACTCATGTAGATTAATATTATAATGGACTGTCAGTAGCCAAGCCCTCAGCATCGCCCATACATATAAATCATCTGACTTCACTGACTGAGCACGTCAGCTTATAAACAATATTTCAGATGGCTTCTAAACCTAATCTCGTTTAGCGACGATTCTCCCACATAATGTTCAGCACATATTTTTTTTCATATAATAATATTGAACCGCTAATAACGGGTTCTCATGTGTAGCAGTGATCTCTGGACTAAACAAGCGATAATACGGGCATCCCCTTTCTCTTCTTGAAAGTCGCTACATGTTTTTGGTTCCAAGATGGCTTCACTCGTGAACTGTCACTCACGTTTGGATGCAGATAATGAATCTGTCCTAAAGTTAGTCATTCATAAAACATTGCATTGCTCTGTAGATTTGATCATGAACAATTGACTGCATTCTACAGAATATAGTGCTGCTAGGAATCGAAGTCGTTTTCATCGAGTCAAATATATTCTCTTAGACATTCAAATCGTAACTATCGAAAATGGTGGCTTCGATCGAGAGTTCATAAGAGTGTCTTTGATTACCTTGTTAGAGGAAATATGAAACTGCCATTCCTTGGCAATATGAATAAACACTGGGGTAAAGCATACACGATAGGTTTAGACGACTATCACTTTCCCCACAAATACTGAGATCACTTTTTCCCGGCGACAGGCCGACATCGGAAAACACACAGTCCCTATCAGGACGAAGCCAAATCACACCACACTCTAGCGACACATCCGCCGAATAGCCTTTGACCTCTCTAGAGACAACAGAACATATAGTTCGACTTAGATATCTAAAGATATACAGATATAAGACAGACTCGTCCTACTCAGACAAACAATACACATAAATTCAGGCCATAGATATTCTGAAGCAAGAACAATCTATTATTACCCAAACAACGAATAAATCGCAGTAAAATGGATTTATCCGCGGAGTTTGATCGAAGAGATGGCACAACTTTCAAGGGAAGTAACTCAATAATGACTTTCCCTTAAGCACAAAAAAATTACCTATGTATAATATTGTAAGATATCAAAGACTGCACGTAACAGTCTTACCACACCTCCCGGGAAAAAAAATGGAACTTTTTTTTTTTTTTTGAAATACATCTAGGAGCAACGTACAATAGGCTCACAACGCATGAATAATGCGCAGATGAAAATATCAGGAATACCTATAACGCCTAATATGAGGCTAAGTCGACTTATGGAGCGACTGGTGAGAATGTGTCTCATAAACTGAGAGAAATTATTTCTCTACAAGTATATTTTTCCAGGAAGGTGTCATCAAAGTATAATACAATTCTGGCAATTACACAATGCCTAAAAAATTCATATCATCATTTCGTATTAGATATCTTAAATTTATGATTTATGAAGAAAAAATCATCAAAGCACAGCGGTGAATAAACATCCATGAACCGCTATGTAGTGATACAATCATTATATTATTAAATTACAAATGTGTATCTATCATGATATAGAAAAGGAACTACTATAGAACTAGACATATCAAGAAGTCTAAGCCCTAATAGTTATGTGGAATCATGTGGGCATCTTGACAGAATGTCTGCCATCACATTATCTGATCCACGAATAGCTCGCACAGAGAAATGAAAAGGTTGAAGAGCAATTGCATATCGAGTAGACCTCGAGCTCTTCAAATTCTTACTCTGTATAGCAGTAAGAGCTTTTTGGTCGGTTTCTACTATGAAATGTGCGCCTAGAAGGAATCTCTGTAGTTTGAGGATCGACCAAACCATAGCTAATAGCTCACGGTCTAAAACCGAATAATTCCTTTCTGCCGCATTAAGTTTTCTGGAAATATACATTACAGGATGCAGAGTTCCAGAGTACTCTTGCATTAGTGCCGCTCCAATCCCAGTGGATGAAGCGTCACTACGAAGAACGAATGTCTTATCTTTAGTGGGTAGCACTAAAATAGGTGGTGTTGAAAACAATGTTTTAATCTTATCCAGAGAGCATTGGCATTCCTGAGACCAGTGGACCACATTAGGCGAACCTTTCTTTAGAAGTGTTGAGAGAGGTGCCATGATAGAGGATAGATTCTGAATGAATCTGCCATAAAATTGAATAAGACCTAACAGACTTCTCACCTGTTTTTTAGTCTTAGGGATTGAGATGTTAAGTATCTTACTAGTATTATGGTCCTCTGTCTTTAGGAAACCATGACCAACTCGGTGGCCTAGGAAAGAAATTTCGCTAAAACCAATATAGGCTTTAGAGGGTTTCGCTGTCAGGTTGTGCTCACGCAAAGTAGACAGCAATTCATCTAACCCTGAATAGTGATCTTCCCAAGTATCGCTGAAAAGACAGATGTCGTCTAGATATGCAATGACATCTGACCGATAAGATAGGATTCGGCGCATCATGCGTACGAACGTAGCTGGTGCGTTCATAAGACCGAAAGGCATAAAATTCCATTGGAACAAACCTCTAGGTGTTGAAAAAGCCGTGAGAGGTTTGGCGCGTTCAGATAAAGGAACTTGCCAATATCCTTTAGACAAATCAAGTTTAGTGAAAAAATGAGATTTGGAGAGTCGAGTAAGTAGCTCTTCCAGTAAAGGCATAGGTTCGGCATCGAACTTCGTTACTTGATTCAATTTTCGATAGTCAACGCAAAGACGTATGTTATTGTCTTTTTTACGCACAATAACCATCGGCGAAGAATATGCAGAGGTGGATGGTTCGATTATTTTCAAATCTATCATCTCATCCAACTCTTTCTCGACCTGTGCTTGAAAATGTATAGGTATAGGATAAGGTCTAACCCTAATAGGAGTATGGTCAGTTAGAACAATGTCATGTTGAATGACATTCGTTTGTCCAGGGATGTCAGTGAGTACATCCTGAAATGTTTGCAACATAGTTGAAACTTGTCGCTGTTCTCCTAGAGACAAATCAGGAGAGACAGTAACGTTCTTCCATGATTCACTGGAATGAAGTGGGATCATTGGAAGAGGAAGATTTACATCTGAAAAACTTGTTTCCTCATCCTGTATCACGGACAGTGATGAGTAATGACCATGTTGTACTGGAGAATTGTCCGTTGCTTGGAAAATGGGTTGCAAATAATCCGGACGTTCATGGAATTCAGTAAGCATATTGATGTGGAAGGTTTTATGCTTCCCATCAATATCGACAATATAGTCGACATCGGAAATTTTCGATATTATATCGTACGGACCTTTCCAAGAAATAAGTAATCTGTTTTCCCTACAAGGTAGTAATACAAATGCTTTGTCACCAGGACAATGTTGTCGTAAGCATCTCTTCTTATTGGCAAATTGCCTTGCCTTCTGTTTCGCAAATTCAGAAGAAGAAGTTGCTAATTTGCATGCTTCGATAATTTTTTGTCTCAACGCGATGACATATTCGTAGGATGACTTTGTGTCATCGTCAATATTGTCAGATGTTATGAGATCGTGAAGCAACGACATAGGGCCACGCGGACGCGCGCCAAAGACGAGTTCAAAGGGAGAAAATCCCGTATGTTCATTGGGTACCTCTCTGTAAGCGAAGAGGGCCGCAGGTAAAACTCTGTCCCAGTCTTGAGGATGATCCTCAGTTATCTTCCCCAGTAAGTTTTTAAGTGTTCTATTAAGGCGTTCGACCATACCATTAGACATTGGATGGTAGATACTACTTAAAGATCTATCTATCTGCAGGGTAGACATTACTTGAGACATGGTATCTGATATTAGTTGGGTGCCATGGTCTGACAATATCTCTCCGGGGAACCCCAGACGAGAAAATATAAGCCAAAGAGCATCTGCAATATCAGCAGTAGTAATGCTCTTCAGAGGAATAGCCTCTGGCCAACGTGTGCACATATCAACACACGTCAAGATAAACTGATGTCCTCTGGCAGACTTGATCTTAAATGGACCAATAATGTCTATGGCCATTTTTTTGAAACGGCCGAATAGGAATGTCCGCCGCCTGAATGGGTGCAGCATGCCGTGGACCTTTGGATTTAACTTCCTGACATACTTTACAAGATCGACAATAAATACGTATGTCCTTGTTTACCAATGGCCAAAAGAAAGCCGCAAG
Source organism: Oreohelix idahoensis (assembly GCA_024509875.1). Lineage (NCBI taxonomy): Eukaryota > Metazoa > Mollusca > Gastropoda > Stylommatophora > Oreohelicidae > Oreohelix > Oreohelix idahoensis. The sequence goes on from JAMPIV010003191.1 coordinate 44,920, forward strand.
GACTCTTGACTTAGTACGGGAAAAACCCATGTGTCCAGCACACTGAGAGTCGTGAGCGTGCTGCAAAATTTTAACTCTCAAATTCTTGGGAACCAGGATTTGAGAATGACTTGACGTAATGGAGTCTTGAACCATACGTACAAGTACGCCATTCTTCTTTGTAATCCACGATTTACGACTTGTGTCTTTATTCGGATCACCTTTAGTTGCAAGAATGAAGAATTTCTTCAGAGTGGGATCATCTTCTTGCTGTTTTATAAACGAGTCACGAGAAATTACCAAGGGATTATCTTGGTTATGCACTTCATTATCTTCAATAGATGAAGTTTGAGGCACATTAAGAGCCTGAGCTCTAGTGACTACAGCGTTAGCAATCTGCATGTTTTGCCTTTCCCACGTGGAAATTTGTTGCGGAGTGCATTCCTTGACTCCATGAATGCGACCGATGATGAGGTCAGCGATCGGATTCGGAAGAAGACATGCGTGTACATCTCCCGTAAAGAAAGGAGTAGCAATCCTAATGATAGCAGTAGAGTATTTCTCTAATGTGCCGCCAAATGTTACACATTTGACTACTTGTCCAGTGGCACGGGAAGGATCTACGAGTGACTGCCTAACACCAATTGTGGTGCATCCAGAATCAAATAGCACAGAGACTGGATTGTTATTCACTAAACCCTTATGTAAGACAAGAGAACCTCTTCCATCATGCGCGACTGATGCCGGAAGAGCAGGAAGAGGATGGCCACAGCTTAAAGTAGACACTGTGGTTGGCTCAAATAACGTTTTGCATTGGGGGCACTGAGATGCTCTCCCAAAATCAAAAGCGGCACATGCCATATTACTAGCATCATTATTATCTTTACTCTGTTTATAGGCTTCATGGGACTCTTGTTGTACAGAGTTTGCCTGAAAATGTGGTTTATGTCTTTTGTTTTGAGATCTACCTCGGTTATTATCACCTCTGTAGTTATTGTTACCTCTATTGTAACCCCTATTTGGGTTTGAGTCATAGTTCCCTTGGTTACCATTATCATATTCATTATAATGAGTATCTCTGTAATTATGATCTTGTTGACTCCAAGACGGATAACCCTGATAGTTTCTATAATTACTTCCTCTACGGAAATTCCTATAATTATGACCACCCCTGTGTCGAGAGCTATCAGGTCGTCTCCAGTTCTTTGAAGAAGAACCCTGAAATGATTGGTTACCTTGGTTTTGATAACTATTATGGTTACCTTTTTTATCAAATCTGTTTTGAGGTCCCTGAAATCTGTGTGAATAATTGGGATTGTATGGTGTTGCTGAAGCAACTGGCATACTCTCCTTAATCTTAGTGTTGCCAAAAGTCACGTCGGGGTGTGCAGTGACATATTGGGAACAATATTCTTCCATTTCTTTTAGAGATTTGGGTTTACGCTCATGTATAAATTCAAGGAAAGGTTTGTTCACACATGACATAATCTTATCTCTGAGCAACAAATCCATAAGTCCTTCATACGTTTTTTCTGTTTTGGAAAGCTCAATCCAACGATCAACTGTGAGACGTGCCTTTGCAGTGAATTCTGAGAATTCTACACCCGTCTCAGGTACCATCGTCTTAAATAAAAGGCGATAGCCTTCCTCACTTAGCTGATATTTTTTTATCAAAGCCGCCCTAATGACATCATAATTATCCTTATCTGCTTCTCCTACAAGGCATAATCTAGTCAAAGATTCACCTTTCAAGTTTTCTGATAATTGATTAGCGTATTGTGATTTATCCACATTATGTGTACGACAAGAACGTTCAAATCTATCCAGCCAGAATGTAATATCGTCACTGGACTGATTGAACGGTGGAACCTTAACCTTGTAAGTAGAAGGTTTACCATTACCACTAGATGCCTGATTAACATTACTCATACTTGTCAATCTCAATTTCTCCAACTCAAATTCATGTTCTCTTATTGCTTTTTTCTCTTCAGCATCTAATCTTTTTTGTTCAGCCTCCCTGTCTAATCTTTTTTGTTCAGCTTCCCTGTCTAATCTTTTTTGTTCAGCTTCCCTGTCTAATCTTTTTTGTTCAGCTTCACTGTCTAATCTTTTTTGTTCAGCCGCAGCTTCTCTATCTAATTTTTTTTGTTCAGCTTCAAATCTCCTTTCCTCCATCTGCATCTGCAATTTCTTTTGTTCAGCAGCAGCCTCAGCTTCTCTTTCTAATCTTTTCTCTTCCGCCATAGCTTTTCTTTCTTCTGCAGCTAATCTTTTCTCTTCTGCCATAGCTCTTCTCTCTTCTGCAGCTAATGCTTTGTCATATTGAGCAACTGCCCATTGTTCTAATTGTTGACCAGTCTTATCAAGGGCTTTCCCTTGTGTAATGAAGTATTCTAAAGTAGACATGATGTCTAACAATAATACTAATCACCTGAATCAATAATAATACCACAAGTTCTCAATGACTTGATTAATCAGTATACTATCCCAATATCTGTGGGTCACAAGCCTTTAATAAGGTCTTGTATAATAGTAATAATAATCAGGTACTGGTTTATACCATAATCCAAGTGCAGTGCACAGGCAATTGTGTCTTATGAAATATACCTATATAAAACATATGTCAACCAACAGAATACATAAAGTACAAATAGGACTGACAATACAAGAACGTTTGCAGAAATCAAAATAAATCAAATAGGGAAATCAATGAAAATAATCACTGAATCTGCAAAGAATAACAACACAAATGACGTCACAATATATGAATATAAATTGTGAATAGAACTGAAAGATAGAAAAGAGTAGACCAACAAATTACAAACAACTCAAAACAAAACTAAAGAACAAAGAAATATTACAAAAATAACAATAATTACAGTCTTCACAGCTAACACAAAAGCAACAGTTGTCGCAGCAAATTTTCAATCAAGAAAATTGCACCTATAGAAAACGCCCACAACGGACCCTCTATGACGTGGGATATTCTGTTGTGAGGACGCCGCCCAACCTTAAACACAACCCGCTGACATAGAAACTAACATACTATACAAACAAATAACATGTAAACATAAATATATATAAATTATGTGTATGATAGTATGTGTTGCAAAATAGGCTCAGTTTTACAGTAATGGCAAAGTTATTTTTATGAACATAAACAAACTGCCACTTTATTCAATTAAACATTCTGGCCTTAAATATTAAAGTTCATATATGGAAAACAAGAAGATCCATCGATGAAAATAGGACTTCTTAGTACACAAATACTGTCTTCCTGTTAACATTGACAAGAATTGATCCAACTGTTCTGTGAAACTCTGTAATGTCTAATGTAAAAAATGTCAACAACGCTGGCCTACATACTGCATTCACTTGACAGGTCACGTGACGAAGTGTTGACAAAGAGCAAACCAATACTGCAAGTGTGTCGTATCAGCCACAGGAAACGGTCTGGTATCGGTAATCTGTTGACTTCTGAACTTCTGCGAGGTCAAACCCAGAAAGCTGGTCCACCAGTTGATAAAGGTTGATAATGTTGGATTTTTATTCCCGTTAATGATATCCACCAAAAGATAGATATAAGTGGATGGAAGCAGACATCATCATCATCATCAGTTGATAAGATCTCTATGGTGTTGTTTGCTCCACTGTAGTGTATGGAATGTCAACTTGACCTACGCAGTGGTGTGTAGACATGGATTGAGTGTACAATGTGCGAATGATGATAAGGGTTCGTGTTGTTGACAAATGTTCTTTTCTCACACTCATGTATGACTGGAAGTCATCGACACCAACGACTGTGTACCTTTTCTAAAGTTTAATTGGACGTACACACTCGACAGCACAGATAGTGACAAATCACAGGTTGGCATAATACATCATAGTACAGTGGATAAATGGTCCTGCAATGTTATGTTACATGGGCACTCATGTAGATTAATATTATAATGGACTGTCAGTAGCCAAGCCCTCAGCATCGCCCATACATATAAATCATCTGACTTCACTGACTGAGCACGTCAGCTTATAAACAATATTTCAGATGGCTTCTAAACCTAATCTCGTTTAGCGACGATTCTCCCACATAATGGAACTGCCATTCCTTGGCAATATGAATAAACACTGGGGTAAAGCATACACGATAGGTCTAGACGACTATCACTTTCCCCACAAATACTGAGATCACTTTTTCCCGGCGACAGGCCGACATAGGAAACACACAGTCCCTATCAGGACGAAGCCAAATCACACCACACTCTAGCGACACATCCGCCGAATAGCCTTTGACCTCTCTAGAGACAACAGAACATATAGTTCGACTTAGATATGTAAAGATATACAGATATAAGACAGACTCGTCCTACTCAGACAAACAATACACATAAATTCAGGCCATAGATATTCTGAAGCAAGAACAATCTATTATTACCCAAACAACGAATAAATCGCAGTAAAATGGATTTATCCGCGGAGTTTGATCGAAGAGATGGCACAACTTTCAAGGGAAGTAACTCAATAATGACTTTCCCTTAAGCACAAAAAAATTACCTATGTATAATATTGTAAGATATCAAAGACTGCACGTAACATGGGGCTCAAGTACAGCCATCAGCAGCCGAAAAACCAAGACTGGCCAGGCCCTCCTACACTCGAGCAAGACCACAGTCTCCTCTAGCAAGTCAAAGTGCTGAAGACGGAGGCAACCAGCCAAGAGGCGCACCACAGCAATCAGGATGCCACGCACATGCGCAATGGAAATATGCCTATATCTACAAAACGTTATGGCACTCGCCCTGTGATGGACACCCAGGCAGGCGCAGTGCCGGGCCACCTGCCGCAAAAGGGCCCAACCCCTACTACTGGGGGTCCTTCTTAATTGCCCCGTGGAGCCAGGAGGCATGAGAATAGAGCTACTGGCCAAGCAAAGCAAAGACCACTTAAAATAATGCACTGGAATGCAAAAAATTAGAGCTTGAAAATATCTTGAATCTTCTTCTTCCTCTTCCTCGTTCGTCCTGAAAAGGACGTTGGTTGCGTTATGTCTGTTTACGCCGGAGCTGTAATATCTGCACCTTTCGGTCGACACATTCGACTTCAGCACAGCATTTTTTGGGACTGGGTTTGCCTTCCCTCTGCGATCCCTACTCTCTCAGCCAGACTGCAGTGATGCAATCTGTTTCCAGGACCACCACGTGGAGGTGGAGTAGGGTCTTGGTCAGCTCTGGTTTGCTGACCCTGATGCAAGCAGTCAAGCTATGGGTCGCTGACTGCATTCTCTATTGCTGCATCTTTGGGTCCCAAATATTTTGAATGAAGAGCAAGTAAATGTATGCTGCTTGCAAGAAACCCACTTCAACAAGGACATAGCCTTCAAAATCAGAGGCTACCAGTGCTACCGATCCAACTGAATAGACAGGCGAAAGGGTGGAATACTGACACTCATGAGGAATAACATCAGTGCATGTCAGCTTGAAACATATATGGAGGGGGCGGAATACCAGATGCTTCATCTCAGGACAGAAAGTACAGAATTCCACCTGCTCAACTACTACTGTCCGAGAGACCGCCCACTGGCACTAGACACAGTCCCAGCAAAAGAAAGACTGATTGTATGCGGAGACTTCAACAGCCACTCACAGAGCTGGGGCTATGATCACATGGACAGGAGAGGTGAGGAGCTTGAAAACTGGCAGGATGACAATGGGCTTATCCTGATTAACCAGCCAATCGACCCACCAACCTTCTACTCGAGATCATGGCACACCACCTCTACACCAGACCTGGCATTCCACTCACCAGGCCTGGAGTGGAACACCACACGCATTGTAGGGAAACAACTTGGAGGCAGCGACCACTGGCCAGTCTTCCTAATTGTGGAAAATGAACTTGTCAAGGAGAGCAGCACTCTCTCTAGGTGGAACTACAAGAAGGCAGACTGGACGATGTACCAGCATCGTACCAGTATACTGGCTAGAGATCTGACTGTAGACAAAGACATCAATAAGTTAGTCGATGAATTCAGCAGATGCATATTACAGGCTGCTTGTGAAACAATACCTAGAGGGGCTCGTAAGCACTACAAACCATATTGGAATAGTGAACTAGAGCAACTGCACAACAATGTGGAAACATCTCGAAAGCAGGCAGAGACCAGTCCATGTCAAGAACACCACAATAACTACCAGCAAGCTAAGGCCAAATTTCAAAGGGCCAAGTTACAGGCCAGGCGGAGAAGCTGGAAGTAGAAAACAGAGTCCTTGAACTTCGAAAGAGATACAAGGAAACTGTGGAAGCTGGTAAAACAACTTAATGATGAGGGTACAGGGAGAAACTCAAAGATTGCACTGTACAAAGATGGAAACATCCTCATGGGAAAACAGGCAGCTGATTACTTTGCAGACTCCTTTGCTAAAGACAACAACATCGAAGTTAGCCCAGAGAAGCAACAGGAGACTCGTGAGAAACAACAATATGTAGGACGAGATGGAACCATACCTGAAGTTATGGAGGCACCAATCACATTCAAAGAACTGGAGCTTGCAATATCCAAATTGAAAATGAGAAAGTCGCCAGGAGTTGATGGAGTGTCCAATGAAATGATTAAGAACTTGGGAACCGCAGCAAAAACAAAGCTGCTGCAGATCTTCAATCAGCAAAAACAAAGCTGCTGCAGATCTTCAATATCTGTTGGAACTCATGCAGAGTTCCACAGACCTGGAGGGAAGCAATCAGGATACCACTCCTAAAACCAGGAAAAGACAGTTCCACTGCCTCCAGCTACAGACCAATCAGCCTTACAAGCTGTCTCTGCAAAACAATGGAACGTATCATCAACCTCAGGCTACAGTGGTACCTTGAAAGTGAAAACCTTCTTGTACCACAGCAGGCGGGCTTTAGGCAGTGTTACTCTACCGAAGATCAGGCAACTTACCTTTCCCAAGAGATTGAGGATGCGTTCTGTTGAGGCTGCTTCATGGTGTGATTTTTATCAGGGCAACTTATTATTAGTGCCAGGGTTTTGTCACACCATGTCATACCTCAACTGAACGCAGAAAATATATGAAGGTGGTCGCTGTGAGATGAGTATCTGGGTATGATGTAGAGAGATTGATGTGACGTCAGAGCATCAAGATGTGTGTCAAAAATGGCTTGTGTATCAGCCAGTATATTTGTGTATTCAACGAATAGTTCTGAGGACAAAAGGGTAAGCTATAGGCTTAAATGAAAGGCATGAGAAAATGCCAGGATTATGATTAAATTCGATACGGGACTATAACTCCCAAGATATAGAAGTGCGTTGAACAAGAAATATAATTGAACAGTTGTTATTCCGGGAGGTATCATTCCCGAAGATATAGGAATATAATTAGTAGAATTGTTATACCGGGAAGCGACATACCCCGAAGCTTATGGATTGATGTGGATTTGATTGGAGGATAATGGAGATACTGGGACGCTTAAATTCCCCCAATGTTGATGGGAAAATTATAATGAACTTTTGAATGGGACGCTAAATACCCCGCTGGAAATAGTGATTACTAAATAAGATTATCAAGATATGTGGACAGGAGAAGTCGAGTGACATGTTTAGAAAGTCGAATCAGATTTAAGAAAGACTGGAAAACAGAGAGGGAGCATGCATGCCATGTTTGTAATTGTGACCTTGTTAGTGTGTACTTACTCATTAATAAACTGTTACCAAATCGTCCAAGCCCAGTAGTTTATTCAATCTCTCAAGGTTAATTTACACCGTTATTGACTTCATGCAGTACTTGAGACGTTGATTTGGAAAGGTGTATACAAGACGGGTGGTTGCCAGAATATTCAACAATATAAACCAAAGCAAGAAGAATGAATTCTCACTTCTTTAATAATACAAATAGACTCTAGACAACCAAAGAATTCGGGCAATTCCTACATCCCTTAACACGTTCCAAGATAAGAAACTGGTATTAGCAGCATGGATAGATCTAAGGAAAGCATTTGACAAGGTTTGGAAAGACGGGCTTCTGAAGAAACTGAGAAACTGTAGAGTGAATGGTAGGATGTTCAAATGGGTGAAAGCATACTTGCATAACAGAAGAGCCCGAGTACAACTAGATGGCCTCAAGAGTAAGAAAATTCTACTGCGTCATGGCGTCCCTCAGGGAGGGGTTCTGTCCCCCACACTTTTCCTAGTCTACATCAACGACCTGGTTGCTGAACTACCACATGGAATGAAAGTGGCAATGTACGCTGATGACCTGGTAGTATGGTGCACAGATGAGCATGCAACAGTGGCCACCAAACTGCTTCAAAGAGCTATAGATGCCTTAACCTCATGGGCAAATAGATGGTGTGTCAGCATCAACACAGACAAGTGCAGCACTACGCTCTTCACGCTCTCTCCCAAACAAAAAGCTGGTGTCATCAAGATAAATGAAGAGCTCCTGAGAGAAGATAAACAACCCACCTACCTCGGAGTTACATTCGATGATAGGCTGACATGGAAGCAGCACATCAACAAGGCAGCAACAAAGGCCAGAAGGAAGTTAGCCATCCTGAGAAAACTAAGTGGAACCACATGGGGAGCCAGCGGGAAAATACTTAGTAAAGTTTACCAACAGGGCATACGACCACACCTGGAATATGGGTCAGCTGCGTGGTGTCCAGCATCAAATACCACATTACATGAGCTAGATAAGGTGCAAAACCAGGCGCTTAGGGTCATCACGGGGGCAATGAAATCAACGCCTATAGTGGATATGGAGAAAATGGGGAGGGTACAAGCACTGAGAGAACGCAGAGACACGAAAGTGCTAAAAAAGGCAGAAAAGTTCCTTTGTATGCCGAGCCATCCAATGAAGGACAGATTTCAAAACCTAGCAATGGGGCGATTGAAAAGAAGCAGCTTTATCCACCAGGCCAAACAATTTCATAGACAAACCTCAGACCTGCCTGAAGTTGACAGCCCCCTAAAGTCTGTGCCAGAACAAACCCCTTGGAGAGAGGAGCCTGGACCACCAGTACACATCCAGATAAAAGTGAAAGGAATATTCGACAGGGATGAACAGAACAGCATGCAACGTAGGACAGTCACTCTCAGTTTCCTGGATGATGAATACCCACAGGACCTCTGGGTCCGAGTATACACGGATGGGTCAGCACAGAATGCAGTAAAGAATGGAGGAGCAGGAGTGTACATAGAATACCCAAACAACACTAGGGATACGGTCAGAGTACCAATGGGGAAATTCTGTAACAACTATGATGCAGAAATCCAGGAAATCAAGGTGGCAACTGAGAAACTATTGAACACCAATCTCGGTCCACAGCCTGTAGTATTCCTGACAGATGCAAGATCAGCACTCCAAGCACTTCAGTCCAGAAAATTGCCATGTATACAAGCCCTACTTTCTGAACTGTGCAACCAGCGCAGGGTCACCATGCAGTGGATACCGTCTCATTGTGGAATACCAGGAAACGAGAGAGCGGACCAACTGGCTAAAGAAGGTGCTGCAGACGAGCAACCGGATGTACCAGTTACGTACCATCAGAAGAAAAAGATGATCAAATCAATCAGAAAGCCACCAACACCAACACAGGATGACTACCAAGCTATGAACAGATAAGAACAAATTGTCATTCTGCGCCTCAGAACAGGACACAACCGACTCTGCAGCCACATGTATACAAAATTCAAGATTGGCAATTCAGCCATGTGTACATGTGGACAGGTACCCCAGACTGTGGAGCACGTACTTCAAGATTGCCCTGAATATGATATATTGAGGCAAACCCACTGGCCCAGAGAAACAACACTGGAAGCAAAACTTTATGGACCTCTGTATGAACAACAAAACACAGTGAAGTTTATACAAGAAACAACACTGCAGATATAGACAATATATTTCAAGCGAATGAAAGAAGAAGAAAATGAATGGGGTAAAGGTGAGAAAACAAGGCTGCCAGAAATAATGAATGGTGGGTATAGTATGGGTAAGCCCATAACATTCTTCAATTTAATTTCTAGAGATCATTTCGTTCACATAATTTTATTTTATTTATAATTGAAATAAAATAATATGAAATCAGAATAATTTTAAATAATACAAAAATATTGACATGAAATGGTAATTTATTGGTGACAGCAAAAAAATATAGGGAGCCGCGGTAGCATAGTGGTTAGTGCACTGGCTTCCTAGCTCAGTGGTCTATGGTTCGATCCCCAGATGAGGTGGGATTTTTTAAGGCCGCAAACGACTCCTGGGTCAACCCAGCCCCAACTGGGAAGGTTAAGGCGGCCGGCGTGATATTGACCACGTCATCCCTAGTGTGCCGATGGTCAAGAAAATATGGGCCTAACACCATATTCCCAATATGCCTCAATGGGTATGTAACAGGATCTCCCCCCCAAAAAAAAATTGCCGTATGTACAACCCAGCAAGAGCTTCATAACTGTACTATAAATAAAATTAATGTAGACCTACGTGCTATGGCAAATTTTATCTTTCTAATTTTACTCTAATTCAGCTATAATTTATTATTAGTTTTAAAACAAATAGATCTTATCTTGCTGAAACCTATAAAAATTAGTTACTGGTCCAAAATAGTGCATCAAAAATGCAAGGCTTCTATCAGCTGTTTTGATTACAAAAATAGGTATATTTTATTGTAAGACTAGAAGTCTAGAAATATAGCCATGCCATTTTCTTAGAAATAGGCTGATACAAATGAAACAAATAATTCATATGAAATCTTTTTTGCTTAAATTATATTTTAAGCATCTTCAATCAAATGAATGAGGCTGCATCTAAAAACACATGCTAGTTGACCAGGTCCAACATGGACCTTACTTGTGGTGGTGGTAAGATAAACATGGACACCTGCTGCAAAGACTTTACATCATCTGTTGATATTTTTAAAATTGCAAAAGGTGTAAGTATTGCATATAATGGAATATATAAGAATTAAGTTGTTAATTTTAGCTAACAATTTGTAAAAATTGTTTTCCTATTTTTAAACTGTTCATCTTTTGTATTACAAAAACTTTTGTACACATTTTTTTTTTACTTTGTAAAGTTTTTATTTTGTATTGAGTACAGGTTTTTTAACTTTGTAAAAGTTTTTATTGGTATGCTGTACAGGTTTTTATCTCAGGAGGTTGATAGGTATAAGAAACCTATTGATAGCATACAAGGCAGTCCTTGTTCTGGAATCCCCAGGGTAAAAGAAGTAGAGGTAGACCAAAACAAACACATGGAGAAAAGACCTAGAGACAGAAATGAAAAAAAATGAGGAACACACAGAAAGACCTTGAGCTGATGGCAAATGAAAGGAGGACTTAGCACACATTTTTTAACACATTAACTACCACGAGCCGGTGGGACCGGCTTTTGAAATCCTATCATTTGGACCGCGAGCCGCTCAGAGCATCGATCTAATTTTAGTAATAAAACGAATTAAATATGTACTGAAACACTTTCTGATCTGGTATGAGATTTTAAGTTGCCACCGGAAAACAAATTCCCAAAGTATGGTTGTTGTAGAACATTGAAAAATTGAAATTATGTTCATATTTTTCAGCGTTTTGGGTTAGTTACCAAATCGTGTAAAACTGTTTACCGTGGCAACTAGTGATAGGACCACAAAAAATGCTTGTACATCTCGTCTAAGGGAGCAGCAGTTGCATATTGGTTAGTGCACTGGCTTCCCAGCTCAGTGGTCTATGGTTCGATCCCCAGATGAGGTGGGGTGTTTTTAGGCCGCAAATGGCTCCTGGGTCGACCCAGCCCCAACTGGGTACCAAAGCAACTCTGGGAAGGTTAAGGCGGCCGGCGTGATGCTGACCACATCACCCCTAGTGTGCCAATGGTCAAGAAAATATGGGCCTAACCCCATATTCCCAATATGCCTCAATGGGCGTGTAACAGGATCCTTTACCTTACATCTCGTTTAACGGCTGAATAGGCTAGAAATGTGTTTCAACAATTGACTGATAAATCTAGCGACGAGGACAAGAGTGAAAACGGTGTGCACATTGATTGAAATAGTGATTTTGATAGAGATGGGGCACAAGCCATTATAATTGTGAAAATATTGCAAGTCTTCGGCCATCGGACAGCTGTTAAATAGCAACAACCTCTATTAGAGTTACAACCGGTGTTTATTGTAATAGTACATTCATTTATCTTTAAAATGACCTGTAATTCATAAAAATATGTAAACAATTACGAAAACTACAGCTTACTTTGTGCAAACACCTACAGGATGAAAATGGGAAAAAAATTTTATTTGGCCAGTGTGTTTTTCAATTCGGTCGTTAATGTGTTAAGGCTTATGCTCCTTGAGGAGCTGAAGGGTAATGATGATGATAAAAGGCATTCCTGCCACACTTCAATTCTTTGTGATAAGAGGCTGTCGCACCCCAGTTCTGTTTTTAAATGTCTGAATTTATGTACTGTCAAAAAGTTATGTACCTTGTGTGGAATAATGAATCTGGGATCCTCAAGAGTTACCAAATCTGAGGAGTTAATTTTGTCATAATCAGCCGGATTGGCAAATGTCAGTGGAAGCACACCTTGCATCTTGAGGCTGTACTCTGTGAAGTGAAATTAAAACAAACGTGTAACAAGTGAGTCTTGGTCAATTAACTTTTTGACTACGGAATTATTTTCCACCCTGTGCCGTAATTTAAATTCATGATAGACTAAAAACAACTCTCAGAGCGTTGTTTTGGCACGGGTGTCAAATCTGATCAACGCTGCGAGTGTTGTTCCAGAGTCAAAGAGGTTAACACAAAATTTGTTTTTATAAATTTACTATTTCACTATACACGACAATCTCGTGTTCTATATGAAATGTGCGAGACAATGAGTTTTTCAATATGTTTTTGTATTAAATACATATTTACTGAGATGTTTATGTGGACAATGTAAACACAAAAGCGATACTAAAGTACGTAAAAATGACAGACCAACTAAACAGTTTACAAACACGATGGACATACTGCATCAAACCAGACCTACAAGAGAGGGGAAGAATAACACGTTTCATGCATTAAACAACTTTATGGCTTGGATCATCCCATGTAGTTACCAGGGGTCTCTGAAGAGACATAGATAGAATAAGACTATTACACCCTTAGGCATGTCATACACGGCAGCTAATATGAGGTTGTGCATGAGGCTGGCAACCCCATCATGTTAAACAAATTGCCACAGAAACCACAATGATACATGAGCATATGACTATTTGGTGCAGGCTTTCTGCATTGGGACCAGCTACAGTGGTAGCTCCATGCTCCATAAGGAGTGTAACAGAAAATGATGATGATGATGACGATGATGATGATGGCTGGGAACACTTGCAATGAGAAAACAATCATAGAGTACAGAGACTGCAAACATTGCCTGAGACAAAATCATAGAGTACAGAGATTGCAAACAATACCTGAGAAAAAATCATTCAGTACAGAGACTGCAAATACTTGAGAAAAAAATTATTGAGTACAGAGACTGCAAACATTACCTGAGAAAAAATAGAGGGGAACTTTTAATGTGTTGCCAGTAATAATCTGTATTTGTTTTGTCTTCTAGTTGCTGAAGGCATTAAGGGAAGGAATGGCAGTGAATTTTAAGTCAAAATGGGTAAAAAATTAAAATTGGGATTAGTGTATGTTCTGATATTTATATTCTCCCAAATCTAAATATTGCAAAATCATTTGTCACAACACATTCTGAGTAGGTGTTTTTTTTATTTTGAAAATATTTTTTTTTTTTCTGATGAAGAAAACCATAAATTTCTCAGAACTTTTCTTTATGTAGCTAATTTTCTTATAACTTGCTTATTTCTTAGTCAGTAAACATGAGATTTGGTACATATACTTTCTAATGAGTAATAAAACTTTTTTCAGATCCAGTTTGTGATATCTTATCAAAATATTTATTTATTGCAAATAAAGTTGTAAAATTTTGAAAAATGTGTTACCATTTGTAGATACTAACTTTAAATTGCTATATCTCAGAATCTACTAAAGTTATTCCAAATCTAATCAGAAAAAAATTTAAAAATACTGCGATGAACTTCCCTTTCAACTTTGATGTGCATAACTCAACAAATAAAAAAGCCTTAGTGAACTGAAATACAGGATTGAAATCCAATATGGCCACTGTTTCCATGGCACCCATTAGCACTATACAATCAAATGCTTTGGTATGCATAGCTGTTGAGAGCCTTTTTTGCGCACCACATAGGTCGATATATTTAAAGACTATGTGATGCACAAAAAAGACATGGATGCAAAAGTGTTTATACGTGGTTGTGAGGATGACGTGTGATTGTTTGGGTTAACAACGGGAGATTATTGGTTTGTGTACTGATGTATGAGCAGTGTCCAATAATTGAGAAGGTGTCCTGAAGGATTTACAATGTGTGTATGATCAGTGCTGGATCATGTTCAATTGAACCATATGTAATTGAGAGGAATGGGAATATATTCATATGGATTATATATATATAAGAAGCAGTGTGTAATCAAAGGATCGATGTACGATAGTGATTTAGTAATTGGCAGTGAAGTGAAATGAAATATGTGAATCCTTGATCATAAAGATATAAAAAAAGTATGTTATTATTCAAGTAAGCGGACGTTATTAAAAGGTGAAATGTATGCACTGGACATTTGATTATTTAACAAGTTCACTGTTCAAGAATTGTTGGTTATGCATACACCTCTAGCCAAGTCATATCCTTTCAATAGCTATTACAGTGCATTTGTATCAAAATCCAGCAGTTATTTATGAAAATAACATTTTACTGTAGCTCCTCTCCTTAACGAAAACAGAGAGAGTAGTTCATATTAGGACAATGTCAGGGACACGTAAACAAAAATAGGTGAGAACAGAAAGTAAGAAACAAGCTAAATGCATTAAAAAAATTAACAAATTAAAACAGACATGAGCCATAAATGGAACAACACTCTAGTCTCAGTTGTTGAAGCACTTGGTACTTAGTGGATCTAGTAAATGTAAACTGTTCTTGTTTCTAGATATCTGTGTACACTTCTTGAGCTTAGGATTTACTTGTGGTTTTGCTTCTGTTTAAATCTGCTTTCAAGGTTTTTTTTTCTGTCTTTTATTTTATTGATGGTTTTTAACTGTTATCTATGTTATAAGCTGGCGTTCTCATTTTCCCCAATACTTCTTCACGTCTCATTTCATATAGTTCTAATCTGTTGCCAGTTGTCTTCTATATTTGCTACATCTTTCAGCTTTCGAGCTCTTGGTATTTGTTGGATATTCTGACCATAAATTTCTCTATTCTTTCTTGATTTCTTGGATCTCCTACATTAAACTGTTGTCCATAGCTATGTATTATTGTACATCTTGTGGCTTTTTTGTTTGCTAATAGAAGATGGCAATCAGATGCCACATCTGCTCCTTTACACACTTTTGTCAGGTAATGATGACTTAAACTTCTTGTTTATGCATACATGATCAATCTGGTTTTCTGTTTTGTATTCTGGTGATATCCATGTTGATATATGTATTCCTTTACATGAAAAAATGGTTTCTCCTATATAAAGTTTGATATGAACTACAAAAGTTAATGAATATTTTTAAATTTCTGTGCACTCTCCAAGTCCATGTTTTCTCATCATCTCTTCAAAGATGCTGTGGTCTGTTCCTATTTTTAAATTTAGGCCCATTCATTAAGACTGTAATGTCTTTACTTCTATTTTTATCCATTATATTTTAAAGTTAGGTGTAAAACTTTTCTTTCCCATCATACATTCTTCTTTATTATTAGTTGGTGCCATATCACTGGATGGTTTCATAATTATTTTCCTTTTGGCAGTTTTGAATGCTGCTGATATTATTCTGTGTCCCATTCAGTGAGTGCCTTCTGCACTTGCTCTAACAGAACTAGAGTCACACCTTTAGTATGACTGTGCACTTTCTTCTTCATGCCCTGAAGATAGAACCATTTCTACTATATATTTTTCCTTTCCTTTCCATTCCATCTTGTTTTGTACAGTCCTATGATGTCAGTTTTGTTGTTTCACATTTCTGCTGCCATTTTTGCAGTTGTCTCCAGTTGTTTTAGTGTTTGAACACTCTGGTGCCCAGTTTGGAGATTTTCCTAGAAGAATAAAAGGTGACACAGCCTCTTTTTTGGGCTTCCTCTGGACCTCCTCAGAAACCTCCTTGATAGAGGCCCTTGTTCTGTCTTGGTCTTTTCATACTCCTCATAGACGATGTCATCAAAGCATGTAAGGAAAGGACCAAAAGCTATTCAGTGTGGTACTGGAAGATGAGACAAATCTGTATTTCAGAGCTGGCATTTGCGACGATGTTGACCTGATTGCAAAATCAGAGACGCATCTTCCATCCAGCCTGCAAGTCTGAATGGAAGGACTGGAGAAAAGAGGGATGGTTATCAGCAGCTCCAAAACAAAAACCATAGTATCTCAAGAGAAAGCTGGGAGAACAGATCCTGGAGCAGGTCATCCACTTAAAATACCTTGGAGCTATCACACACAGGAAGAAAGGCATCAAAGAAGAGTTGGCAACCCAAAAAGTGGCAGCTGGGAGACTTTTTCAGGCAATAAATCGAGGATTCCTCAGCAAAAGAGACTGGCAAGAGGACGAAGTTGGCTGTATACCACTACCCTTATATTCCAGTCTTGACATATGGATGCGAGTCATGGGCAATGACTACAACCCACAAAAGCCAGTTCCAAACCTCAGAAATGAGGTATCTGAGGAAAGTGGTTGAAGTAACAAAAAGAGACACGGTCCTCAACCAAATGATATGGCAAGGCCTCAAAACTCAGTCTCTGCAGACCCAAGTAGAACAGTCCCAACTACAATAGTTTGGCCACATCTGCAGAATAGAAGAAGATCGGATACCACGACAAATATTGGAAACCAAGAGCCAGGAATCTAGACCTCCAGGATGACCCAAAGTTTGTTGGGAGGACAACATTAGACAATCCCTGAATGGCCGAGGACTAGACTAAAACCAGGCCAGGATGAAGACTGCCGATAGGACAGTATGGAGTTTTCTCTGGCAAACCTCTAAACCCCAGGGTAGAAGAGGAACTAGTAAGTAGTAGTAGTTCTGTCTTGGGTGGCCTAGTTGAATTAATGGAAAAACTAGCATTGGGTGATATGTTTGTGTTGTTGAAGTAAATCTGGCTTTTAAGTTTTTAACTGGATGGGGTTGCTGGACCCATGTGAAGCCCTCATCAGCCAACATCTATGACAGGCCTGGTAGAGTACAGTGTTACTAGTCACTGCTCCTCTGTAGGGCCCCTTAACACATTTATTTATACATAATTTATTTATTTTGGCTGTACCTGAGCACAAACAAATCTACTGCCTGCTTGATGGGCCTAACACAGATTTATCTTACAGCAAATACTTCACACTGCCCCTGTCCATGTAAAAAGAAATGAAGTTACGGAAATGACAACAAAAGAACAAACTTTGCTGCGGGATGGACATCCGGAGTCTGAGGCTTGTATGACTGTCAGTGGTGAAAGCCAAAAGGAAGCCACTGACATGAAAACGGACATCCTGACCGCAAAACGCGAAACAAGAATAGGATTTTGAAATGTCAGGACAATGAACAAGACGGGTAAACTAAAACAGGTCACAGCAGAAATGAGAAACAATGGATTACACATTCTAGGGATAAGCAAGAGCAGATGGACAGGGGCAGGAAAAGTTAAAACAGCAACAGGAGAAACAGTACTTTACTCTGGAAGAGAGGATGGGCAGCACAATGAAGGTGTAGCCATTATTCTACACAAAGGACATTACTGGAATGGAAACCCATCAACAACAGACTGATAAGAATAAGATTGAGAGGGAAATTCACCAACACTACAATGCTATGCACCAACGCATGACATCGATGAAGAGGTCAAGGAAGAATTCTATCAACAACTGCAGAAAGAAATGGAAGACACACCTAGATGTGATCTTATCGTAGTAATGGGAGACCTCAATGCGAAAGTTGGAACACATAATACATATAATGAAAGAGTAATGGAGAAATGCAGCAGCGGAACAGCAAACGAAAATGGGTATAAATTAATAAGTTTCTGTAGCATTAACAACCTGGTCATTGGAGGAACACTTTTCCCACACAAAGAAATTCACAAATTAATATGGGAATCACCATATGGTCGGGACAGAAACCAGATAGACCACATCATGATTAATGGTAGATGGAGACATGCATTACAAGATGTGAAGGTAAGAAGAGGTGCAGATGTGGGAAGTGATCACCATTTAGTAGTAACAAAACTGAAAGTGAAACTCAGAACGGCTGGACCAACTGTAACTACACAGAAAAGGTTTGACATCAGCAAATTGAAGGACCCCTTACCAGAAAAGCTTTTGCGGCTGATATAAAGAAGCGATATCAATTTGCCAAAAGTCAGGAAAAGACACTGACTGATGATATAGACCAGAAATTCAACACCATTTCAACAATATACAAGGAAAGCAGCAAATCATGCTTGGGATTCCAGGAAATTAAGAAGCATGACTGGATAACACCAGAAACATTAAACACCATAACGATGAGAAAGGAAATTAAAAGAAAGAAAACCGAAGTGAAGTCCCCCAAGTTAAAGCAACTATATAGCGAACAGTACAGTCAGCTGGACAAGGAAGTTAAATGCCAAACCCGAGCCAACAAAAGGAATTTCCTAGACGATCTTGCAAGACAGGCAGAAGAGGCAGCACTGAGAAATGAACAAAGCACAGTATACAAAATAACTAAAATCTTCAGTGGAAAATGAGGTGCAAACAATATTACATTACTAAGAGATTAGCAAGGAAATCTCATCACGACAGCAGAGGGACAGGAAACAAGATGGGCAGAGCACTTCAGAGAAACTCTGAACGCGGAACCACCAGAGACACAATTGAATGTTCCTGAGGCTGGAAACGATCTAGATGTTAATACAGACATTCCACGAAAAGAAGAAATCATCACAGCAATCAAAGGGTTAAAGAATGGAAAAGCTCCTGGCCATGATAACTTAAATGCTGAGCTATTTAAGACAGACCCTGAGCTAGCAGCAGAACTATTAGAACCACTATTTGCACAAGTCTGGAAAACAGGGACAACACCAACGGAGTGAAACAAAGGAATAATTGTCAAATTGCCCAAGAAGGGAGATCTTACAGACTGCAATAATTGGAGAGGAATCACTCTTCTCTCAGTTCCCAGCAAAATACTAGGCAGGATAATTATACAGAGAATTTCAAAAGCAGTGGACCACAAACTGAGGAAAGAACAAGCAGGATTTAGAAAGAACAGAAGGTGTGTAGATCATATATTTACCCTCAGGAACATTATACAGCAGTGCTCAGAATGGCAAAGACAGCTGTACATTAATTTCGTTGATTTTGAAAAAGGCTTTTGACAGTATACATAGGGACAGTTTATGGAAAATACTGAGGGCCTATGGAATTCCAAGCTGAATAGTGTCAATCATAAAAAGCTTCTATGCCAACTTTACGTGTAGCGTTGGGCAGAGCAACCTAACCTTTGAGGTGAAGACAGGAGTACGACAGGGATGCCCCTTATCAACCACTCTATTTTTAACAGTCATAGACTGGGTGATGCGCCAGACAACAGAGGGCAGTCCAAGAGGAATAAGATGGACAACATTTTCTACATTGGAAGATCTGGAATATGCAGATGACATTGCACTACTAGCACATTCACATCAACACATCCAGGAAAAAATGGATAGACTTAATAAGTTTAGCCAGCAGGTGGGCTTGAACATCAATTTAAAGAAGTCTGAGGTCATGACGCTCAATGTGAGCAACCCTGAGCCCATATCAGTAAGGAATCAGCAACTGGAACAGACAGATGCCTTCACATACCTAAGATGCATAGTAACACCAGACGGCGGAGCAAGCAAAGACATCAACAAGAGAATGAACAAAGCAAGAACAGCCTTTTTAAATCTAAACAACATCTGGAAGTCCTCTCAGTACAGCACAAGGACAAAATTAAGATTATATCAGAGCTGTATGCTTTCTGTGCTTCTCTATGGGGCGGAATGCTGGAGAGTTACAGAGAAGGAAATGTCAAAATTGTCATCTTTTCACACAACATGCCTAAGAAAAATTCACCGAATCTTTTGGCCGAATACCATCACCAACCAAGATCTGCTTACTCTGAGCAAGCAAGAGGACATGCACTCCACAGCTGGCAGATGCTGGAGCTGGGTTGGCCATGTCCTCAGAAGAGACCCCGATGCCATCACAAGAACAGCTATGCTATGGACCCCTGAAGGAAAACGAAAGAGAGGCTGACCAAAAACAACTTGGCGGAGGACTGTGGAGGCTGAGATGCAAAGAATGAACCAGAGTTGGGGCACTGTATGAAGGATGGCCACCAACCGAGCAAAGTGGAATCAATTTGTTGTTGTCCTACAAGATGCCACCAGGTGTGATGGCCACTGACTGCTTTGACGGTCGTCGGCTAAGGATCAAAGAAGAAGAAAAGAAATACTTCACAGGATGTTCCTACAAATTATTTCCTCTAGATGTGCAAAATATCAAACTTCCCGTAATTATTTTAAAGGTATTCTTTTCTATATTAAAATATGTATACATTTCTGTGGTGGTCTCCCCTTTCAATTTGTTATTTTTCTGACGTAATAATTCACATTTGTACTGTATGTTTTTAAATATTGTCTAACCATGCCTTCCTTTTCCCCTGAAATTATAGATTATCAGCTTCTATTAATTCTGGGGAAAACAATAAGATAGTTAAACTTTAGGATACAGTGAGATTTCAATTTACCATGTTGGTGAGCAAAACTCTTTGCAATTATAGCTTTCCCACCAAGATGTCTGGTCTCAAGAGCAGCATAATCTCGGTTTGATCCTTCTCCATAGTCTTCCTCAGCAATCACAACCCATCTTCTGTTATGATCCTAAATATGAAGATTACCACAACTATGTATATTTAAAATTGGTAATTGATGTCCTCTAATTCTCTGCACACATAAAAACAAAAACAAAAGAAACACAATTATAGCTTGAGCGGTCATTAAAAAATTCATGAAATTGATTAAAATAAATCTGCCATGAAATATCCTAATCTTTTCAACAGTGTATAGGTAGAATAATTTATACAAGTGGCATACAAGAAAATGCAAAAGAATATTATATACAAAGGCATGCAGAACCTACATATACTATTGTTTGTAAGTGAAGTGCTATCCAAAAGTCTGCAGAGTGGCCGCATAGACTGGTAATGAAAAGTAGTACATACTTGTGTCATTGAATGGCACACAAAAGACTTCCTTACTTCCTTTCTAAAGCATTATGTCAAATTTCGTGTACGCACATTTGTCCCTTTTTCACAAATGTTTTTGTATGGTGCTATCAGTGGTGTTATATGATTCTCAAATGAAGTGTTACTGTCAGCTTGAAGGAGCAGCTTTTTACTGCATTTAAGTGTTGCTTCAAGCTTCACAAAACCACACTGCAGACCTATTAAATGCTTCAGCAAGCATTTGGTGATAATGCTATGTAGTACACAGACTTCTGTGTGGTGCTAGCACTTCAAAAGTTGGCAAACATTGGTTAAAGATTCTCAATGGTCTGACTGGCCTTCAACCAGCAGAACAGCTGAAAATGTGGAAGAATATGGATGCAGTCTGCCTCATGTTGAGTTCCTCTGTAAGAATTTATTGGCATGCAGTGTGACAGGTCAAGGATGCTGCAGTTATTGTGGATGGTACACTAATGGCTCTTGTAGATGGCCTGTTGCACATCTTCCAATATTCAGAAACTTTAACCAACATTTGCGCACATGTGAACCACTCAAAAGTCTAAATCTATGCATAATTTACGAGGGGAAGTCAGTAAGTAGGTTACAAACTGATATGGGGAAGCTGAAAATGGTAGATGGTAGTTCCTAAAGGTGTCATTAGGCGACAGTATCATCCAGCTTTATGATTAGCTTAGGTAGCAAACTGCTAGGTGTCGCATGCGCAGAGCAGATAAAAATGGCGACCGTGCTCGTGGAGTGTACAAACGAAGAACAGCGCGCTGTTGTGCGGTTTTTTGGGGCAAAAGGACTTCCTGCAAAGGAAATGTTTCCTGTTTACGGTGTGGAGTTTTTATCGCTTAGCCTACACCATAATGCATGACCATTTGAATTTTCAGAAAGTGTGCTCACGGTGGGTGCCCAGACAACTGACTGAGGAAAACAAAATGAACCGAATGGGACTGTCCTTGGAACATGTCTCGGTACGTAGATGAAGGAGAAGACATGCTGAACAGTATTGTTACTGGGGATGAATCATGGGTGCATCACTACCAACCTGAATCACTAAAAGCTCACCTTGTCGGTAAACATTTCACAGGTGATGCAGAGGTTGAACGTGAGGTGCGAATGTGGCCGAGACAGCAGAGCACGCACTTCTATGCTCCAGGTTTCGAAGCACTAATACAGCGATGGGATAAGTGTATCAATGTTGGTGGAGATAATGTTGAGAAATAAAGGGGAAATGTAAGTGCAATAATACATGGTGTTCAAGTTTGTATCTCATTTGTTTATTTTTTTCATAACCATTTGTAACTTACTTACTGACTTCCTCTCGTATGTGTTGTACATCTTCAGAGTTTAACCTTTACTTCAGCTAACAGGAGACAGTGATTTGATCTCACAGCAGTTCCTCAACACATGTCTACATCACATAATGATACATATCAATTCAATTCAGCCATCAAAGAAAGAAGAATGTCCACTGGTAAGTAGTTTTATGGAAGCTGAAAGGAGCCTGGGATGCTAACACACTTTTTTTCTTTCAGATTGGGCATCTGGAATGTTTGAGCACTAAATCAGCAAGGGGAAACTGCACAAGTAGCAGCAGAAATGAAAACTATAAAAATGTCATCCTGCAAACAATGTAGAAAAGAAAGAAATTAATATAAATGAGGCAAACGTCAAGATAAAGGGAAATGAATGCAATTTTATTACATAAAATGCAATGCAGCATTATCAAAACAGCTTAGCGTGACAAATCTAGAAACTGACTAGACATACTGACAAATCTGTTGCTAAATATCACAGGACAGCCTTGCATGTGGTGCCAACAGAAAAAAGTCATGCAGCAAATAGTGGGCCAAATCTGAAGGATAACATTTGAAAATGGGAGTCACCTGGAGATAGATGAAGGACATGCCTTAGACAGCACATTCTGGAGAGCTTTGGTCAATGACCTTTGCTTAAAAACAGGCACTAAAGGATAAACAGAGAGATTAATAACACACCTTGTAATGTCTGGCAGCACTTGGCACTGAATTCATTTGCCCTGTCAACCAATTTGTCACTTTGTTCCTCTCATTGTTGTCACTGTTCACAGCTCTGAAAAAACATTTTTAGTCATTAAGGGTTAAAATGAAGAACAGTGGGGCATGTCCTTCAATGCCAAGCAAGTAAGTTGCCCATGTCGTTAGGGTTAGGTTCCTAACCCTAACACTTACCCCTTATTACTGTATCTTTGAATTCTTTTTTAAAGGCTATATTGATTATATGTCCCGCTGTTCTTCACTTCAACCTTCATTATGTATTCTATGTTGGCCTCTTTCCGATTAACGTGACATTTACGGTGAATGGAGTCATGATCTGACTCTGCTGGACTATTTTAATAGTCCATTCACTCTTACTGCCTAGGCGTTTGTGTTTTTCAAATGATGATCCTGCCTTTTTAAACAGTTCCTGCTATCAACCTGTAACAAAGATAAGGCACCTGCAGACCCTATGAAGTCCTGGAAGTATTATCAATAATAACTGCAGGGAAGTCATCCCATACCAGCAAGTGTCAGAAACTAGTAAGGAAACACTGTATACAGAAAAAGTGACTAACAACTCAAATTGTACCTGCCCTCCCACCACATACTGAGCTAAAAACACTGAAGATACAAACAAACCTTACGGAGGAGGCAGACAAGACCCTCCCATCCATACTGCTGAGATCTTCACCATGGAGACTATCTACTCCTATGGAGAGGATATCATCCATGGTTTCACTGATGGATCAGCTTTTAAAGCCATAATCAACATGGGATATGCAGCTCTTTTCCCCAGCTACCCCCCTTTTTTTTTACAACACAGATGATCAAATCAATAGCAGGCCCTTGTGGAGCCAACTGCTCTAACTATGAAGCAGAAACTGCTGCCATCCAAAAAAACCTATTTAAGATCCTTTTTGAGAATAATGAAACAGAATGGCATCGTAATATTTTCAGATTCACAGGCTTCTCTTAGTGCTAAACAGAACTGGAGAATAAGCTCAACAGATACTTTAAAAATTATAGAAATGTGCCACAAGCTTAAAGATTTATATGGGACTAACATCTTCATGTAGTGGGTATCTGGGTTCTTCAATCATCTTTTAGCACAATCTAAGAAAGATACTGTAAATCATCTTGAATGTAAACATCAAACAGAAATTTTCAGATTACGAACAGGGCACTGCTTACTTAACTCTCACAGAAACAGAATCGGTAAACAACATCCAACTGGAATAAGGAAATGTTGGCCAGCCCTGATTATAAACCCAAGTTGCAGGGAGGCATCTAAGTTAATCAGTGTAGGTATCAAAGACAAGACAAGGCAACACAACTATAAGGAAATGGCCCCTGATTATCAAGTTGCAGGGAGGCCTAAGATCAGTGTAGGTATTCACAAGGTATGATACACTGTGTGGATATTATACCTCTCCATAAATTCTGGTCCTTTACTGCTGTTTAATTTTGTCATTGACTTTCTTCCTTGGCACATTGTTAAACTCTTCTGAGACTCCTTTTCTCTTCCATCCTATATCTCATTTTCCCATCCTATTTGCCTGTACTCACAATGTTTTCTTACTCTTCCCTTCTCACTGCACGCTCATTAGAAGTGAACTACGCTTCCTCTGGACACTAATCTCCTTCAGGACATATCAATCAATACTCTTTAGCTCCCCAAGGAGCACAGGCCTTCAAGAAATACATGCCAAATCTTCCTGTCATGTGTCATCAGCTAATGTCTTCCTCATCATTTTCACTTCTGTCTCCAGTTCTCTTCTCCATGAGTTTTTCTTTTTGTTCTACCTCTGCCTCTCTTAACCTCAGGATTCCAGAACAAGAACTGCCCTGTAATGCTATCAACAGGTTTCCTCAAAGTGTGTCCTATCTATCACCAGTGTCTTCTTCTCATCTCTTGTTCCACTGGCACCTGTGTGGTTCATGTCAATAGTTCCACATTGATGACCTTGTCACACCATTTCAATCCTTCTATTCTACAGAAGCACCCATTTATGAAAGTCTGCAGCTTTTTGATTGCTGTTTTTTATGTTTCAGAGCCATACATATGCACAGATTAAACTTGTGGAAAAAAAAACAACAACAGCAGCAGCAGAATAGATTAAATGCATGTGAACAAACAACATCAGAATATCAGGAGCAAAACTGCATACCCAATTAGGAAATTGTTGGACATATTATCCAAATGACATCTGAACTTATCCCACATACCACGTGGACAGATCTGATCTGTTGTGCACCTGCCTTTTATCTGAAATAAACAAGTGATGACTTCATTACTTATTAGTTTCCTTTGATGTTACACACAATGATGATTTCCATGCTCATTAAAACAACGGTAGATGATGAGGACAGTAGGCAAGGTCCATCATGTTGTCTCATGCTGCCAGACAGGATATCAATATTTACATTACAGCTAGCCTTAACCTCACCCCAACCCTGTTTTGAGCTTTGTCTAACAGCTAGTCTTAACCAAACACCAACCGTGTTTCAAGTTCTGTCAATAACACCCGACAAACACTGAGGTCATTTTAAAAATGAAAAGAAAAGAACATTTCAACTTGAAGTGAAAAGCATTTTTAGCCAACATGGCAGCCTCCAAGTCTACTGTTTCCTAACTGAACCAATAAAACTGTTTTACAGATACTGTACTCATGTTCATTCATTCATTCAACCCTCATCTCCCCATCCTCGGTTGGCTGCAATGGATCTCCAACATCTTCTTCCTCACGTATAGATGGCACACTCAGAACCTTTCCTGTTGACCTCTTGATGTTATCTTCCCACTTACAGAGCTGTCTTGCACATTTGCCTTCAACTCTTCATTCAGTTATCGTCATCAGCAAGTGTGTTGGCGAGTGTGCCTATGCACAAGAAGGCTATGATGAGCCTCAGTGATAAAGTTTGTGTGTTAGAGAAACTTCATTCTGGGATGTCTGTTTTCACGGTTAATACAATTTTCTTTCTTCCTTAATTTTAAGTGTTTTCTTTCCATCTTTTCAATGTTAATGAAATTTTCTTTATTTCTTAATTTTAAATGTTCTGTGTAAATGTTTTCAATATTTATTTTCCATGGATTTTGTAATATGTGTGTGTGTGTTTGCATGTGGATGTGTGAATGAGTAGTGACAGTGAGTGAGTATAGTTACACCAAAAGATTGTACATACTGAACTATTACAATGAAAACAGTGTATAAAATACATTTATAAAATGCACAATATAATAAATAAGCTGTTTTTTTTCAAAAGAAGGGTACAAGAAATGATGAGTTTATGGTGATCGGTAGCAAAAGTGTATGATAAACAGGGTCCTGCAGGAACCCCCTTTTTCCCGTAGGAAGGATCAATGCTTCCGTATTCGCGAACTTCTGAAAACAAATAACTGTACACAATATGGGTAACCTGTACTAGCTGGCATGTATGCATTTTAAATAACATCTTTGACTTCAACAAGTACTGGTGATCCTTCCTAATTATTCATTCATTTTCCTTTGTTCTCCTTATGAAGAAAATAGCCACCACTACTGCTGGTTCCTTTGCAGGAAGCATGCACCAAGCATCCACTGACTCGTTGTCACAGTGGGTTCGGTGACAATTTGTTTCACTTGATGAGATAGCCAGCCCCATGCAAAACCTCATATTCTTTCTCTTCAGAGATCCTAGGGATCTCAGCGTTCAGCCATTCAGTTCAACTATGTTATTTAGTCCATCTTTCAACTATTTTACAGTTATTACATGGCACTGCAAACATCATAAAGGTTTTCTTGTGACTAGTAAATTACAGAGTGACATCCCCTTGTAATGTTAACACTCCAAGGGGGGTTAATAAGAATAATTATCAGTGACCACATAATTTAGGAGCCGTGGTAGTGAGTGGTTAGTGCACTGGCTACCTGGCTCGATGGCCCATGGTTCAATCCCCAGTTGAGGTGGGATTTTTTAGACCATATAAAGGGCTTTAGGGTCGACCTAGTCTCATAAATTGGGTACCAGAGCAACTCTAGGAAGGTTAAGGCGGCTGGCGTCCTTCAGCTACCTGTGGAGAAAAGGTCTTCAACTTTAACTAACTCTGAGAAATATGCTCCACTTCTTTATCTTTCTTATTTTTTTTTGGTCATCTACTTCAGGGCATTCATTATTTCTCTGCCTAGGAGTTTCAGAACAAGGGGTGCTAAATGATGCCCACTAATAGCTTTCTCAGTGTGGCTCATGTGCCTCAAACATAACACTGGTATATAGCCTACACATTTTGGTGCCTTAAATTTTATAGCTGTTCTTGGGTAATTTTGGGTTGCTGATTCCAAAAATGTAATCAGATTTTTTTCTATCAGCTCTAGTTTTTGAGATAACTAAGAATGACCATATTGGTAGGGCAATTGTTATGTACAATCCTAGAGTTAGGTGCTATCAGTGGCATTTTGACTTTAGTCTGCATTCATATTATATGTAATTACTGTGCATATATTACCAAAAATGTAATAAAACTTTATCACTAGCACTTGTTTAGTCAACACGCAAAAAGGATCTTTTTGAGGACTTCCTGGAATGTGATATGCCCGGACAGTCACGCTTAAGGGTCCAACAGTAATCTGCCATCATGTGGGCATCCCAAAGTCCCTGGTATCTCTCTTCCATTGTTTTTATATCTTGGTGAAATCTTTCACCTTGCTCCTCACTAAAGTCACCAAGATTCTCCGGAAATAAATGTAAATGGTTATGGAGGTAGTGCAATTTTATGCTCATGTTGCATCCAAGTTCACAAAAACTCGACAGCATGTTTCCAACTAATTCAGAATAATTGTCTGCTTTAAAGTTACCCAGAACGTTTTGCACAACTAAAACAAATGATGACCAGGCTGTGGACTCTGTTTTGTTCATGGAATCAATAAAATTTGGATCGTTTATTAACTTTCTAATTTGAGGTCCATCAAAAATTCCAGCTTTAAGTTTGTCTATGCTCAATTCTGGAAACTTTCTGCATAAGTAATTAAAACAGGTACCATCTTTGTTCAGTGCCTTAACAAATTGCTTCATCAAGCCAAGCTTTATATGTAATGGTGGCAGTAGAACTCTTTTTCGATCAATGAGAGGCTTATTGACAATATTTTTTTCTCCAACTTTAAATTCATTCCTCAACGGCAACTGTTTCTTTGTCCAGTGCATATCTTTTGCCCTGCTATCCCACAAACATATAAAGCATGGATATTTGGTGAATCCCATTTGCTGGCCAAGCAAGAAGTTCATCATTTTAAGATCTACACAAACCATCCAGTTATGTTCTAAATACTTCAATTTTTCCAGAACTGTGCTTATTGTAGCATACTCCTCCTTCATTGTAGTAGAATGAGCAATTGGAATTGAGCCATATGTGTTACCATTGTGTAAGAGAACACCCTTCAAACTTCTTTTAGAGCTGTCAATGAAAAGTCGCCACTCATCTGGTGTATAACTTACACCCATTTTGTTAACAAGACCTCCTACATTAGTACAAAACACAAGGTTGTTTTCTTTACAAAAGAATGGAATAAAACCTTGCTCTCTGCTGCGATAAAATGTAACCTTTGTTTCAGCAGTCAGTAATTTTTTTTTTCTTTCAATCTTGAAGCCAAAAGTTCTGAAGATTCCTTGGAGACATATAGATCTCGGATTAGATCATTTAGTTCAAGCTGGTCAAAGCGTTGAGCATCTGAAAAATCATCTTCGAAATCACTGTCACTTGTCGTTCCACATGCCACTGCTGTCTCATCTTCTAGCAGGGAATCTGAAATCTGACTGAAAGTTGGAATTAGTATGTCATCTCCGTGTGGTCGCCTAGTGGAATCTAAATCTGGATATTTCCACTTTTTGTGATTTTTTCCATTAATTCCCTTAATATTCCCAACACAGAAATAACAGTCATCATAGTGGTTCTTGGGCTCTCTCCAAACCATTGGAATTCCAAATTTTAATCATTTTCTTTTCCCATAAGTCCACTGTCGCAGGTGTTCAACACATGTTTTGCAAACAATATGAGGAGCCCAAGACTTGTCCTGGTCACCTAGTTTTACTTTAAAGTAAGCAAAGTATGCCTTTTTCACAAAAACAGTAATATGCTTCCTATGTTCTTTTTTGAAAGTGTACTCTCCACAAATATAACAAAATAAATGCAGTGAAAGAAAACATGCTCTTCTTGAAGATGATGCCATTCTCTGTTAGAAGTGTAATAAAATAAGTAGCATACTAACATGCATGCAGTGGCTTAAAATCTAAAAAAGGCAATTCTGGGAAGATTCTTGGAAAACTGAAACTGAGAGTAAACAAGCAGTTTTCTTTTGTAAATGACTAGACAGCAATAGTTTTTTTTACATAGCCTTATATAGAAAATATTGTAATAATACAGGGTGACCCAAAAAAAACGGGCCCGCGCACGCACTTTTTGTGCGCGCGCGGGCCCATTTTTTTTTTTGGGTCACCCTGTATTAATGAAATACAAAAATGTCTGTATCTCAAAAACTAGAGCTGCTACAGACAAGTAAATGTGATATCTGGATTGAGCAGGCCTCATTTATGTACAATCAAGAGTAAAATGTTTGGCACCAAAAAAAAAAATTTTTTTGTAGGGCTGTGTAATGTTTTCTTCTCGCTTCCTGTTTCACTGTTTTTCATCTCATTGTATACCTCAATTGCATGAACAAAGTGCCAGGACAAGTAGGTTAAAACACTCAGAAAATCTTAAACAAAAAAAGAAGCAGCAGTTGTAGAAGTTCTGGAAATTCCACGTCTGTGCCTATCTCCTTCATTTGTTACATAAGTGATCTTCTTATGCCCAACTTATGAGCAACAGAGAAAGGACATCATGACCGCCAACAGTAACATTCCTGGAAACATTCTATAGTGATACAAATAGCCTAACGCTGACCACTGCTTTCTTTAAAAATATTCAAGTAGACATCTGAGAATGTATGAAGAAGAAGAAATGCACCTAAGAACACCTATTACGGCGGTGAACTGCACCAGTAAATGAACGGAGTTTCTTACAAAAAATAAAAAATTATCAATATCTGTTAAACATGTATTGATTCAGAAAGTTTCAGTTCTTAGTACTTGCCAATCCATTTCCTTTTCACTCCAAATGGAACATGAAATCACCATTGCAGCTGACCCCTGACAGGAATCCTGCACCAAAATATTCATGTGCTATTGCAGCATACCACCCGTGTGTTACCGGGGACCGAAAGGGGAGCAAAGAATAGTAACACTGTACCCTTCCATGTATGTCGTAAAAAGCGACAAGCAGGGTTGGGCATGGGGCTGGTTACCCCACCCTGTAAAAAACTTTTTACAAGAAAAAACTTCAACAAACACGGACAAGTCAAATATAGAATATAAATCAACTCAGCCGCCCAAGACAGAAGAAGGTCCTCTGGAAAGGAGGCGCATGAAGCAACCCAGAGAAAGCCGAAAGGAGTCTGGGTTGCCGGCTAACCTTTTTTCGTCTAGGAAGATCTCTAGGACTGGCACCTGGAATGTTCGCACTCTGTGTGAACAAGGGAAAACTGCACAGGTAGCAGCAGAAATGACAAATTACAGGAATGATATCCTGGGTCTCTGCGAGACATGGTGGAAAGGCATAGAGAGGAGGAGATTGATCACAGGAGAAATGGTGGTGTCCTCAGAACATGAGGAGGAAAGAGCCCACCACAGTAAAGGGGTGGCTCTAATGCTCTAGGGAAGCACAGAAGGCACTTATAGAATGGGAAGCAATGAGACCCCGAATTATAACAGCAAGGTTTAAATCAGCCAAAAAGAAAGTACATATAATCATCCAGTGTTATGCACCAACAAATGATAAAGAAGAATCTGAGAAAGAAGACTTTTACACCAGACTACAAAATGTCTTGGTCAAAAAGAAAAGAAAGGACATCACAATTTTTGAAGAAATCATGGGAAAGCATGGATTAGGTATGATGAACGAGAATGGGGAACTATTAGCTAACTTCTGTGCTTCAAACCAACTAGCTGTAGGAGGAAGCATATTTCCACATAAAAGAATACATAAAGCAACGTGGATAACACCAGACCACAGAACTGAGAATCAGATTGATCACATATGCATAAGTAAGAAGTTTAGGTCATCATTGCATGATGTAACTCCGCCTAGGCCAGTCCCAAGACTGGCTGAAAAAGGAGGAGGGCGGCCTGCATGGAGGCCGTAAGGAGGCAGCCCCTCCACCATGCAAAAGCACAACAGGCCAATCACTTGTTTGCTTTAAAACATGATTACGCGAACTACAAGAGAGAAAACCGAACTGATTCTAAAGGCAACGAACTGGAACGGACTACAGACTACAACTTATGGAACTTGGAACACAAGAAGTATAAATGGGAAAAAAGAGCTGGTGGAAGAGATGAGGAAAGAAAAATTAGAAATCCTGGCTATAACGGAAACAAAGAAAAAGGGACAAGGAGTCATGGATCTAGATGGCAACATGCTGCTCTACAGTCGTGTACCCACATCTGAAAGAACTAAAGGGGGCGTGGGTTGCATTGTGGCCAAAAACCAAAAAGATAGTATCAAGGGAGGTCAAGGAGGAATTCTTTGAGCTGCTTCAAAGGACAGTGGATGACTGCCTAGATGAAATTATCATGCTGAGAGATTTCAATGCCAGAGTTGGAAATGACCATGCTAGATGGAGTGGAGTTATCGGAAGATATGGAGAAGATACTCTCAATGACAATGGAGAGCGACTCCTTAGATTCTGCAGTGAGCAGAATCTGATCATTACAAACACAAAGTTCCCCCATCAGCGCATACAAGCATACACTAGATGTGAACCAACAAAGAATGAGAAGTCAGTGATCGACTATGCCATTGCTAGGAGGAGCTCATTCAAATATGTCCGGGATGCTAGAGTCTGGAGGGGGCCAGAGATTGGAAGTGATCACTACCTGCTTACAATCAAAAGAACAACTGAAAGAGTTGCTCAGCCAAGGAACTGCCCAACATCACGCAAGAAACCAAGTAAACAAACGGGAGAAATGAGCATTAAGACCTACAAGCTGAGAGAGCCAGAAATTAAGACCAGATATCAGGGGCTTATTGCTACAGCGGTGAGAAACACAGAAGAACAACCTGATGACTTGGAAACCCTCTGGCTTAAATTCAAGGACATCATAAAGACAGCTGCTGCAGAAGCATGTGGTGAAGTCCGATTTGGGAACAAGAGAAAGGGGACACCTTGGTGGACAGAGGCAGTCAAAGAGAAAATAAGAGAGAAGAAGATGGCATGGAAACAATACTTAGGAGCTAAAAACACAGCAGGAGAAATAGAGAAATATAGAGAATATGTGATACTCAGAAGAGAAGCAAAGAACAAGGTGCTAGCAGCAAAACAGAGTCTTGGGAAGAATTTGGAGAAAAGCTAGAAAAACATGGGCAAGAAAACCAGAAATTGTTCTATAACACCCTAAAGAACATGAGGAAGGAAAAACAATGCCCTCTCAAATTTATAAAGGACAAACAAGGCAAACTGCTTACTGCCCTGAAGGAAGTAATGGAAAGATGGAAAGAATATTTCTGAGAACTCCTTGATGGTGAGCAAGGTCAAGCATCAGAAATGATAACCGCTAGCACAGAAGAGGAAACCAATGGTGAAGAAGATGACATAAAGACAGAAGAACTGAAGGCAGCACTGGAGAAAATCAAGATGGACAAAGTAGCAGGGCATGATGGTATAACACCAGAAACGGTTAAGTACATGGGAGCATCAGGCGACCTATTACTCTTAAGAGTCCTACAGGCAGCGTGGTGCAACAAGGCCATACCAAAGGATTGGGAGATTGCCATCATTACACCAATTTTCAAAAAGGGTGACAATCGACAATGTGGAAACCAGAGGCATATCCCTTCTCAGTGTCCCTGGTAAAATCTACTCTAGAATCCTAGAGCAGAGACTCCGATGCCTAGCTGAGCCACAATTGGATGAGGTCCAGTGTGGATTCCGAGCTAACCGAAGTACTCAAGACCTAATCTTCACACTCAGACAGCTGAGTGAAAAGGCATTTGAGTATAAGAGTGAGATCCATCTTTGTTTCATAGATCTGGAAAAGGCGTTTGACAGGGTCCCCTGGAGCAAACTTTGGGACTGTTTGGCAAGGAAGAACATTCCAGCACCTCTGATTCATGCTATACAGAGCTTCTACAAGTCTTGCAGAAATTATGTGAGGACAGCAAAGCATAAGTCAGAAGAGTTCAGGACCACCACTGGTGCAAGACAAGGTGATATCCTGTCACCTTATCTTTTCATACTCCTCATGGACGATGTTATCAAGGCATGTAAGGAGAGAACAAGAAAGTATTCAGTGGGGTACTGGAAGATGAGACAGGTCTGTATTTCAGAGCTGGCATTTGCTGATGATGTTGCCCTGATCGCTAAATCAGAGGCACATCTCCAATCCAACCTGCAAGTCTGGAAGGAAAACTGGAGAAGAGAGGGATGGTCATAAGCAGCTCTAAAACAAAATCCATGGTGATATCACGAGAAGAAAGAAGACATCAGATTAATATGGGGAACAGGTCCTGGAGCAGGTTGACCACTTTAAATATCTCGGAGCTATTATAGACCGAAAGGGAGGCATCAAAGAAGAGTTGGCCACTCAAAAAGCAGCAGCTGGGAGACTTTTTCAGGCCATAAATCGAAGATTCCTCAGCAAGAGAGAGGTTGGTATGTCTTGACATATGGATGCGAGTCATGGGCAATGACTACAACCCTCAAAAGCCAGATCCAAACCTCAGAAATGAGGTATCTGAGGAAGGTGGATGAAGTAACAAGAAGAGACATGGTCCGCAACCAGATGATATGTCAAGGCCTAAAATCCCACCCCCTGCAGATCCAAGTAGAACAGTCCCAACTAAGATGGTTGAAGTAACAAGAAGAGACATGGTCCGTGTCGTGAAACGAGTGTAACCCACTACTTTGTTAATCACTATGTCGAGATACAGATTTGCTTCAACCAATCAACGAGCAACGTTCACCAGTCTCTGAGACAGAATAAATTAACGGCCATCATGTTCACGCAAGATGGCGGATTAAAACTGAATAAAATTAGGCTGTATGAGACCAGGTACCAAACCGGAGGAACCCAATCAGCTTGCTCCGCCAGGAACCAACCGAAAGCTTTCCTTAAGTATTTACCTGCCTATATAATCGGGCGGATTTTATGCATAATCACACATCACCGAGACAACGCCAGAGATACCGACCAACTGAAGAGGAGAGAAGCTGTCACGATTTATTGCTTACCTGAGGGCATCGACCTGCAGCCTACTTCACTAGTCAAGTCAAACTGGCCTTTTTAAATCTTGGAGGGTAAATATGTTTACGATAACCTTTAGAAAAATAGGCTTTCCGCAGGTCTATAATGTTGGTATTTGTTGTGTGTCATTTATACTACCTATCAGGTTACTGATTGTATCTTGGGTAAATTAAGTATAATGATTGTATTTCCTATTATGATTGAATAGACGACGGCTAATAGGACTCATACTTCAACCTATTGTCTCCTATACTTCAATCTATTGTCTCATCTAACTCCAACTGTAATATAACCAAAACAGTCCTTGTTAGGACTCAATCTATTGTCTCCTATAACTCAATCTATTGTTTCACATGATTTCAGTCTATTGTCTCAGATAAGACCAACTGAAATATAACCAAAACAGTCCTTGTTAGGACTCAATCTATTGTCTCCTATAACTTCAGTCTATTGTCTCCTATAACTTGTCTATTATCTCAGATAAGACCAACTGCCATATAACCAAAACAGTCCTTGTTAGGACTCAACCTATTGTCTCCTATACTTCAATCTATTATCTCAGACCAACTGCAATATAACCAAAACAGTCCTTGTTAGGACTCAATCTATTGTCTCATCTAACTCCAATCTATTGTCTCCTATAACTCCAACCTGATATATCACCAAACAGTCCTCGTCGCATATACTCCTATCATAAGAACATAACGTTATTGTTAGGATATATGTTACCAGCTTGTATAGCACTCGTCAGAGAGGGCCTGGTATATTATAGGGGGAAGGAAATGGTTGTATCACACCTAGGTGTACATATTATTGGATGTATTCATGTATTGAACTTATATTATGGGATGTATTCATGTATTGAATGTATTCATGTATTGAATTTATATTATTGAATGTATTCATGCATTGAATTTATATTATTGAATGATATCCATGTATTAGTTTATCAGAAAGAATGTTTTGCAAGTAGACACCTGTCTTGTCTCGCTATTGCTAAATCATACTGAGCCATGTTGTCATTCATCCTACATGCAAACACTGAGGCACACGCTCATTTCATCCACATTAGAAATAGGCGGGCTTGAGGACAGAAATTAGCCCCTATTTTTCCTTGTTACAGGTTTATACGTGTCATAAAAACTGAGATCGTGGGTCGTCAATCCAGCTGCCTGGAACTCCGCAGGAGCATAGAGGTTGTCAAGACTCTACATCTTTAGTCCCCTCAGTCTTGGGTGGGCTAACGAAACGATCAACCGCTGGTGTTTTGTGTCAACCAAACCAAGAAGGACAGCACTTCTAAGAGATGAGTACACATTAGTACCATTTCTGTCGGCATTGTGAGCAAAATCTAAGTCAATGAAGAAAACGTGAATTAGCGTAGCAAGAGACAATAATAAGATCATAGTGGATAAATTATACGAAAATAACAGAATAGCTGATAAGTGTTATATCCTTAATTAACAGCACAGCTGATACATGTACTATAATTGAATAACAGCACAGCTGATATAATTTTTGGTTCCTATAATTGGA
The DNA here is from genome assembly GCA_024509875.1 of Oreohelix idahoensis. Taxonomy (NCBI): domain Eukaryota; kingdom Metazoa; phylum Mollusca; class Gastropoda; order Stylommatophora; family Oreohelicidae; genus Oreohelix; species Oreohelix idahoensis. Next base: position 81,075 of record JAMPIV010003191.1, read on the forward strand.
AAACTTGTTGTAATATTTAGTTATATATATATATAAATATAAATATTTGTAAATCATATGTAAACTTACAAATTCATTACATTCCATTTTTCAACATTCACCCTTCAGCACAAGAGTAGATAGTGTATATACTAAATAAATAAGAAGGAAATTGTATTTGAACGACTTGTCAATTTTATCAGTGTTAAGTAAAATCTGTTTCCTTGGTTTTTTAATATCACAGTTAGTTACACAGCGGAGGTGGCACTTTATGTCGGTCTCCTCTCTACTATTGTTTTGAGATCAGATCATTCACAGCCGTAACTAATTTGTGATACCAGTAGTTCTCTCAGACACTGGGACTTCACCATTTTCTGCAGAAATTCTATTTCTGTAATTGTCAGTACTATACTGATCTTACAGCCAAAATAAAACCTCACGCCACAGTCCGCACCCAGACAGATACATCAAGGCCTAAAATCCCACCCCCTGCAGACCCAAGTAAAACATTCCCAACTAAGATGGTTTGGCCATGTCTGCAGAATGGGAGACTGGCTACCACGACAAGCATGGGAAACAAAGAGCCAGGGATCCAGACCCCCAGGACAACCCAGAGTCCACTGGGAGGACAACATTAGACAATCTTTGAAGGACCGAGGACTAGAATGGAACCAGGCCAGGAGGAAAACAGCTGATAGGATAGTCTGGCGCTCTCTCTTCCAAACCTCTACACCTCACGGTAGAAGGGGAACGACTAAGTAAGTAAGTATTGCATGATGTAAAAGTATGTAGAGGAGCAGAAGTGGTATTAGACCACCATCTTCTAGTGCCTAAAACAAAATTAAAACTCAAGAAATTTACAACCAAAAGGGAGGCATCAAAGAAGAGTTGGCCACTCAAAAAGCAGCAGCTGGGAGACTTTTTCAGGCCATAAATCGAGGATTCCTCAGCAAGAGAGAGGTTGGTAAGAAAACGAAGATGGCTGTATACCACTCCACCTATGTCCCAGTCTTGACATATTGATGCGAGTCATGGGCAATGTGCCCACAAAAGCCAGATCCAAACCTCCCCCGACATCCAGCCAGCAGAAGAGGAGCTACAAATCAGCTGTGAACAACCAAAGTAGAGAAGAGATAAAGAAAGTCATAAAGCTTCTGAAAGATGGAAAAGCAGCTGATCCAGATTGAATTCTAGCAGAGGCCATCAAAACAGATATTGATACCTCTACAGAGATATTATACAAACTACTTGGCAAAGTCTGGGAGAGAGAGGATACCAGTAGAATGGAAGGAAAGTTATCTGGTCAAGTTGCCTAAGAAGGGATATTTACAAGAGTGCACAAATTATAGAGGAATAATGTTACTATCAGTGCCAGGAAAAGCATTAAACAGAATCATCCTTGAGAGATTAAAAGAGTCCACAGACAAGCAACTGAGAGATGAACAAGCAGGTTTTCGACAACACAGATCCTGTACAGACCAGATAGCCACATTGAGAATAATAGTTGAACAAAGTCTGGAATGGAATTCACCGCTGTGAGAAGTTACTGTGATTTTATTTTCAACTGGCCCCATTCTTTTTCTCTGGGTAATTATTTGCGTTGTTATGAGGAATTACTGTGGGGTTTAATTTTAATATCCGCACCAGTCTTCTTTTCTTTGTAAAATAATTGCGTTCATTTTTATTCATTGGGAGTTGAGCGCGTAGTTATTATTAGGTTGGGTAAAATTTTCCGACGTTATGAAAAACACCCACCCGGGTTAACGGGGGATGGGGCGAAACACGACCCAGGTACGTCGAATTAACGCTATAACCAATCAAATTTAATTTGGGTAACGCGAACGGTCGAAAACCTTATCTAACATGATGCAATCCATTGTACGTGAGCAACCTAAACATGACTCATGAGTTTGCTTACAATATCATTGGCGGAGGGTAGAGTTAATTAAAATGCAGCAATTTTATTGGTCTAGGGCGACCCCAGAGGGATGCCACGCGATGACTCATGGCGTGGGTCTTAGCGTGGGTATTCCAATTATAAATAACAGAGTAAATTAAGTTTGCGTTCTCTGGTCTAAAAAATTTCCTGCCGTGAATCTACGCCTGTATACATTATACATAGTCATCTGCTCTACGGAGAAATGTGATAATCGGGTACGTCATTTACTTATTAAGCGAGCAGATATTTTCTGTAGATCTTAGCATGGTGTTGAGGATTATTGCATGGTTTGCGAGCATTTTGGTTTGAACTTGATTCGGATGGTCGCACCATGTAACACCTCCACTAAATAGAATAATAAGGTTCGCGTATAACGTGGAAGAGCTGGAGAAGAGAGGGATGGTCATAAGCAGCTCTAAAACAAAATCCATCAGATTAAGCTGGGAGAACAAGTCCTGGAGCAGGTCGACCACTTTAAATACCTCGGAGCTATTATAGACCGAAAGGGAGGCATCAAAGAAGAGTTGGCCACTCGAAAAGCAGCAGCTGGGAGACTTTTTCAGGCCATAAATCGAGGATTCCTCAGCAACAGAGAGGTTGGTAAGAAAACGAAAATGGCAGTATACCGCTCCACCTATGTCCCAGTCTTGACATATGGATGCGAGTCATGGGCAATGACTACAACCCATAAAAGCCAGATCCAAACCTCAGAAATGAGGTATCTGAGGAAGGTGGTTGAAGTAACAAGAAGAGACATGGTACGCAACCAGACGATACGTCAAGGCCTTAAATCCTACCCCCTGCAGACCCAAGTAGAACAGTTAAGATGGTTTGGCCATGTCTGCAGAATGGGAGAAGATCGGATACCACGACAAGCATGGGAAACAAAGACAATCTTTGAAGGACCGAGGACTAGAATGGAACCAGGCCAGGAGGAAGACAGCCGATAGGATAGTCTGGCGCTCTCTCTTCCAAACCTCTACATCTCATGGTAGAAGGGGAACGACTAAGTAAGTAAGTAAGTAAGTATAACGTGGTATGACGCGTTAGGCTATTAACGGGAGTCTTTGTGTAGCCTTCGGGCATATAGCAGTGTTTTAGGATTTGTGTGGTAGAACCACTAAGGATTATGTATAACCGTTAATATAGCGCTTGTAAAGCCAATATATACTGTGTTTTAAGGACCGTCGGCGTCTGTGGCCTAATGGATATGAACGGTTTTATAATCCAGATATACCAGGTTCGAAACCTGCTGCAGGCGGTTTGGTAGCAGATCGCTTTGTGTGGATTTTTAACAATGGTATAAGCGCCGTAACGTTCAGAAAGCAATGGCAAACTACTGAATGAAAAGAATTGCCTAGAAAAATCACAAACAGCCAATAAAAGCTGGGGTTGATTGCCACGTCCTGTAAAGGATAAGCAACTAACTTTTTTTTTAAGGACCAGTGAGTCCAGAGTTATGTAAGGCGGTATTATTTAAACGCAATAATTCTTAGACGCGATATTCGTGATATACGAACGCGGAGATAAAATGTAACGGCTGATAGAGCCCGGCTAGTAATGCCAAAACTGAGTTAATAATATAGACAGAGATATTAATACTGCGTAAATATAATTATGCCAAATGCTTGGTAGATAGATTTGGTTAAAAGACATGAACGACATTTAAAACGGTTACATGACAGACGTGCAATGTCTGATAAGATGTAGACTCTGAACTGTGATAGCAAGTGTCTTTAATGTGAAATATCCTGTTGTCTGGAAATTCATGATAAACGTTGAATGATTAATAAAATGTTGTAGTCGTCTGAACTAGACTTGTTCACTGAAGTCTTTTGAAAGTTCCAGTTATATTATACGACTATTGACCGTTGACCTCCAAGGTATGGGTCAAAAGAATACAACACTCTGTCAAGAGACTAAGAATTGAAATAATAAAACACTGACTGATAAATATATATGAAGTTTAATGAAATTATCAAAACCAACAAAGATGAATCCATTGTTGCAGCAGAAAATGATACTCAGTGATAGACAGAACAGATGAATTAACAGTGAATAAAATGAAATATGATATTAGCCCTATCAATCTAAGAAGAAGAAGAAAGTCTGCAACACATGGTACCGTATAGTTTTCTTCTGGGAGTTAATTTAATTCTATTAGCGTGAAGTGCCATCAATTGCTATCTTACAGAAATAATAATAAAACTAGAAGTGCACCTATATAGCTTCTGTGAATAAGTATCAGTATCTATGATTTATGTAGCGGTTTTGAGATATTAACTGTAAGAGGATAAGCGCTTAGATAAACGGTGCTCTGTAATAGGTAATAGTAGGTCTGTATAACCGCATTTTGTTTATATTTGCAGTGTATATACGCAAGCATATTTGTGTATTTTATTTGATTGTGTATTAATTTGTTATGTAGTTAGTAGACCAGGGCTGTAAGGGATATAATTAATATTACTAAGTTGGAGTAGCAATGGTGTGGTTACTCTTGTGTTAATTTGATAACTTTCCCGGGTCAGTTGTACAAAGTGGGCCTAGGAATTTTTAGTGGGGGATGGTTCGCTTCAATGAAGCAAATGTTTTGACGCCTGAGGCTAGACTAACGTAACCCAAGATTTAGGTCAGCCTGTGTTGGGAGTTCACCTAATGGGCCGATATTAGTGGGAGCAGGGAAGGAGATTGTAAATTAGTGACCCTTGGGTAGGAGTATTTGTTATCGCTTGTGCGTAAATTGATGTAGGGGATAGACGGGAGATGTATTTATTTAGGGTGGCTATGTGTTAGAGATGAGATAGGAATATGTTGACATGTATATCTGTTGTTATTGTTTTGTTTCACAGCATTTTCATGGCACAAAGGGAGGGTGTAACCTGCCCCTACAACTTATTATGGAAATTGTCATCTCAGGAGCCGAGGGCTCGAGATATTGCCAGAGGTGAAAGAAATGAGACGTTCTCATGCAGTGAAGCCCATGCTTCAGCGGGAACGGGTTCATCTTTAAAATCCGGAGCTCTGAGCTATTACTCAGGTATTAACACACCGAAAAGGGCATGTTGCCTGGTACTGTTGTGTAAACCCAGCCATAATAAAGCCGTGGGGCCCAAACCCGAAGAGGGGTAACTGGGCAGTTGAAAGAAGTTTTATCAGCAGTGAAGCCTCTACAATCTGAGTCAAGTACCACAGTCTAAATACCAAAGTCATCAGCTGCAGTAGTCTGGGAAGGAGGTAGGGTCAACATTCCTTTCCGAATGCTATTGAGAGGAGGGCATAACGGAGATGCCAATCAGCCGAAGACAGCAGTGTCAGAGAGACACTGAGCAGTAGCAGACTTGGTTTGCCATACAAACTCCAATTTATTCATGCTTAGCTGTGACGTCATGTAGGTCGTCATTTTTAATTTGCATGACCTAATTTCAGTGTAGTTAAAGTTTATACGTTTGTTAATCTAAAAACTCTTGTCTATTTGTATATTTAACGACGACTTGTCTTGTTTATTTTTGTAATGTTATTTTAGTGTTTCCTTTTTTCTGATTAATATGTCCGAGTCTCTTTTAGTTGCTTTATATTTGTTCTGTGGTGTTGTATAATTGGAGATATCACTTCACTGTGTTTCATTTTCTTGTGCCTTTCATTGTCCATTGTCACATGGGCTCGTTTCTAGTTTACATTGAAGAATATATTTACATCACAGATTGACTGATTTCAGAGTTTATATATATATATTAGTTGTATATTTTAGGATAGATAATATACTATTGTAAGATAATGAGTAACTCTAACCATGTCGACGCTGGAAGAATGTATCAACATTGGTAAGAGTTTGGGTAAATCAGGAGCTGGTTAATATAATACCGACTTATATCTTCAAACTCAATGGTCCTTACACATTATTTATTTATTGCTTTACATTACCGTAATATAACTTTACAGTTATACACTATCATATGTTAGTGGTCATGCCACATTTTCCAAACACTATCATAAGGCTCGAAGGCCACACAGAGACTCTGCGTAACTAAGTCTAATGCGTAATACATTGCCACACGTGAACTATTTCATTCTATTCAGCAGGAGTGTTACATGATGCGACCATCTGAATCAAGTTCAAACCAAAATGCTCGCTGACCATGCAACAATCCTCAACATCATCCCCCTCGATCCCACTTCTGACACCACTTTATGTTGCAGACTTTTAGACTTTGATAATTGGGCTGATATTATGTTTCATTTCATGTATTTTAAATTCCTCTGTTCTGCCATCACGATGTATCTTTCCATTGCAACTTTGGGTTGATCTACGTTATTTTTTTATAATTTTCTTATCAGTGTTTCTTTCATTAAACTTGGTATTAAAGACTGACAGTGTTTATTTCTTGCTATTATTAGCAGCTGGTATTGAAGTGTTCTATTCTGAACCGACCTTGAAGGTTAACGGTCAAAATGCATACAATATTTGAAACTGGAACTGTAGAACATTTTTTTTCCATTTAACAAGTCTCGTTTTGACGACTTATAATAATTTAATCATCACACACCTTTCCATCATGCTTTATCAACACTAATATGTTTCACGTTAAAGAACACCTGATATAGCACAGTCTTAGAGTTTACAGTTTATCAGACATTAAACGTCTGTTACTTTGCCGTTTAATTAACATTCAATATCTTGCAACCAAATGCTTGGTATACTTATTATATTTATACAGAATTAATCATTTTGCTAATAGTTCTATTAGGGACAGTGCCTAATATACATCTCAAGAACTCTGACATATTATTAATTCACTTTGGCATCCATCGCCGGGCTCTATCAGCCTTTCATATTATAACTGTGTTTCGCATTTCACGACTTACGCTACTAATAAATTATTGCAGTTAATATAATACCGACTTATATCTTTGGACTCAATGGTCCTTACACATTATTTATTTATTGCTTTACATTACCATAATATAATTTTATAGTTATACACTATCATACGTTAGTGGCCATGCCACATTTTCCAAACACTACCATAAGGCTCGAAGGCCACACAAAGACTGCGTAACTAAGTCTAACGCGTAATACATTGCCACATGCGAACTATTTCATTCTATTCAGCAGGAGTGTTTGTTACTGTTTAAGATAAGGATTTTGTACTTTTGTATTCTGTGGTCTAAGGGAAACCACTGGTTGTATATTTTTGTTACGGGGTGAGATTTAGTGGTTATATCCGTTGTCTGGACAATGTCCATTTTTTCGGATGTCCATATTAGGATATGTATTATTCAGTTGGCCATATAGGGAGCGTTCTTGCACTGTTTTCGCGGAACGTTCTGGATTGTCCGTGGGTAAGCTCTATTCAGGGCTTGCGCATGCGTGATGATTCACGCGGGTCGAGAAGACGGTTTTTCCGGGGAGTCGACTTGGGGTTTTCGAGCTGTGAAGTTCAACGTTTGGTCTCTGACTATTATTCGGGGAATGGAGACTTTTGTTAGAGGATAGTTAAGTTTTCCCCAGTGATAATTCTGGCTTATGTCTGTAAAGCCATGGACTTGGAAATTGTGTTGTGTCTTATTCCTGGACGGCAGTTAGGTAAAGATATCTTTGAATCTAATCTTGTAGCCCAGAACTTTGTTATTGAGGTGGTTTACTCCGAGTGCGGAGATGTATTAAATATAGGAGACTGTTATTAGACAATTGAAACCCCGCCATTTAGGAGGCGCTTATATTGTAGCCAAGTCCTACATGACCTGCTTGGTCACGAGAAGTCAGAGAACAGTAGTCTTTTGTAGCCCGCCATTCGTGCGGTATATTTTGTAGCCAAGTTCTACATGCAGAGTCTTCATGGTGTTGAAGACTATGAGTTGATACTATCTACATGATGTTATATGTGCTTATATGACAGTTTAATTGTCTGATGTCAACGTATGTCACTATTGTCCAGTATTAAATTATGTGAAACGTCACCAGTCGTTTCCAACGTTTCATTGACTTCTGAGTGTGGTATGAACGGTGTACTGTGCTATGAAATAACCACCCACACTCCTACAGATAACAAGAACATACTTCTACAGTGATGAATTCTTACAGGTGTTACCCAAACCACATATCATCCTGTCTGTAACAACTTCAACAACCTTGACCACTGGTAGCCTGTGTGACGTTTATAGGAAGCCTTTACCTCTACATTGATGCCAGGCTACACATATGAGAGTTTAACAGAGAGCACTACACATAAGAATATTTTAACAACTGGTTAAGTACTTAACAAACTGAAGTACCTTAACAGTGTTACATGGTGCGACCATCCGAATCAAGTTCAAACCAAAATGCTCGCTGACCATGCAACAATCCTCAACATTCTTGTCTCCATTTCTTTTCTTACTTGCAATAGATTGGGTTACGAAAACATCGACATCAAACAACAGAAATGGAATCCAGTGGAATCTGACTAAACAGCTTGATGATCTGGATTTTGCAGATGACTTGGCTCTTCTGTCCCATAACCATAATCAGATGCAAGAGAAAATGAAAATTCTCGATGAGAGGTCACAACAAGTGGGCCTGAAAATACACAGAGAAAATGCAAGAAATGATAACAAGGTTGAACTTGAATAAACACCACTAAAAGATGTACACATATCTTGGCAGTAATATAGACAAAGTTGGAGGGACAGACAGTGATATCAAAATAAGAATACAAAAAGCAAGAGGAGTTTTCATTGCATTGAGAAACATATGGAGAACAAGAGAAATCAAGTCCAACACAAAATTAAGAATCTTCAACTCAAATGTCAAGTCAGTCCTATTGTATGGCGCTGAGACATGGACAGCAACAAAAACAACAACCAAAAAGCTACACTTTTATAAACGGGTGCTTGCGTAGAATAGAAGGACTGAAATGGTATGACAAAGTCACAAATGTGGAATTGATGACAAGAACCAGACAAGTGCCAGTGGAATAAGAGTGGAGAAGAAGATGCTCGCGATGGATAGGACACACATTGAGGAAACCTGTTGATAGCATTACAAGGCAGTCCTTGATCTGGAATCCACAGGGAAAGAGAGGTAGAGGTAGATCAAAAAACACATGGAGAAGAAAACTGGATACAGAGGTGAAAATGATGAGGAAAACATGGAAAGAATTTGAGCGGATGGCACAGTACAAGAGGACTTGGTATGTGTTTGTTGAAGGCCTATGCTCCTTGGGGAGCTAAAGGGTTTTGATCGACTGATTGCAGCATTCTGTCTGTAGCAATTTGATTTACGTGATGAGGCTGCCAGACCCATGCACAGTAGTTAATTTCTTAACATGGATGAAGGAGTATTAGTGTTTTGTCTGTTCTTTCTTTCTTTGTCTCCTCACATGACTGACACCCCCCCCCCCCTCCTTTCGCAACTGCACAAGGCAATATATAAGCATGTGTAAGGCATGCTCAATATAGGAAGTCTTTTCCAAGAGTACTTGGACACAGGGATTTCTGATCCAGCATTTAGCTAATTCATAATGCATAAACAATAAAAGGTCATTGGAAATGACAGTAAACCAGGGGTTGCCATATTGGCCTACAATGGGGCGTTTCTGCTTTAAGTTGGAATTTCATATTTTTCTATCTTTAAAACGGCCTAAGTGTTTGTCTGCCATTTTCAATTTTGACAAAGCTCAAAACAGGCTAGTTGTATGACTACACTTGAAACAGGGTTTGTGTTAGGTTAAAGCATTAGCAGTAATGTAAATATTGACAGCCAGTCTGGAACATGGGGCAACAAAACGGACCTTGTCTACTGTCATCGCCTTTTACCCAATAAAAATGTAACACTCAAACAAGCCCATACCTTAATTAGAATAAGCATTTCTACAAATTCTTTCTCTTTGCTTTCGCTATATCCTTCAAAGTTAGTAAACAATTGAAAGTAGCTGTCTCTGGGTTTGAACTCAATATTTTTTTCTGCAAGGCTCTGAGATGGGTCTTTTAATAACGATGATTCTGGCTCAAAATTTTTCTTGGGAAACTTATTACCACTAGGAGCCGCCAGTCTAAATTCTTTGCCTGCAATATTTAAAAACTACTCCGTTATCATAAGCAACATCTGGGAAATCGGCAGTTGGAAATCGTAAAGAGGTCATATGGCTGCTGCCCAGTCTAAATTTACAAAATTAGGAAAACCTACCCATACAAAAATATACTGAAGCACATTAAAAACGCACCACCTGTATAATCCAGGAACAGATTGTGAAATGTAAATTTAAGTGTTTACAAGTTTACATATTTGGAATCTTTATTCATTTTCCTATGAATCCATGCTGGTCATTAATTTGTACATTTGATTGTTATGAAATTCATTGCATTCTGTGCAGGCAAGGGAGAAAACCAAAAATGCAACCAATAAAAAAAATTAATTCACACTATCCTCAGTATCTGGTATGTTCACCGTGTGCTTGCAAACAAGCTTGGCAGCGGCTCCGCATGGAATGCACAAGTCTCTGAAGGAAATTCCGGGGAATCAAGTCCCGTTCATGTGTAAGAGCAGCTTCGAGCTGTTGCAGATTAGCTGGAGAACCTTGCCTGTAGACTCTGCGTCCAAGCTCGTCCCACAGATGTTCTATAGGGGACATGTCTGGTGATAGGGCAGGCCAATCAATCGTCACAATGTTCTGCTGCTGTAGATATTGCTGCATAATGCATGCGGTGTGCGCACATGCGTTATCCTGCTGGAGAAGCTGCAAGTCTGGATAATTTGTGAACGCAGGAGCAACCAATGCATCCAGAACCTCATCTCGATATGTCACAGCATTAACATTTCCACGGAAGACGTGAAGAGGCAAGCGATGGTAAAAACTGAATCCTCCCCAAATGTGAATACTGCCACCTCCAAATCGGTTGTGCTGACGAACACACAGCAATCTGCAAAGCGCTCTCCACACCATCGCCAAATCCGCATACGTTCATCAGCAAAGGATATGTTGAATCTGCTCTCGTCTGTGAATAGGACAGCATTCCACTGCAGTCTAGTCCATCTGACATGTTGCTTTGCCCATTGCAGGCGCTGCTGATGATGTCTGTGAGTCAAGTTTGGCCCAACATAAGGTCGTCTTGCAGTAAGGCCTGTATCTCTGAGTCGTCGTATGACTGTCATTCGAGAGACTTGCCCACGTCTACCCACTATTGCTCTTGCTGTTTGACTTGCCGGGAAAGAACAATTCCTTAGGTGACTCAGCACAATATGACGATCTTGCGCAGGGGTAGTAACTCATGGTTGGCCACTCCGAAGTCTATCCCGGGCACTGCCAGTGGTTCCGTAACGTTCATTGAGACGTACAATAGTGCTGTGGTGGCAATTCATCCTTCTGGCAATGGCCCGCGAGCTCATTCCGGTCTCCAACATACCAATGGCTCGTTGGCAGTCATTTTCAGATAGTCGTGGCATTTCAAGCACATGTACTGGGTGTTTTGTCTCAACGGCCTTTTTATACCGAGTATACTGCCACAACGCGTACACATTTTCAGGGTCATAGCTGTTGGGAATCGTGTTGCACGTATAACTTTCATTGTTTTCATGTAGTCTGTACACAAACCCGTGGGTTGAATCATGCACTTTCCATTCCAGCAGCCATTCGCTCTCTACCCCATGACAAATATGGGGAAAATCCATTCCCACATTTTTTTTTTCCAGCTTCTCGGCATCAGTATATATAATAGTGGTGCGTTTTTAATGTGCTTCAGTATATTTATAAAATGTGTGAATTCCTGACCTCTACACCTCACGGTAGAAGAGGAACGACAAAGTAAGTAAGTGATTCCTGTATACACACATTTGAAATCCTCGCCGGTGCTACTGTACACTGTGCTGAGATTCTCCTTGTGATTTAAGGGAGGAGATCAGAGCACTGATGGAGTTGTGTGAGCAATGAAGATGGTCCTCAAAACCAAAAAAATAATCTGGAATCAAACTACAAAACTTAAAAATACATTTTTTTTCCAGATGAACACCACTTTAAGAATCATCATCTCAACCCGTAACGGGTCATAGGGGTGCCATGGTGGAAGCATCAGCAGACAGGGTCCACCACTGCTCTCTATCCTCAGCAATGCGTACAAGTGTGGAAAAACCGTGCCCTGCCCATTCTTTGATGTTATCAGCCCAGGATTTTCTTTGCCTTCCTCTTCTCCATTTACCTTCGACTGTTCCCTGGAGAATCGTTTTCGAAAGGGAGTTATGGCGAGTTACATGCCCAAACCAGGCAAGCTTTTGACGTTTCACTACTGACAAAAGTGGTTCTTGGTGGCCTGCATAGGTGTTTATCTTCTCTCTAACAGACATTTGTTTTGTGCTCTTTGTAGCAAATGCGCAAAATTCTTCTATAACATTTATGCTCGAAAGCCTGAATCCTTCGCTCCGTATCTGCAGTGAGTGTCCAGCCCTCACACCCATACAAGAGAATAGATAATACAAGTGATTTGTATAATTTGATCTTCACAGGAAAACTGATGTTATTTTTACTGTAAGCTTAACTCATTGAGTGCCATGCTGAATGATGTTAGCAAGCATGTCTCTCTACTTCTCTGTCTTGTGCTAGCTGTGTCTTCAACCTCCTTCCTGCCATGTGGTCAGTTTATTTAGGAATTTCACCTTTTCTTACTGCTTGTTACCAGATGCTCTAAATCAGGGGTTGGTAACCAGTTGACTGCGGTCTAACAGTAGATCATAGGAAATGATTTGGTAGATCTTCAGGTGATGGAAGGGAGAAAGAAGTTTTGAGCTAGAGAAATTCTCTGCAGAAAACATTTCAAAGAGTGGGTCCCCAGGTACAAGGTAGCCATCACTTTAGTCAAGAAAGGTAATACCGAGAGACATTTTAAAACTGTTCATTTTACAGTTGAAACTGATTTTCCACCTAATTCTGCAGACATGATTCTTATTAAGGTGAATAGTTCCTACTCAGTGTCGTCATCTGTCACAATAATCTGCTCTTTTACCTGTGAATGTTTATTTAGCCTCTCCCTACTTCTTCCCTGGAGGTTCTATACTGGACCAAATAGAGAGAGACAGGAGCCCAGAACTGAGTTGTCTGGAAAGATAGGGCAAGGACTGAGCAGGATGGAGAGAGAAATGGGAGGCCTAGGACTGAGCTGGATGGAAAAAGACACAGACCTAGGACTTGGTTGGATGGTGAGACAAGCCTGGGACTGAACTGAAACTCAGCAGCACAAATGACCAGAGCTAAATTTAAAAGAAAGACAGAAGAACAGGACTGCTTTGGATGGAGAAAGCGAGAGAGAGAGAGAGAGAGAGAGAGAGAGAGAGAGAGAGAGAGAGAGAGAGAGAGAGGAGAGAGAGAGAGAGAGGGGGAGAGAGAAAAAGAGACAGAGAGAGACCAGGACTGTGCTTGACAAAAAAAAAGGTCTATGACTAACTGGTTGGATGAAGAGACACAGGACCAGAATGGGTCAGTACTCTTGGACTGGGTTGGATTGAGAAAACAGACCTATGACTGGGTTAGGTGGAGAAAGGACAGAAGCTAACCTAATATTGGCATCTTTCCCATTGTTTCAATTACTTTGTTGCCCAGATATATAAGACTAATCCATTGAAACACTGTGCTCCTTTCTCTGTAGAATTTTGCTTTCATTTCACAACACTGAATTTTATTTTGCCTCCAAATGTTATGTCTTCACCCTGCTGCCCTGTATGGTTGCTTTAAAAAATAATGAAAATAGTTAATGCTATGCACTCCCAAGAAAGAAAGAAATGAGGAGGAAACTAGAAAAAAGAAAAGCAGTAATAGACGTGACAGGCATTATAGAGATTCAATCCATGTCCAATCAAATGGTACCACCATCTCATCATCATCATCATAACCCTCCACTCCCAAAGGAGCATAGGCCTTCAACAAACACATGCCAAGTCCTCCTGTAACGTGCCATCATCTCAAGTTCTTTCCACGTTCTCCTTATTATTTTCACCTCTGTTTCCAGTTCTCTTCTCCATGTGCTTCTTGGTCTACCTCTGCCTCTCTTGCCCTGGGGGTTCCAGAACAAGGACTGCCTTGTAATGCTATCAACAGGTTTCTTCAGTGTGTGTCCTATCCATCGCCTTCTTCTCATCTCTTGTTCCACTGGCACTTGTCTAGTTCTTGTCATCAGTTCCACGCTGGTAACCTTGTCATACCATTTTAATCCCTCTATTCTACGCAAGCACCCATTTATGAAAGTCTGTAGCTTTTTGGTTGTTGTCTTTGTTGTTCTCTATGTCTCAGAGCCATACAATAGGACTGACTTCACACTTGAGTTGAAGATTCTTATTTTCGTGTTGGATCCAATTTCTCTTGATCTCCATATATTTCCCAATGCAATGAAAGCTCCTCTTGCCTTTTGTATTCTTATTTTGATATCGCTGTCTGTCCCTCTAACTTTGTCTATATTACTTCCAAGAAATGTGTACGATTCTACATCTTGTATTGGTGTTTCTTCAAGTTCAACCCTGTTATCATTACCTGCATTCATTCTCATTATTTTTGTCTTTTCCTTGTGTATTTTCAGACCCAATTGCTGTGACCTCTCATCGAGTGTTTTCAATTTGTCCTGCATCTGATTACGGTTATGGAACAGAAGAGCCAAGTCATCAGCAAAATCCAGATCATCCAACTGCTGCTTAGTCAGAGTCCAATGGATTCCATTTCTGTTGTGTGTTGTCGATGATCTCATAACCCAGTCTATTGCTAGTAAGAAAAGAAATGGAGACAAGAGGCATCCCTGTCGCACTCCTGTTCTTATCCCAAACGGTTCTGTAAGCTGTCCTTCGTGAAGAACTCTGCATGTCATGTCTTCATATGTTTTCTTTATTAAATTAATGATCTTCAGGGGAACTCCATAATGCCTCATCAATTTCCAAAGTGATTCTCTGTCTACACTGTACCACCATCTCAATGAGAGAGTAACCTGAATGGAAAGACCCCTGTTGCTATACTGTATTCTTTCTTCTTCTTCCTTCCTCGTTCGCCCTGAAAAGGACGGTGGTTGCGTTGTGTCTGTTTACGCCGTAGCTGTGATATCTGCACCTTTCGGTTGACACATCCGACTTCAGCACAGCATTTTTTGGGACCGGGTTTGCCTTCCCTCTTTGATCCGTACTCGCTCAGCCAGACTGCACTGCTGCAGACTGTTCCCAGGACCACCACGTGGAGGTTGAGTACGGTCTTGGTCAGCTATACTGTATTCTAAGAATGCTCTCAGCGACAGCATCATTAGTACACTCTGGTCTACTTCCAATATTCTGCCTGCACGTTTTTCATGACTGCCATACTTAATCTTTATTGAAATTGTTTTTGTTTTCTAAACCTAGACAAGTTTTTCATGACAGGGATGAACAATATTACATAAAGTCAATATCTTTGTTTCAGTTCAAATTTACAATAAAACACAATTGTGCCATATCTTACGTGCATTTAAATAATGTGAATTCAGTGATGCGTGCTCTCATGGACACACTAAAAATTATTTAATAAAATGAAAACAACAAATTTAAATCACATAAATTGCTATATAAGCAAAATGATAACGTATTTTTTTTCTTAACCTTTCTCACACACACAAGCTAACTACTACTTTATTAGGTGTTCAACCAAAAAGACGTGCCCTATTCTAATCATCATCAAGAGCAATACTCGACAAACTAAGACAGTGATTCTTTAGAGTCGTTAAACAGTGGATCCCATCACACTGCAACATTCCTGGCAATGAAGAGGCTCACAGACTGGCAAATGCAGGTGGAAAGCTACCTCAGCCTGACACAAGCATAACATGAAGAGGCCCAGAGTTTTATCTGAACCAGTACAGAAAAAGAATGGAAGCAGAGCATTCCACCAGAAGAATGATGAATATTACCAGCTTGACAAAAGTGAACGAGTGATAATCTTCACACTCTGCACAGGCCACAACTGATTGAGATACCATCTCAACAAGCTAAAAATAGGAACTACCGATGAGTAACTGTAACCTCAATAAAATGATTGCTGAACATCTGCTTCAAAGATGCCCAACATATGAGAAACAGACAAACTCTATGGAGACACCAACAACATCAGGCTGACCACTGCTTTCTTTAAACTTATTCAAGTCATTGTCTGTAAGTGTATGAAGAAGAAGAAGATAATCATCATCCTTTGGCTCCATTTGAAGCTTATCATCATTTTACTTTGTGCTCGTTACACAACACAGAGCCACCACCACAGCTGGTTCTGCAGGAAGCCTGCACCAAGCAGACACATGCTCCTGCAGCAGTGGTTTTTTGTGACAATTTGTTTTACATGAAAAGGTAGCCAGTTCCCATGCACAATCTCATATTAGCCACCTTGTACAATATGCCTGAGACTGCTGTAGCCTGATTTTTTTCTTTGTCTCTTCAGAAATCCTTGGGAACTACATGGGTATTTGAAGCATATGCCATCAATTAATTCAAGCCATCCTGCCTTGTGCCATCAATTTAAGTTCTTTCTACATCATCTTTTTCTTTTCTTTAAGGTCTGTCTCCAATTTCCTTCTTCATGTATTTGTTGGGTCAGCCTCTAATTCTCTTATCCTGGGAGTTTCAGAATAAAGACTGTTAGCTGATTTCCTTGATATGTGTCATGTCCTATTCAGAGCCTAGCATTTTAAAGTGAACGTATGATAAGCATTGATTGATGTAGTTGTCCTCTTCTTCATTCTCCCCCCCTCCCCAATTGTGTGCCCAGGCTTCCAAATTGTAGGAATTATCATGTCTTCTTCTTCTTCCTCGTTCGTCCTGAAAAGGACGTTGGTTGCATTATGTCACCATTTACAGCGAAGCTGAGATATTTGCGCCTTTCGGCCCGACACATCCATATGGCATTTTTTGAGACCAGGACTATGATTATAACTCTCTCGGCCAGACTGCAGTGCTGCAGCCTGTTTCCAGGACCACCACTTGGAGGTGGAGTAGGTTCTTGGTCAGCTCTGGTTCACTGACCCTGAAACAAGCAGTCAAGCTATGAGTCGCTGACTGCATTCATCTCGTTTGCTGCATCTTCAGTCCCATTATGTCAAGCTTTGCAGAATTCAGTTTTAAAAATTATAATAATAATAGCCCCTTCAATCATAACTGACAATGAGAATGTGCCCCTGTAGTGACAGCCCTCAGCTGCTTATTTTCCTGGTGTTCCTTTCAACGTTTTCTCCTCTCTTCTGCTTGTCGTGAGAGCTTCTTTTCGCCTAATCTGAGGTGGCACCATGGGTTAAAATCCAGGCTGCCCTTTATAGCTAGAGCAGTCGCTAACTCTGGCGATGTAACAAAGGCGTGGGTTGCTAGGTTTTTATCATTATGGCCTGGTCGATTGCAATTGTAGGTAGTCACAATAGTATTCTTCTCTCCCTGTTTTGTGCCCTGTCTTTTCCACTGACCATCACACGGTCCACAGGCATTAGCAAGAATAACACCACCAAAATCCCTAAAGATCTGTGCCTGGTATGATGGAAAGAATATCTAATTTGCATTAGTTCATTTACTGTAATTTACTTAAAAAGAAACTTTTTTAAGAGTTCCACATGAAGGGATGCTGACTGAAATTATAAACATAAATTATGTGCCAAAATTAGAGCTAATGCTTATTTTGCTTAATAAATGACAATAACCTGTAATAGGAATGTGACTGGGTTAGGGTTGCAAACTGTTAATCTCTGCCAAGGGAAATAACCAGACCATAATACTAATTAATATATGCAGTTAGCAACCAACATTTTATTTATTTTACAAATACAGTTAAAAATCATCAAATGTGCGTGTATTTGTGTGTGTGCGTGTGCATGTCAGATTGGCAGAGTGGTTCGAGCACTTGCCTCTCGCCAAAACGATACCAGGCTCAAGGTTCAAAATGTGGTAACGTCATGCTCCTGTCCACCCAGCTGTAAATGGGAATGTGACTCTCCTCTTGAGTTATGGAAGGCAAAAGCAATGAGAAAGGGAACTGGTCACCCCATCCCATAAAGTTGGACCTGATATAGTGCAGCCATTAACACTTCACTCCCCTACGAGAGTATCCACTATCAGACAACCTTTTTGTCTTTTATATACATGTAGACAGCATCTCTGTACAGACTTTCTTTGCTACAATTCTGTGGTAACAGAATTGTGTTGTAGTTGTTCCGCTGGTTATGGAAAATTATTCCACCTTATAAGCTGGACCTAGTATGGTGAACTCTTGAACAATAACTCTATGTGGCAGTTTCTGCTATGGGACTATCTTAACCTTTTTTTTTTTTCATTTTAAAGTTGCAGCAAGTCCTCAAATAATACTAGAGTACTAAACTTTAAGATATCACATCAAGAATAATCTTCAGACTCTGCACTGGCCACAACAGATTGACATACCATCTATTCAACAAGCTAAAGATAGGAACTACCGATCAGTGTAACTGTGGCACTGATGAAATGACTGCTGAACATCTTCAAAGTTGCCCCTAATATGCGGTACAGAGAAAGCGCATATGGCTGACGCCAGCTCCTTTTGTGGAAAAGCTTTACAGGGATTCAAATAGCCTCAAACTGACTACTGCTTTCTTTGAGAACATTCAAGTGGACGTCTGAGAGTGTACGAAGAAGAAAAAAAAATCAAGAATACAGAAGGCTAGAGAAGCTTTTATTGCACTGGGAAATATATGCAGATCTAAATCAATCAAGTACAACACAAAAATCGGAATCTTCACTTCAGATATCTAATCAGTCCAACTGTATGGCTCTGAAACATGGAGTACAACAAAAAAACAACAACCAAAAAGTACAGACTTACATATCTGCATGCTTGCATAGAATAGAAAGGTTAAAGTGGTATGACAAAATCACTCATGTGGAACTCATGACAAGAACCAAACAAGTGTCATGGAACAAGAGATGTGGAGAAGACAATGGCGATGGATAGGACACATACATGAGGAAACCTGGTGATAACATTACAAGGCAGTCCTTGTTCTGGAATCCCCAGGGTAAGAGAGGCAGACCAAAGAATACATGGAGAAGAGAACTGGAGATAGATGTGAATAGGATGAACATATGGAAAGATCTTAACTCTTAGTATCCGGCAAGCCCCGTGAAGTGGCGCGGGTTTAGTACCAATTTTACGGCTCGCCAGTTCAAGTGGCACGCGACGGTAACGGTAGCTAAACTAGCGCGTAAAAACGCGGTTTTAGCTCCCGTATAGTAAGAGTTAAGCTGATGGCATGAGACAGGAAGACTTGGCACAAGTTAATTGAATGCTTATTCTCCTTTGGTGATGATGACTAAACTTTAAGGCTGCCTGACATATTGTACTTTAATGCTTTGTCTAGTATGTGAGGGACAAAAACCATGTGCCACCAGTTAAATGGATCCCATAGTTTTCATATATGTGAGTGCATGTGTGTGTTTGTTTGTGCAAGCATGCATGCACATGCACATGTGTGTTCAGGGTGGAGCATTAACTCATTCCCTCCCAGGCTGTTTTTGGGTTTTACCCAGGCCCGAAAATGGATGCAATTTTTTCAGACAGGTGAGGTTTTAAAAACAGACAGTGGACAAATACATAAGTTCAGTAGGTACTTGTGTTATACATTTAAATGTGTGAAATTGACTGGAGAATCTTATGAATTGCTTCATATAATTAATTGATATTAATAGGTGTGTGTTATGTCTTGTGAAGTGTAGACTTGATTAAAAAAGTGTTAAAAAATTTTTTTAAGAATTGTATTCCTTAACTTAAATATTTCAGCTCCCAATTAATGTATGGCAATAAAATGTTCAGAATGTCAGTGCACATTTAGTTTGAAACATATCTAGAAACTTTTATCACTATCACTTCATAGTTGTAATTTTTATGATTTTTTTTCTCAAAACCACTTATGTTAGTAAAAAAAACAACCACTCAAAATGTGTGCAATTATTACTCTTCAGGTTATATTTTAAAAACAGGCAGTAGATACACATTTTATTTAACTAGGTGTTGATGTTATACATTTTAATGTGGGAAATTGACTGGAAAATCTTATGAATTGCTTCATATAATTAATTGATATGAATTGGTGTGTGTTATGTCTTGTGAAGTGTAGATTTGATTAAAAAAATGTTTAAAATAAGTTAAATAAAATTGTATACTTAAACTTAAATATTTCAGCTCCCAATTAATGTACGGCAATAAAATATTAAGAATATCAGTGCACATTTAGTTTGAAACATATCTGGAAACGTTTATCACTATCACTTCATGGATGTAATTTTTATGATTTTTTTTTTCAAAACCACATCGATCCATTTTGTTTGTAAACAAAGGATTAGAAATGGATATAAAACACACAATTTTAGCTTCACAGATTTTTTTTTCCGCTCACAAACGCCCACAAACATGTGCCAGATGTAATGAAATGATTTAAAAACTGGCTAGTTGCTAGGTATTTGTTGCGTGATAAATTCTCGCAACATCGTTTTATTTCAATATCTATTTTATAACGCAAGGGCAACAACTGCTTGAAATTTATAGTCACTTTTCTCGGTAAGCATTTGTCTTCTCGCGTTGGTATCGAATGCAGTTAAGTTTGAGCTGTGGTCATTTTGCGCTGGACTGCGCATGACTTGTCTTGCTTCTTGGTCGATCGGTTTCCGCCCACCACTAGTGGAGTGAGCGATTTGGAATGGCGAAAGAGATGCCTCGTTGAAGAGGGGATCTCCGCTATTTTTTGTTCTGTCAGGGATGTGTAGTCCTCTTATGGATATTTCGTTTATTCGGGATAATACCTCTAGTGTATTTGCACATGCCGGGAGGCGTGATATTTATCGATTTTGGGTCGTGAGCGATTTCGATTCATAGCCTGTCTTCGAAAGTCATCGTCACGAGATGTTTTTTCCCAGCTCACATGTCGCTGCATTGTACTGCATCGGTTGATGCATGTACCAAGGACCATTACTTGCTACTTTGTTAAATGAACTAGGTTTGGAAAACCTTTATTATCTAGAGGATATTTTTGAGGACATTATTTATACTTCGGCAGACGTGTCTGTCTTGCTGAAGTCAAACTAAGGAGAGTGAACTGATCTCATACATCTGGTTATGGAGTTTTTCACCTGACTACATTTACAGCACTTTGAAATATAACATGCATCTGACTCATCATTGTAATGCTGTCTACCGTCTATTGCTGTATTGAATGTTGCTGTGATAATGACTGTTTGATGTGCCTACATATTCGCGTAACCATTTTGTCACTGTGGCGTCCACAATAAATAATGAAGAAAAACGTCAACGGCTGTTACAAGAATCATTGACTTTATACGTCGTGAGTTTACTGACGTCCTATGTGGATTGCCCTGTTATTTTTGTATGAACATTGTTTTTGACTGAACACATCTGCACACCACACAAAACCAGACATGCGGATACCATCCATCATCATATGGCATCACGCATCATTTGGTGGCCAGAAGCTGGTTTGATTCTGGTACCAGCAAACACGGGGTCCCTTACCCACTTCATTTTCAACAAGAATTCATCAGCATCCTTCAAGAAATTAACATTCTTCAATACAGTCAACATCTTCAAAATTTTCAAAGTACTCGGCGTTGCCCGGTAAAAGTCAAAATTTCAACTTTTTGACGGAAACAAGAATTTGACAGTACCCGGCGTTGTTACATGTTGCCGGATAACTCGGACTGCTGTTATCTTTTACGCAAGTCAAGCAAGTTGCTGCTGTCAAGGTTCCAGAGCTGTCGTTTTTGTGAAGGTCAAGTGCCGGTTGAAACGGGTTGTTTTCTGAAGAAGGCCAAGTACCGATTTCCATCAACTTACTTTTGGATTAGAAGGTCAATTGCCGAAACAACTCAACACACAGTATTTCAGAAGCTCTTGTACCATCGTGTTAGCAGTGGAAGCAGTTCAGATGTGCCATCATCGTTGGAGCTTCGCTCTTTAGGACGTTGATTGACATCCGTTTTTCTGCTGTTCTACGATTGGAAGCCTATAAGTTAAGTGGCCTGTTTGTATGTAAACTGTGCCCTTATACTTCTGCTGAGTCTTCTGTGTATCATCTCATTCTATATGTTATATGTTTATATGTTATGCGTATATTTATATGTTTATATTTCAGCGGGTTCTCGGTTGGGTGGTGTCTCCGTTAGATTATGCCACGTCATAGAGGTCGTCTATTGTGAGCGTTTTCTGTAGGGTTTGCAAATTTCCGATACTGGAATTTGCTAAGCTACTTCTGTTGCTATTTATGTTAGCTGTGATGACATGTTTTAATATTGTTTTCGTTATTATTTCGCATTCTTTAGTTTTGTTTTGATTTGTTTGTATTGTTAGCCTACTCTTGTCTATAATTTAGTTTCATACAACATTTTTGTTTATACACTGTGGTGTCATGTATTTTGTTTAATTCTATCGCAGATATCGTCACATTTTTTGTGATATTTCATTAATTTCTGCTTTATTTTTAGTTGATTTCTGCGAACGTTTTTGTATTGTTGCTGATCTTTGTTATTGTTTACATTGTTATTGTTTACATTGTTTGTATTGTTTACATTTTCAATGTTTACATTCTGCATGTGTTTACATAGTCATTGTTTACAGTTATAGTAATTAGTTAATGGGCTATGCTAATGCACTGTTACTACTACACTGATGATAAATGAATGATGAATAGTGTCGTGCACTATTGAATGAGAAGTGCACTTATGATCAAGAATTGATTGTTGATATTTCATATACAAGTTCTTTGATTGGAGACTTGTTTCCCACAGAGACTGGGATAATATAAGGTGATGTGAATATACAAGTGCTTAATTAAGACTTGTTACACTTAGGTTTGAAATAAATTAGTTAATTATTTCAGGTTTTGGACTTATATATTACTCATCATGTCTACATTTGAGCACTTTATTGAGCAGGGTAAATTGCTTGGGAAGACTGGTGATAAGTTAGAAGAATTTGCAACTGCTCGATATGATAAAGCAATGGAAGCTGAACAAAAGAAACTGCAGATGGAAGCTGAACAAAAGAAACTGCAGATGCAGGTGGATGAAAAGAGATTCCAAATGGAAATGGAAAAACAAAAAAGGGAATCAGAAGCTGAGGAAAGAAAACTCCAGCTAGAAGCTGAGAATAAAAGACTTGAAAAAGAGGCTGAAAATAAAAGACTTGAAAAAGAAGCTGAAAATGAAAGACTTCAAAAAGAGGCTCAGGCTGAGGAAAGAAGATTACAGAGAGAGTCTGATGAGAGGAAAGAGAAAGCAAAAATGGAACATGAAGAAAAGGTCTTAGCTTTAGAGTTGGAAAAATTGAAATTGACGAGCATGAGTAATGGTAATGATTCAAACAAGGGTTCATCTTCTGGGAAGGCTAATAATGATACTTTTAAGATTAAGTTACCAACATTTAGTCCTTCCAGCGATGACATAATGTTCTATCTGGACAGATTTGAACAAGCATGTACAGCTCATAACATAGACAAAGCAAAATATGTTTATCAGTTATCAGGGATACTGACAGGTAAAGCTCTAAGTATATTAAATATGGTGGATGAACCTGACAAGAACAATTATGAGGTTGTCAGGGCCGCTTTGTTAAAGAAATATCAGCTTAACGAAGACGGCTATCGTCTACAATTTAAAAACATGTTACCTGAAAATGGAGTTGAATTCTCCGAGTTTATTGCAAGAATACGCATTACTTTCTCACGATGGGTTGAACTATCTAAGACGGAAAAAACTTATGAAGGACTTATGGACTTAATACTTAGAGACAAAGTCATGTCGTCTGTCAATGAGTCTTTCCTTGCTTTCCTTCATGAACGTAAACCTAAAACAATAAAAGAAATGGAAGATTTCTGTTGCCAATACGTAACTGCGCACCCACACATAACCATGGGTAACTCTAAGGTGAAAGAAGGTTTACCAGTTGCTTCGGCAGCTCCGTATGGCCAAAACTTTGCTCGTAGATTCCAACAAAATTTTGATAGAAAGAGTAGCGGTAATTTCTGTCAAAATCATGGAAATCAATTTCATGGTGATTCTTCTTCGAAGAATTGGAGACAACCTGATAGTACTCGTTACTATCACCCTAATAATTATAAGCATTTCAAAAGAGGATATGGTAATAGAGGTTATTCCTGCCGAAGACCTCAGAATCAAACAAATAGATGTTCGCATCAATGTGAACATGATAGTAATCGTGGAAACTGGAATTCGAACCAGGATAACAATTACAATAGAGACAATAATAACTGCAGAGATAATAATAACTTTGATAACTTCAGAGGTAATAATAGTCGGGGTAGATCTCAACACAAAAAAAAGAGATATCAGCAGGCTAATGCTGTACAACAGGAAACTGAGGGAGCCTGTAATCATGTTGTTGATAGTAAAAACTTTGACGCTGTCACTAGTTCTGCTTTTGACTTTGAGAGAGCAAACAAATGCCCCCAATGCAGTACTTTATTCGAACCGGGTACCATAACTACTTTGAGTTGTGGTCACCCACTTCCCGCTCTTCCTGCTGCTGTTGCGCATGACGGGAGGGGTTCTTTAATCCTACATAAGGGTCTTGTTAATGATACTCCGGTCTCACTACTTTTCGATTCCGGATGCACCACTATTGGTGTTAGACAATCGCTTGTAGATCCATCTTGTGCTACAGGAAGGGTTATTAAATGTGACACATTTGGCGGCACTCTAGAAAAATATCCTACTGCTGTAATTCGCATTGCCACTCCTTTCTTTACTGGAGATGTGCATGCTTGTCTCTTACCTAATCCTATTGCGGACCTTATTATTGGTCGTATTCACGGAGTTAGGGAGTGTACCCCACAGCAGATTGCTGCTTGGGAAGATAATAACATGCAAGCTACAAATGCAGTAGTTACAAGAGCACAAGCTCTACAAACACCCGAAACTTCACTGAATAGTGATAATGAAGTTGATAGCCAAGATAGTCACTTAGTAATCACTCGTGACTCTTTCATAAAATTGCAAGAAGAAGATCCTTCTTTAAAAAAATTCTTCGTTCTTGCGAAGAAAGGTGATCCGAATCAGGATACAAATAGAAAATCTTGGATTGCAATGAGAAACGGCGTACTTGTACGTATGGTACAAGATTCGACTACGTCGGCACATTCGCAAATTCTTGTTCCCAAGAGCATGAGAGTCCAAATATTACAACATGCTCATGACTCGCAATGTGCTGGACATATGGGTTTTGCCCGTACGAAGTCGAGAGTCCTTGCGGCTTTCTTTTGGCCTTTTGTCAACAAGGACATTCGTATTTACTGCCGATCATGCAAGGTATGTCAGGAGGTCAAATCTAGAGGACCACGACATGCTGCGCCTATCCAGGCTGCTGACATTCCTATTCGGCCGTTTCAGAAAATGGCCATAGATATTATTGGCCCTTTTAAGGTCAAGTCGGCCAGAGGACATCAGTTTATCCTTACATGTGTCGATATGTGCACACGTTGGCCAGAGGCTATTCCTCTTAAGAGCATATCTACTACAGATATCGCAGATGCTCTTTGGTTGATATTTTCTCGCTTGGGGTTCCCCAGAGAAATATTGTCAGACCATGGCACTCAACTCATATCTGACACTATGTCACAGGTAATGTCTACCTTACATATTGAACGATCTCTCAGTAGTATCTACCATCCTATGTCTAATGGGTTAGTTGAGCATCTGAATAGAACGCTCAAGACTTTGCTTGGTAGGATAACTGAAGATCATCCTCAAGATTGGGACAGGGTTTTACCCGCGGCTCTCTTTGCCTATAGAGAAGTCCCTAATGAACACACAGGATTTTCTCCCTTCGAACTTGTCTTTGGCGCGCGTCCACGCGGCCCTATGTCTTTATTACACGATCTCATCACTGCCGATGATATTAGCGATGAAACTCAATCCTCATATGAGTATGTCATTGCTCTTAGACAAAAGATCATTGAGGCATGTAAGCTAGCAACTGCTTCATCAGAAATTGCTAAAGAGAAGGCAAGGCAGTTTGCTAACAAGAATAGATGTCTACGACAACTTTGTCCAGGTGACAAAGCATTCGTCCTACTCCCCAGTAGGGAAAATAGACTTCTTATTGCATGGAAAGGTCCGTATGCAATAGTCTCTCGGATTTCCGATGTTGACTATGTGGTCGATATTGATGGAAAGCATAAAACTTTCCACATAAACATGCTTTCGGAATTTCACGAACGTCCGGACTATTTGCTGCCTATTTTCCAGGCAACGGATGATGCTCCTGCACCTCACGGTCATTATTCATCCCTGTCTGTCATTCAGGATGAGGAAGCTACCTTCTCTGTTGTTAATCTTCCCCTTCCAGTGGTTCCATTACATTCCACGGAATCTTGGAAAAACGTTTCTGTTTCTCCTAATCTTTCTGGTGACGAACATCGACAAGTCTCGTCGATGTTACAAACATTTCAGGATGTTCTCACTGACATTCCTGGACACACAGATGTCATAGAACATGACATAATTCTTACCGACAATAATCCAATTAGGGTTAGGCCGTATCCTATTCCTATACACTTTCAGTCGCAAGTGGAAAAGGAATTGGATGAAATGATTCAATTAAATATAATTGAACCATCGACTTCACCATATTCTTCTTCCATGGTTATTGTCCGGAAGAAGGATAAGAACATACGAATTTGCGTTGATTATCGCAAATTGAATCAGGTCACAAAGTTCAACGCTGAACCGATGCCTTTGTTAGAAGATCTACTGATTAGACTTTCTAATTCTAGATTCTTCACTAAACTTGACTTGTCTAAAGGTTATTGGCAAGTGCCTTTAGCAGAGCATGCCAAACCTCTTACTGCTTTTTCTACACCTAGGGGTCTATTTCAATGGAATGTTATGCCTTTTGGTCTCATGAACGCCCCTGCCACTTTCGTTCGCATGATGCGTCGAATTCTGTCACATCGTTCGGATGTCATCGCATACTTAGATGACATCTGTCTCTTCAGTGATACCTGGGAAGATCACTATTTAGGGTTATATGACTTACTGTCCACTCTACGTGAGAATAATTTGACAGCAAAACCTTCTAAAGCTTTTGTTGGTTTTGGTGAAATCTCTTTCCTGGGTCATCGTGTTGGTCATGGTCTCTTGAAGACAGAAGACCACAATACTTCCAAAATACTGAACATCTCTGTTCCTAAAACGAAGAAACAAGTTAGGAGTCTCTTAGGTTTAATTCAATTTTATGGGAGATTTATTCCAAATTTATCTTCGATCATGGCACCTCTATCAACATTGTTGAAGAAAGGTTCGCCTAATCTGGTCCGTTGGTCTGAAGAATGCCAATCTTCACTAGACCAAATCAAGAATATATTTTCTTCTCCTCCCATCTTAAGATTACCTACTCTTGATAGGACTTTTGTTCTTCGGAGTGATGCTTCATCCACTGGGATTGGAGCAGCACTGATGCAAGAATATGCAAATACTCTGCATCCTGTTATGTACATTTCTAGAAAACTAAATGCGGCAGAGAGGAACTACTCGGTTTTAGACCGTGAGTTGTTAGCGATGGTTTGGTCAATTCTAAAACTACAAAGATTCCTCCTGGGCGCACATTTCATTCTAGAGACTGATCAGAAAGCTCTTACAGCTATTCAGACTAAGAATTTGAAGAGTTCGAGATCCACTCGATATGCTATTGCTCTTCAACCTTTTCACTTCACGGTACGAGCTATCCGTGGTGCGGATAATGTGATGGCTGACATTTTGTCTAGATGCCCACATGACTCCAACTAATACTTCTGTCCTATATTTCCATATATTACAGAGTCATAACACACCTATATTTCTACAATAGATTAGCACATCTGTACTTACTCTATATGTACACACTATCGTGCTTTGTTGTCATCTTCTTCTGTTCGTTTTTTAAGATGATAGAGGAGGACTGAGTAGTTAATATAAGGGCCGTTAGTTTACTAAACAGCCACAATTATTAATAATGTATTGTACCTTATGAAGCATATTAGTTATTAATTAGCATTATATTGCTTGTACTTTCTCAGAATGTCATTGTTGAGCTGAGGACTTACCTTACTAGTATCAAGCATGACGAGTTCTAGATTGTGTACTTACCCTCGGAATACCAGAGCATATGTCCTGGATCGTCATGTAGTTTAACTTTACTATGTACTTATGTCATTACATGTCAAAGAATGTACTATTTAAATTTTCCTATCAGATTTGTACATCCATTTTTAAAGACAATATTAGAGTATGCTGTTTAATGATGATTATACTAACTTGCATACGTATATTGTGTTTACATGCTAACGTGATGTGTGTTGGTGACACCTCCCCGATGTGAATATTTTTTGAGACATATTTATTTTTCTGTTGAGGTATATCCTCACCAGACACTCTATAATTAGCCTATTGTTTGGCAATTTAGTTAATTATCAGCGCATAATTCGTGCGTTTTGAGCCGCTTATCGCATGCTCTTTGATATTGAAAAAAAAAATATGTTCCACATTTTTTTTTTTATCGGGAGGAGGTGGTGATATGTTGCGTGATAAATTCTCGCAACATCGTTTTATTTCAATATCTATTTTATAACGCAAGGGCAACAACTGCTTGAAATTTATAGTCACTTTTCTCGGTAAGCATTTGTCTTCTCGCGTTGGTATCGAATGCAGTTAAGTTTGAGCTGTGGTCATTTTGCGCTGGACTGCGCATGACTTGTCTTGCTTCTTGGTCGATCGGTTTCCGCCCACCACTAGTGGAGTGAGCGATTTGGAATGGCGAAAGAGATGCCTCGTTGAAGAGGGGATCTCCGCTATTTTTTGTTCTGTCAGGGATGTGTAGTCCTCTTATGGATATTTTGTTTATTCGGGATAATACCTCTAGTGTATTTGCACATGCCGGGAGGCGTGATATTTCTGTATTTCTTGAAAGCAAGGTAAATTGACTTTTTCATTAACTCTATCGATTTTGGGTCGTGAGCGATTTCGATTCATAGCCTGTCTTCGAAAGTCGTCGTCACGAGATGTTTTTTCCCAGCTCACATGTCGCTGCATTGTACTGCATCGGTTGATGCATGTACCAAGGACCATTACTTGCTACTTTGTTAAATGAACTAGGTTTGGAAAACCTTTATTATCTAGAGGATATTTTTGAGGACATTATTTATACTTCGGCAGACGTGTCTGTCTTGCTGAAGTCAAACTAAGGAGAGTGAACTGATCTCATACATCTGGTTATCTCCTGGCTGTTATAGAAAAGGATGGAGTTTTTCACCTGACTACATTTACAGCACTTTGAAATATAACATGCATCTGACTCATCATTGTAATGCTGTCTACCGTCTATTGCTGTATTGAATGTTGCTGTGATAATGACTGTTTGATGTGCCTACATATTCGCGTAACCATTTTGTCACTGTGGCGTCCACAATAAATAATGAAGAAAAACGTCAACGGCTGTTACAAGAATCATTGACTTTATACGTCGTGAGTTTACTGACGTCCTATGTGGATTGCCCTGTTATTTTTGTATGAACATTGTTTTTGACTGAACACATCTGCACACCACACAAAACCAGACATGCGGATACCATCCATCATCATATGGCATCACGCATCAGTATTTTATAACTTTCTGTTCTAATTCGACATATATCACCATTGGCGTGCCACGCGCCATGGACGGATCAGAACTCCTATCTGGCGCGTGACGCGCCAGTTTGGACGGAATGAGTTAATCACTTTACCAAAACATTTTTTTTAACTAATGAAGAAAATTATTCCGACCAACCCCTGATGGATCATAATTGGAATATTACCAAGAACAATTTTACATGAAGATGAAAAAAATGGTAAAAGAAACTGCATAGTTTTCTTTAATAGTTACGTTAAAATATTTTTCAAATTATATCACTGGTTTTTTTTTAAAACATCAAATCTTTTAATTTCCTCTTTGATGTCTTCTTATATTTCATTCTCCATAAATGTCCTGACATTCAAAGTTACAGCATTCATGATGCCTATAGTTGCAATTCTGCTGAGCATCCCCTGTACTGCATGATGCTCACTAAAATACAGATGTGGAGAAGTCAGCAAATATCACTTAACATACTCAAACACTGTGTCATATCACAATTAACAATGACTATATTAGGACACCTTAGGCACACCTGCTGATAGCTTAGAGACTCTGCATTATCAATTCAGAAATATTGCCATCCATCAAATGATATTAAAGATTCATACCTCAATAGCAATGACCTCATGTGCACAATGATTTGTCAGTAACTCTGTGATGTTGTTTTTTTTTAAATGGTCCTATAGAAGATACTGCCACTGGGCAGTGAAGTTATAGACTTTACTAAACTTGGTCCCAGCTTTATGACATGGGGTGACCAGTTTCCTTCCTCGTTGCTTCTACCTTCCCTAACTCAAGAGCGGAGTCAGGTATCCATTTACATGACAGTTCGGTAGACTGGAACATGACGCAACCAGGTTTCAATCCCAGAACCCAGTAATTTTGCCATAGGAATCAATCGCTCTAACCACTCTGTCAATCATGCATAAAGATATGCTTACATCTGAACTTAAAACAGCTGAAGATTCTCATCAAGACATTAATAACTAAAGATCTCTAATTAAATGCACTTTTTGGTGGTTTGTCTAACACAAATAAAACAAAGCTCTCACTATGCCATCTTTTTCAATAGCATTTCTAATCCGAGTTGAGCCTGGAGTTACTTTGAAGGAACAATTGGCTTTTAGTCCTCTCTCCAGGGCTTGTTTGGCTACACTGGCTGCTCTGTTCAAATCTTCATAGCTGGTGTTTACACAGCTCCCAATAAGACCTGCCAAAAAAGAAGACAACAATGATAATCAACAGCACTTCAGCTATGAATTATATAATCATTTTATAGAAGAAAGAAAAGCCTTTGAGATGTGGATATATAGAAAAATGGGGCATGTCTCATGGAAAGAGAAGAAAACAAAAAGAGGTTCTAGAAAAGCTAGGAAAAGAAAATTAATGAAGATCAAAATTAGACAGCTAAAATATTTTGGCCAAGTAAAAAGACATAACACCTTGCAGAAGACCATAATTGAAGGCAGAGTTGAAGGCAAATGTGCTAGAGAATGACAGCACTATAAGTGGGAAGATAACATCAAGAGATGGACAGGAAAGAGTCACCACCAAGACAAGAGACAGAAATCACTGGAGATCCATTGCAGCGCACCTGTTATACTGTAAAGTTTCTTTTCTTCTTTCCACTCTGTAAAGTGTCAGTCGGTATGCTCTGTAAGGAAGAGTGGTGTGTTGTTAAGATCAGGCATGCTCCAGTCTACCCAGCTGTAAATGGGTAACTCACCCTAGTCCTGAGTTAGGGAAGGCAAAGGCTCCAGGGGAAGCAGGCCCTAAACTTGGTCACTCCAACCGACGCAGGATGGTGTATGTATGAAGTAGAAGTGTAGAGTGTGATTACCGCGAATGGTGTACTGTTCGTGTGCTGACCAATATAACCACTCATACACATGTGTCTACAAGGCACCAATGCAGACTGCTGGAATCTTTGTTTACTCAATTTATTCAGACGTACACACTGGGACATACGAGTACATCATGGTATGTTGACATATCAATTTGTAGGTATACATAGCAGATCTGAAGTCATGACACATTCAGAAATAATGGGCAGTACATCAAAAGTTCAATGTCATGATACATTATGGCCGCATCCCCCTATCTGACTAAACGCGTCAGTGAAGGCAGATCGGTAAATAACTAAAGTTACTTGACGTCCATAGTTTGTAGTATATATTATGAAACCACGAAGGGGGGGTTTCTAGCAAGATTGAGATCTCCCTGTCACTGTCCGATAATAGGATAAATAATCTGTTCTCTTGGCAGTGATCAAAACATATGATGACCGAAATCTAACATGGCTGCCTCCCTGAGTTGTCGTTCACTCATTCATAGGAAGGAGAATATAAGCCAGAGTTAATTTATAATGGGTATATAAATGATTTCATAAATGTTTCCATACAGCTCTACGGTGATCAGGTTAATTCACGTAGCCATAACCGCTGCAGGAAAGTCTGTCATCTTCGTCGATACAAAACACGACCCTAGCGATACGAAGCACAATGTTCCATCTAGGTCGAATCGACATGAGATCATCAAAATAGGGTCTGGCAATACATGGAGTCCGAATTATACATTGTACCGTACCTTAGGAGAGTCTCTAACATAAACTATAGTAGAGATACCATCTCC
The DNA here is from genome assembly GCA_024509875.1 of Oreohelix idahoensis. Classification (NCBI taxonomy): domain Eukaryota; kingdom Metazoa; phylum Mollusca; class Gastropoda; order Stylommatophora; family Oreohelicidae; genus Oreohelix; species Oreohelix idahoensis. The sequence goes on from JAMPIV010003191.1 coordinate 113,271, forward strand.
TTTAGAAGAAAACCACTTCATGAATTATATTTCCTTAAGAATCTACCAGCCCTTTGAAAAGTGCGTACCCGCCATTATCACGGTACATCGGAACTCATCACGACTTGTCAAGACAACTCATACTTCCGCTAGACCGGAATAACAAGAATCTAGTCCCTCCTACCCATCCAAAATATACAATATAGGACTGATTCTACTTGTACTAATAATATGTAATACATATGAATTCAGGCCATAAACACAATAAGCAAATTAATATATTTTCTGGCCCTAAAAAATAAGTACAAACGTAAGCGCAATATCCTTGCGCCGGATCAATATCCAGAACGATTACTCCTATAATCAAAAGTGTGAATCAAACATGGATTCTCTCGCTTTTACCATAGACAGCATTTTCATACACAAATGAATGAATGTCTATATTTTTCCCATATTAAATAGCCATATCGATTTTTGTAATATGTGCGTCAAAATATGCACGCAACAGATTACCACACCCCTCGGGAAAAAAAAAATGGTACATTTTTTTTTTTGAAATACATCTAGGAGCACATACAATAGGCTCACAACGCACCAATACCATGCGCAGATGATAAGCATAAGTTTTATGACCTTAGAGAAAGTACTTCTCTAAGTATAAATATTTCCAGAGAGGTGTCACCAACGCATACTACAATATTAGCAATGACACAATTTCCACATTAGTTTATACATAAATTTCATCTAAGATATCTTAACATCATGATCATCAAAGACGAAAAACATTGAAAGATCAGCGGTGAATAAATATCAATGAACCGCTAAGTAGTGTTACAATCAATATATGATATATTACATATGTGTACACATTTCAACATAGAAACAACTGTATCAAAGTTGTATAACAGTTATGAATCATGTGGGCATCTAGACAAAATATCTGCCATCACATTTTCTGACCCACGGATAGCTCGCACCGAAAAATGAAATGGCTGTAGAGCAATCGCGTATCGCGTTGATCTCGCGCTCTTCAGATTTTTACTCTGAATAGCCGTAAGAGCTTTCTGGTCAGTTTCCACAATGAAATGCGCGCCCAGAAGAAATCTTTGCAGTTTAAGGATTGACCAAACCATAGCCAATAATTCACGGTCTAGGACCGAGTAATTCTTCTCTGCGGCATTTAATTTCCGAGAAATATACATCACAGGATGCAGAGTTCCAGAGTACTCTTGCATTAGTGCAGCTCCAATCCCGGTGGATGAAGCGTCACTACGAAGAATAAATGTCTTATCCTTAGAAGGCAATACTAGGATAGGTGAAGTAGAAAACATAGTTTTTAACCTTATCCAAAGAGGATTGACATTCTTGAGTCCAATGGACTACATTAGGAGACCCTTTCTTTAGCAAGGAAGAAAGAGGTGACATAATGGAGGACAGATTCGGGATGAATCGTCCATAAAATTGTATTAGACCTAAGAGACTTCGTACTTGCTTTTTAGTCTTAGGAATAGAAATGTTAAGTATCTTACTTGTATTATGGTCTTCTGTTTTTAGGAACCCATGACCAACACGGTGTCCTAAGAAAGATATTTCGCTAAAACCAATACATGCTTTCGATGGTTTCGCTGTCAGGTTATGCTCGCGTAAGATAGACAATAGTTCATTTATACCATTATAGTGATCGTTCCAAGTATCACTGAAAAGACAGATGTCATCAAGATACGCAATGACATCTGAGCGATGAGATAGGATTCGACGCATCATGCGTACAAATGTTGCAGGGGCGTTCATAAGACCGAAAGGCATGAAATTCCATTGGAATAGACCCCTAGGCGTCGAAAAAGCAGTAAACGGTTTGGCGTGTTCGGATAGTGGAACTTGCCAATATCCCTTAGACAAATCGAGTTTAGTAAAGAAGTGAGAATTCGATAGTCTCGTAAGTAGCTCTTCTAGTAAAGGCATAGGTTCCGCATCAAATTTAGTCACTTGATTCAATTTGCGATAATCCACGCAAAGACGTATGTTATTGTCTTTTTTCCGTACTATAACCATCGGCGAAGAATATGCTGATGTGGATGGTTCAATAATTTTTAACTCTATCATCTCATCTAACTCTTTCTCTACCTGTGCTTGAAAATGTATCGGGATAGGATACGGTCTGACTCTTATAGGACTATGGTCAGTAAGAATAATGTCATGTTGAATGACATCCGTTTGACCAGGAATGTCAGTAAGGACATCCTGAAATTGTTCTAACATAGTAGAAACTTGTTTCTGCTCTCCTGGAGATAATTCTGGAGAAATTGCAACATCTTTCCATGATTCATTAGAGTGAAGAGGAATCATTGGAAAAGGTAAATTTACATCCGAGAAACTCGTTTCCTCATCCTGTATTACTGACAGAGATGAGTACTGTCCATGTTGGACTGGAAAATCGTCCGTTGCCTGGAAAACAGGTTGTAAATAATCAGGACGTTCATGGAATTCCGTGAGCATGTTGATGTGGAAGGTTTTACGCTTCCCGTCAATATCGACGATATAGTCAACATCGGAAACTTTTGATATTATATCGTACGGACCTTTCCAAGAAATGAGAAGTCTATTTTCCCTACAAGGTAGCAAGACAAATGCTTTGTCACCTGGACAAAGTTGACGCAAACATCTCTTTTTATTGGCAAATTCCCTTGCCTTCTGTTTCGCAAATTCAGAAGAAGCAGTTGCCAATTTGCATGCTTCAATAATCTTGTGTCTAAGTGCGATGACATATTCATAAGAGGATTTTGTGTCATCGACAATATTATCAGCAGTTATAAGATCATGAAGTAAGGACATAGGACCTCGCGGTTTCGCGCCAAAGACAAGTTCAAAGGGAGAAAATCCTGTATGTTCGTTGGCGACCTCTCTATATGCAAAGAGAGCCGCGGGTAAAACCCTATCCCAATCCTGAGGATGATCTTCTGTTATCTTACCTAGTAGGTTTTTCAGAGTTCTATTCAAACGTTCCACCATCCCATTGGACATAGGATGATAAATACTACTCAGCGATCTCTCTATCTTCAGAGTCGACATTACTTGAGACATGGTATCCGATATGAGTTGGGTACCATGGTCGGATAATATTTCTGCTGGAAACCCCAGACGAGAAAATATTAACCAAAGAGCATCTGCGACATCAGCAGTAGTTATGCTCTTTAGAGGAACAGCCTCCGGCCAACGTGTGCACATATCAACACACGTCAAAATAAATTGGTGTCCTCTAGCAGACTTTATCTTAAATGGACCAATGATGTCTATCGCCATTTTTTGAAATGGCCGAATGGGAATGTCTGCAGCCTGAATAGGTGCATCATGGCGTGGACCTCTGGATTTAATCTCTTGACATACTTTACAAGATCGACAATAGATTCGTATGTCCTTATTCACAGCAGGCCAAAAGAAAGATTGAAGAACTCTAGCTTTAGTACGGGAAAAACCCATATGTCCAGCACACTGCGAATCATGAGCGTGCTGTAAGATTTTAACTCTCATATTTTTAGGCACAAGGATTTGAGAATGAATGGACTTAGCGGAGTCTTGTACCATACGTACAAGTACGCCATTCTTCATCGTAATCCAAGATTTACGATTAGTATCCTTATTCGGATCACCTTTTGTTGCCAGAGTAAAGAATTTCTTTAGAGTAGGATCATCTTCCTGCTGTTTGATAAAGGAATCGTGGGAAATCTCCAAGGGATCATCTTGGATCTGCGCATCATTATCTTCAGAATGTGAAGATTGTGGCATATTAAGAGCTTGAGCCCTAGTGATTACTGCATTAGCAGATTGCATATTAACATTTTCCCAATTAGAAATTTGCTGTGGAGTGCATTCTTTCACCCCGTGAATGCGACCGATGATAAGATCAGCGATCGGATTCGGCAAGAGACATGCTTGCACCTCTCCTGTAAAGAAAGGCGTAGCAATATTGATAATGGCAGTGGAGTACTTCTCCAATGTGCCACCAAATGTTACACATTTGACTATATTGCCTGTAGCTCGAGAAGGATTTACGAGTGATTGCCTCACTCCAATGGTAGTGCACCCCGAATCGAAAAGAATTGATACCGGAGTACCATCTATTAGGCCCCTATTAAAGACAAGAGCACCCCTTCCATTATGCGCAATTGACGCATGGAGAGCGGGAAGCGGGTGACCGCAGCTTAAAGTAGACACTGTGGTTGGATCGAATAATGTTTTGCATTGCGAACACTCAGATGCTCTAGCAAAATCGAAAGCGGAATTTGCTACACTGTTGGAGTCTTTTTTATCATTATTCTGATTATCGGTGTCGTGGAACTCCTGTTGTGCAGAGTTAGCCTGGTAATAAGATTTACCATGTCTTTTGTGTTGTGATCTACCTCGGTTATAATTGTCTCTATAATTATTATTGCCTCTGTTATAACCCCTATTTGGGTTTGAATCATAACATTCATGATCATAATCATCATGCTCATTATATTGAGTATCCCTGTAATATTGTTTCTTTTGTCTCCATGAAGCACTTGGGTAGTTCCTATAGCTACTCCCTTTCCGAGAATTTCTAACATTATGGGTACCCCTCGCGTGTCGAGGACTATCAGCCCGATTCCAGTTCTTCAAAGAAGAACTCTGATTTGAGCGGTTATCTTGGTTTTGATACTTATTCCAATTAACCTTTTTATCAAATTTATTTTTAGCTCCTTGGAATTTGTGTGAGTAATTCTGATTATATTCTGTTGCCGAAGCAACTGGCATACTCTCTTTAATGTTAGAGTTACTAAGAATCATGTCAGGGTGTGCCGTGGCATACTGGTCACAATATTCTTCCATTTGCTTTATTGTACCAGGTTTACGCTCATGTAAGAACTCTAGGAATGATTTATTTACAGAAGACATGACCTTGTCTCTTAGCAATAAATCCGTAAGACCATCAAATGTTTTTTCTGTTTTGGATAATTCAATCCATCGTGAAAGTGTAATTCGTGCTTTTGAGATGAAATCTGAGAATTCTACACCTACCTCAGGTCTCATTGTTTTAAACAAAAGACGATAACCTTCTTCAGACAGCTGATATCTCTTTATCAAAGCTGCCCTAACAGCATCATAATTATCTTTGTCGGCCTCTTCAACAAAATATAACTTACTTAGGGACTCCCCTTTTAGATTTTCAGACAACTGATTCACATACTGTGATTTGTCAACATTATGAGATCGACAAGCCCGTTCAAATCTAGAAAGCCAAAATGTTATGTCATCACTGGTAGGGTTAAACGCTGGTACTTTGACCTTGTACACAAAGGGTTTACCATTACCACCAGATGCCTGATTAACATTACTCATACATGTCAATTTTAATTTCTCTAATTCAAACTCATGTTCTCTTATTGCTTTTCTCTCTTCAGCTTCTCTATCTAATCTTCTCTGTTCTGCAGCAGCTTCTAATTTCTTCTGTTCTGCAGCAGCTTCTAATTTCTTCTGTTCTGCAGCAACTTCTAATTTCTTCTGTTCTGCAGCAACTTCTAATTTTTTTTTTGTTCAGCTGCAGCTTCTAATTTCTTCTGTTCTGCAGCAGCAGCAACTTCTAGTTTTTTCTGTTCTGCATCAGCTTCTAATTTCTTCTGTTCTGCCTCAAATCTCCTTTCCTCCACTTGCATCTGCAATTTCTTAAGTTCAGCAGCAGTATCAGCTTCTTTTTCTAATCTTTTTTCTTCAGCTAGAGCTTTCCTTTCTTCTGCAGCAGCTTTTTTTTCTTCTATTTGAAGTTTTCTCTCCTCAGCCGCAGCTTTTTTTTCCTCAGCAGCAGCTTTTCTTTCTTCAACAGCAGCAGCAGTTTTTTTCTCTTCTGCAGCTAATGCTTTGTCATATTGAGCAACAGCCCATTGTTCTAAGTCTTTTCCAGTCTTATCAAGAGATTTTCCTTGTGCAATAAAATAATCTAATGTAGACATATTGTCTTCTTAAATCAGAAACCTGAAAAAGTAAATAAATTACCCTATTTCATTTTAATGGGAGACAAGTCTATACCATAGACTTAGTCTTAGTCCAAACTTGTATGGTTTATAATAACCAATGATAACTTGAGTACCTGTGGACAACAATAACTGTATCTCAAATACTGTGGGAGACAAGCCTTACAAAGGTCTTGTATACCTCAATGTAATCAAAGATCACTTGAGTACCTGTGGAAAAAAATATTTCCCTTTACCAATCACTTTGGGAGACAAGCCTTACAAAGGTCTTGTACATTTTGTTTTATAACAATAACAATCATAAAGTACTGATCTGTACTATACTATCAGTGTATACCACTATACGTCATATGTCAACTAAAGACATCACAAAGGACAAACAAGAAAAGACAATCTGAAAACATTTGCAGAGATCAAATTAAATTAAATAGGAGAAATGAAAAAAATGATCACAGAATCCGTGATGATAACTGCAATAAGATAACAAGACAAATAACGCCACCGTGTATAAACATAAGGGTGTAAAGAAATCAAAAATAGAAAAGATGAGACCTACAATTATACAAACAAATCAAACAAAACTAAGGAACACAAAATTATTAACAAAAACAACGAAGAAAAGAACACCTCATCACAACTAACAGAAATAGCAGCAAATTGTTGCTAACAAATTTCCAATTAAGAAAATGTGTACCTATAGAATACTAGTACCAGACCAATGTCACTCGGCATACCTTGTACTAGTCACACAGAACATAAACTAATTTAATACATAACAAATAACATGTAAGCATAAATAGCATATAGCATACAATATAATTTATGTCATGAATGGAATGTGTTGCAGGTATAGTGTTGTAAAGCAGGCACAGTTTATTTTAATACTAATAACTTGCCACTTTATTCAGTAATAGATTTAATTTTTAAACTATTACACTGTCAATTTTTCTCTGTTGAGCATATGAAGATCCAACGATGAACTATGCACTTTATGTTCAACAACACTGTGATTCTTCTGTACGTTGAGAAATGTCAACAATACTGCTCCAGATATTTTCTACACTTGATACCACTGTCCTGTGTAATACTGTCTGTACAGCGAAAAACTGTCAACAAGCGCTGACCTAGATACAGCATCCTATCGGTAATACAGGTCAAGCTGACATCGACTGTATAGCTGTCCTACTGGTGTTGATGTGGTCAAACAAATGTTCTTTCAGCTGTAAACTGTGATTCTCAACACAAAACTGCGTAAGCTGGACCCAGGAATCTGGCTCGCCACTGTAAAGTTTCTTTTCTTCTTTCCACTCTGTAAAGTGTCAGTCGGTATGCTCTGTAAGGAAGAGTGGTGTGTTGTTGAGATCAGGCATGCTCCAGTCTACCCAGCTGTAAATGGGTAACTCACCCTAGTCCTGAGTTAGGGAAGGCAAAGGCTCCAGGGGAAGCAGGCCCTAAACTTGGTCACTCCAACCGACGCAGGATGGTGTATGTATGAAGTAGAAGTGTAGAGTGTGATTACCGCGAATGGTGTACTGTTCGTGTGCTGACCAATATAACCACTCATACACATGTGTCTACAAGGCACCAATGCAGACTGCTGGAATCTTTGTTTACTCAATTTATTCAGACGTACACACTGGGACATACGAGTACATCATGGTATGTTGACATATCAATTTGTAGGTATACATAGCAGATCTGAAGTCATGACACATTCAGAAATAATGGGCAGTACATCAAAAGTTCAATGTCATGATACATTATGGCCGCATCCCCCTATCTGACTAAACGCGTCAGTGAAGGCAGATCGGTAAATAACTAAAGTTACTTGACGTCCATAGTTTGTAGTATATATTATGAAACCACGAAGGGGGGGGGGGGGGGTTTCTAGCAAGATTGAGATCTCCCTGTCACTGTCCGATAATAGGATAAATAATCTGTTCTCTTGGCAGTGATCAAAAACATATGATGACCGAAATCTAACATGGCTGCCTCCCTGAGTTGTCGTTCACTCATTCATAGGAAGGAGAATATAAGCCAGAGTTAATTTATAATGGGTATATAAATGATTTCATAAATGTTTCCATACAGCTCTACGGTGATCAGGTTAATTCACGTAGCCATAACCGCTGCAGGAAAGTCTGTCATCTTCGTCGATACAAAACACGACCCTAGCGATACGAAGCACAATGTTCCATCTAGGTCGAATCGACATGAGATCATCAAAATAGGGTCTGGCAATACATGGAGTCCGAATTATACATTGTACCGTACCTTAGGAGAGTCTCTAACATAAACTATAGTAGAGATACCATCTCCTTTAGAAGAAAACCACACTTCATGAATTATATTTCCTTAAGAATCTACCAGCCCTTTGAAAAGTGCGTACCCGCCATTATCACGGTACATCGGAACTCATCACGACTTGTCAAGACAACTCATACTTCCGCTAGACCGGAATAACAAGAATCTAGTCCCTCCTACCCATCCAAAATATACAATATAGGACTGATTCTACTTGTACTAATAATATGTAATACATATGAATTCAGGCCATAAACACAATAAGCAAATTAATATATTTTCTGGCCCTAAAAAATAAGTACAAACGTAAGCGCAATATCCTTGCGCCGGATCAATATCCAGAACGATTACTCCTATGCACGCAACAAAGGACGCACCAATGATGTAATAAGGCAAGTTATAGAAATGTACAAGAATATTTTCTGACGACCCCACCCCCCGCCCCCCCCCCCCCCAGCCCCCCCCGCACCCCCCCCCCCCCAGGGCAAATTAATAAAAAAAAAAAAAAAAAAAAAACGGCAATTTCAGATCAATGTCCTCATCATCTCTGCCCTTCAGCTCCCCATGGAGCATAGACCTTCAAAAAATTTATGCCTAGTTTTCCTGCCCTGTGCCATCAGTTCCAGGTCTTCCCATGTCTTCCTCATTCCTTTCAGTACTGCATGCAGTTTTCTTCTCCATGTGTTTTTAAGTCTCCCTCTACTTCCCTGGGGTTTCCAGGCCAAGGACTCTTGTGATGCTATCAACAAGTTTCCTCTACTGTGTGTCCTATTCATCCCCAGCATCTTATCTCTTGTTGTGTTAGCACACGTCTGGTTCTTGTCAGAAAGGTCTCTCACTGGAAAGGTCATGCTCCAGCCCACTCAGCTGTAAATGGTTACCTGGCTGTGCTCATGAGTTAAGGATGGAAAAGGCAGTGAAGAAGTGAACTAGTCACCCCACCTCTCAAAGCTGGAGCTAGTACAGTGAAGGCTCTAACACTTAACTCCCATATGGCAGTATCTGCTACAGAACCACAGCTATCTTTACCCACTTATGAAAGCCTAACTTCTTGGCTGTTGAATTTGTTGTTCTCCATGTATCACAGCCACATAATAGGACTGACTTAACATCTGAGTTGAGGATTCTGATTTTTTTGTGTTCAATGTGAAAGAACCTACTTCTTTATGATCATTTAACACAGAAAATAATTTCAGACAAAAATATGAGAATACAGCTGTCAAACACTTCATCACAGGATAATAACTGCCAATAATAAAAATATTGAACCAACTAAAAATTGAGAGTACAGACCACTCACATTCATGAATCTTCAGTGGCCACTGATGTTGTCTGGCTGCATTGCCTAGCTGGCTGATTGGATGTGTTGTATCAAGTGTAAATGGGCCGCTGACAAGTGGCTGAATCTAAAAGGATAAATTGATACAAGCTGTCCCTTCTGTGACACAATGTTATTGGAATGTTATTGGGTGTCGTGAATTCTGATTCACAACACGTCATTCATACCACAATGGCACACCATACTTTATAACAGTGTATCCTAGACGGACCAATGAAAAGGCGTCCTTATTCGTTTGTTTACAATGGTATTAGGCATTCAACATGGCCAGTCTCAAATCTGTGTAACCTTATTGGAATTGGAGGTAAACGACAGCATTATGAGTGAAGTACCTCATGGAAGAGGTCAGTAATTTAACAATAGGACTGTTACTTTATAAGTAGGTGTAAAGACTTCCATGAAAAGCATTATACGAATGGCGAAATCTCAAGTGGAATGCATCGAGACATTAGGCAAGTCGAGAATTTTGCGGTTTAGGCTAAGCCTATAAAAAGATGGATTTATGTAAAGAAAAGACAATTATCTACAAAGATAAAGAATAATCCAGGGCATATTTTAAGCCTAAGATGAAGGAAATCAGTCCAGGACTAAGGAAGATATTTAAATTCCTAGTTTTCAATACATGCACATCTAGACAAAAGTAGGCAGGTATTTGAGTATGCAACACACTTCAGCATGACTGCTTTCCGTGTCGTCCGGCCATGACCTATATAAGGACTTGCCCTCTTACGAAAGCAGGCCATAATAAATTTTCAAACTACTGTAAGAGCGACAGTCTGTCAGTGAGACTTCCTTTGCCTTCTGCATCTGAGAGCAGACTGTATGACCATTAACAGCTCGACTGTATGTACTTGAGGGTTACATCCTGTAATTAACGTACACATTAAAGAGCCAGCCACAACTGCAGGCACTAGTAGTGCGAGCGCCTTTTGAATCCAGAGGGACAGCCACCCAGTGCCTACTGCCTGGAGGAAACCCAGTGGACCGTTTCTTTCCAGAACAGGAATGTGACAGGCGTCAAACACAAGTAGTAAAGATAAGTAGCCATACAAGGCTACTGTCCAGTGTACAACAGCATTACCACAAATACAGAACCTAAGACATAATGATGACAATGCAGTGCATCTAGATAGGCACATTCAGATTCAGTAATTGACTGTAATTCAGTAACTGAAGAACTATTATTGAACCTAAAATACAGACAGTCTACAACCAGATTGAGTTCAGCCAGGAAAGAAGAACTATCAATATACATTTTAAAGACTGTAGATATTTGTGAACATTTTACAAGTGATTTGAATAATTTTATGTTGTAATCAAATTTTGAGTTCAGTGAAAGATTTTCACAAGGAAAAGAAAACTTGTAAATTTTACCAACAGACTTACTTGGATCATTTAAGTTAAGTTACAGTTCTTGTTGGTAATAGTTTAGTTTAATACCCCTAGCAGAGCTTAACATTATAAACAGAGGAGGATCTTGAGAGGAGCCTTTAGGAACCTAGGATAATACACTATTATCATACCTAGGAATTTATAGCTTGATCTTACCTTTGATGTCCATACACCCTTACTCTTTTCAGAGAAGGGGGTATTGCTTATAAGACTCGTCTCTTATCTGGCACTATCCTGGTATCACCTGATACAACTTTGTGTCCAGGATATCTTATATTTTAAACAATATTAACCCCTCTCATGACATTGGATATATATTGTATGTGCTGGGAAAGGTGCAATTTGTCTGGAATATATATTCCACATAGTACATTAGTTAATGGAAAATCGATGTATAGTCATCTAGGTGTATGATAAAGGTCATTGCAGATCACACTGTCAGTGGTCCAATGCAAACATGAAACTGATCCAGAAGAGAGCAATTACTAACAATATAAATTCCAGCTTCTCAACCACCGAAGCTAGCACGCACTTTACAATAAATTATCCTTTTCATAAAACTATTCTTCTCTTTATCATATCCGCTCAGAACAACAGAACAAACTCACACACATTTCGCTCAAAACCCTGGAGAGACACTTTCTCATCTATAATCTCCCCTGAAACCATCTCACCAAAAATCCCTTCATTCCCATGTGACTTACGCTCACAACATTTATCCGACCCATGCTAGACCTAGACCAGTAATCACACAAGCTGAACACCCAAATTATACAAAATAAGCACAATATATTTTACAAATAAAACCTCTCCATTCCTTACCATAAATACAACTATTACCACCATCACTATCATGTGACACAAATCCTGTCATTATCCAATATGCTTGATTAGTTTTTTTCTTTATAGATATGGTTCTGATTAAACAGGATTCATATCTATCATCCAAAATACTCAGACCTTCGGTGTAATCTGAATCAAACTACCTTTTGTGTAATCTGAATCAAATTATACCTTTTATGTAATCTGAATCAAACTATTTCATTTGTGTAATCTGAATTAAACTATATCATTTGGTGTAATCTAAATCAAACTATACCTTTTGTTAAATCTGAATCAAACTATACCTTTTGTGTAATCTGAATTAAACTATACCTTTTGTGTAATCTGAATCAAACGGTACCTTTTGTGTAATCCAAATCAAACTGTACCTTTTGTGTAATCCGAATCAAACATAACTAAGAATATATACAGTCCCTACATCTGTTTTTATATATGTACTAGCAAGTAAACCCATCAAGAAGTGATGGCAAACAATGATCGTGTGTGATTTCTGTTTCAGGCTCTGAGGATGGCACTATTTCTGCTGTATTCAGTCTCTTACTTTCCATTTTCTCCCAACCTTCACCTTCCACTGAACAAGCAAGTTTTTCGACACACAGACACAAGGCAACTATAATTAACAAAAAGGTAAAAGGTAATCCCATAGCAGATACTGTCACAGGGGAGTGAAGTGCTAGAGACTTCACTATACTAGGTCCAGCATCAAGAGGTGGGTTGACCAGTTCCATTCTTTGCTGCCTGTTCCTTCCCTAACTCAAGAGTATAGTCAGGTACCCATTTACAGCTGGGTACACTGGATATGTTGAAACTGTGAATCGAACCAGGCACCTTTGTTGTGACAGATCAGCACTCTTACCACTCTGTTGTTGTTGTTCTTTAACTAGGGCTGCTGAGCTTCTTGCTCTTTTGCAGTCAATACCAGGTTAAAGACTCCGTGGTATTATCTACTCTTTAGATCTAGGCTTTTCCTGTGGCTTTTCTGCCGTTCCGAAATGTGCTGAGTAGAAGTCATGAGCTGCAGTTTCCCCAGCTTGGCTTGCATCTGGTCCCAAGCTAGGAGTAAGAAATGTGTGGCATACTGTGCATTCCCCACCATCCAAGGGGGCTCTCCAACCATGCAGAGCTAAAAATACTGTGCTCTAGTTCTGGACTATCCCAAGGAATTGTCACGTCTTAAACAGAGTCACTTCTCAGCTCCTCCTGCCTATCACTGTGTCCATAGTGAGATCCTCCTGCATGCAGTCAACCCTGTCAAAGTGAAAGTGTTATACGTCTGGGGCTTAAGTGACTTCTCCAAGCTTAGTGTGCAATGCTGGGTTCTCAAAAAGTTTCATCACAGGGGGAATCCCTGGAAGTGTGTGGATGATTTCAAGTCAATGAGGGTGTAATTAACCTCACAGACAGAGGTTCACTTCCACATATGTATATTACAGTATAGTGAATAGCTGGAGGTTATATAAAGATGATTCCAGATATGCCTCCGTGCATTACCACTCTGTCAGTCAATCAGACGCTCAATTAACAAAAGCACACATAAAAAAATGAAGACAGATGCTTGAATTAAGAAATAAATTGTACCTCTGCTGGGAACAGAATACAGAATATTTACTTGAAAGGCAGTTATGTTAACCACTGAACCACCAATGCACCTTAGTATATGTTGCTTTTTAAATCATAACTATTGTTGCTGTCGTTTTTGACGGAGTCATAATAGGTAAATCTATTTAATACTTTTGTTGGTCAAAGTTGGATAATTGAGTTTTAACTTCCATGACTGGTTGTTTGAGGGTTATCTGCCCTTTCTTTCAATCATTGTTGTTGATCTGTCTTAACGATGCTCAGTTTTATGCTGTCTAGGCATGCGCGAGTTCTAGGCGCAAACTGAGGGAACTTCCGTCAGGGAGATTGTTTTTTGTGGGCTGCCGGACATGTTGTCCATGGTGATTTCCTCTATATCATCGTGGGGATTGGAAAGTTTTCGATATGACTGAAATGTCAATGTTTTCCCCCAGTGATTCTGTGTTCGTCAAGAGTGACGATAGTTATTAATTGTGTATCCGGAGGATTCTGTACAAGGTAAATGACATTCATATTAATATGCCTTTGGCTGCAGAACATTTGAAATTACCTATCTGCAAGTGAAGCTCACAGATCTTGAGAGACAGAATTCCTTCTTTGCTTCTTGTTCTAGCCAAATGAGACTATGTGTTTTCAATTGAACAGAAGCCTAATGATGATGATAAATTATTGTGGACACCGCAGGTTGGCGGTATATATGTTTAGCATGGCTTGATCGTGCCTGCTAACAAAGGATACACAGCTGTCTACATATTGAGGCCCTGGATTACGGCCAATATTTTTCAGCAAGAGGAAATATACCTGGTGGCTATGCCAGTTGGATAGCAGCCTTATGTATTATTGCTACGCAATTTAGGAGCTCGTTTGTTGGACGACAGAGCTAATTAAGTACCTGACGCGCTGAGTCAATGGTACGGAAGCTACATTATAAACAGTAACATAAGGACAGATGATGTTTGGGTATGTCCTAATCGATGTTTGATGCAAGCCTTTGATTACCAGACATTCTATATTTATGTGAAGTCCTTGATCTTGTTAATTCGACTGTCCTGTTGATGCTACTGTCAGTTTCGTAAATAAATGTTTGAAACGTGCCAGCAGTCTTCAATTCATCATTGACTACTGCATGCGAGTGTATGGGTGCATTATTGACTTTACTAAGAGCTTCAAGCATTCGCGTTCTCGTCTACACCCACACCCAGCACATCATAATACCAGTACCACACATCTATAACATGTACGCCGCCATTTTGTGTGAGTGATCATATTACCCCTGGCAGCGCCTCACGCTGGTGACCTACATCAACACCGCAACATTATACAGTCCAGGTGATAAACGACACGTTCACTCTGCCAGCTCTCACATCACGCATAAACAGTACGTTACATTTCTGGTGGCCGTTACATTTCTGGCCGTTACAACTATATTATTTTATTTTTGTTTACACAATACCTACCAGAAGTAAGCAAGCTGAATGTACTCAGATACAGTGGTAATCTAATATATTTGTTTAAGAAATGTCACAACACATTGATCACTGCATCACTCTGCTTGACCACAGTTTCCTTCAAACACAAGCAAGATGAAGACTGAGCATAATCTAGTTGTTAAAGGAGAATATTTACACTGAGTTCCAGTTATCTAGGGATGTAAATTTTTTGCCCTGCCTTAGATTTGGATATTTGAATAACTGCCTTCTTTAGGAGGTAACACAATTTTTTGTTGTTGCAGATATACCACGAAAACTATTAGACAGGATGCTTGCTACAATGTTGTCTTTATATGGTGATTATGTTGCAGTCTTTTGCTAGTCAACCATAGTCTTCCTAAGGTCAGCTAGCCTTCAATTCAGAAATGAACATTTATGATCAGCATGTGTGGCAGGCTCCACAATGTTAGAGTTCACCATACGAACCGCCACAGACCACTTGCCTGAATTTACACTGGTTGGTTAAGTACCAGGACCAGGGGCAGCATTGATCATTAGTGGAACTAAACCTTATTTTAATTTTGAATGTTGTTGACTGAATAGTTTGATGACAGCAAGTTAAGTTGTCTTTAATTTCTTATCTGGTTAATTCTGAATGAACATAAAGGTCACTTTGAACCAGTGTTGGTTTTCAGGAAGACATACATAAGAATGTCCAAACAGTTACTCCAAGGAAAGTTTCTCAACAAATATTGAGTTACACCTTTCATTTATGAAGTTTTATTTTTATTAATAATTTCATAGTGTATTTTATAATTATTATTTAGCAATTACAATAAATTATACTGTATTACAGTTTAGTGTAAAATAAAATATGTATATCTTATTCATATGCCTATACGCTTTCATATAAATTTGAATTATTTAGTTGGTCTAAAACGTATCTTCCACATAATACATTAGTTCAATAGACAATCGATGTCCAATATACGTCGTTCCATTATAAGTCATGCTTTTTTATGAACATAACTACAACGGATATCGATGACTTCCTGTACTTGTTTTGGAATCCTTAGGGAAAGACAGGTAGAGGTAGATCAAAAAAGATGAAGAGAGCTGGAGACAGATTAAAATGATGAAGACAAGAAAGACCCTGAGGTGATGGCACACAAGGGGACTTGGCATATGTCTTCTGAAGGTCTATGCTCCATGGGGAACTAAACAGTATTGACTTATTGATGACTGAAAAAAATAAAATAAAACACCTACCTCACTGAGTTCAATCTCAATCAGCTTGTCATATACAGGATTGGGATCAGCATGCAGGAAATCTGTGAGGCCTCCTCCGACACCAGCAGTAGCTTTGGAAGGAAATAAATCTTACAATGCAAGCTATCCATGACATATTGCTTCACTAACTACACAGAACATGTCTGAACAGCAAGCTGATCTTGAGGAAAGTGCAAAGAGATTGTCAAAAAAAAAAAAAGGATTTTAAAGCGGATTTAAAAAACAAACAAAAACAATTTAATGAGAATGACCTTAATGGGAGTTCCAAAGGAACTATCTTGTCCAGTAGTGTGCTACAGGTAATATCTGGTCATCAACAAGCTGTAGGTACACTGGCTGAGAGCTGAAGGGGACTCACAAACAAGATGATATACATAAAAGGTAATGGGTGGGGAACAAGCACCAAGGCACTGACCCCAGGTGAAAAGCAGGTGACAATACGGTCTCGCCGATCGACATAAAAAGAACCCAAGATTGTGTGTCTAGATTGCCAATGTGGGTGTATGTTTGTCTGGCAGATTACACAGACGGTAGATGCGTTTATCGCTTTTTTGTGAGACAATCCCTGGCGAATGTTACAGATAATCTGTCTGGGTAGACATCTTGGCGGAAGACATTACTCCAGGTAATCAGTTCAAACATTTGTTTGTGAGAGTGCACAAGATGTCACCGGAAATATTACCGCATGATTTGAAAGAGGTCACACGTTGAAATATTAATTTAATATTTTAAACATGTGGGCATTTTTTAATTAAACACCCCGACCCCCAGTCTAAAGAGATTCCATTGGTTTGAAGTGAGCGCCAGGATATACATTGAATTTCATTGGAAAACTCGGCAGAAAGACCATCTGTGATCTGAACTGGAAATATAATCTAGCGAAATCAGAGACAGAACACAGACAGCTTCGCCACTTCAAACACCTGTTAATTGGCAGCCCACAAATGTACTTAGCAGAGGCATTTTTTTTCTATTTGTCTAAAACGTTCACGGTACAAGACTACTTGTGGTTACAAGCTATCAGACGGTTCGAAGTACTGATGTAACTAAGCCACTCATGTGAGAGAAGTACACTCATCACCAAGAAGTGACGAAAACCACAGCGACAGGACTCACCTAGAGTTAAGTGTTTTCTTGTAAAAAAAGGCGAAAGTAATAGACTTTGATAAATCCTCACCTGTTTCCATGACGAAAACTTGTATTTACCGCAAAATTCATCATTCCCTCCTTATTTTAACTGATAAAGACTAATTCATTATTAAATTTGTTACATGTTGTTTTAAAACAAAACAATCATAGTCGATTCAGTTTTTTGTATGTATGACAGCAAACGTTTGAACAAGATTCTTTAAAACATGCATCTATATATACATAGATATATTTACATCTATAGAGCCATTACTTATAAGAGGAATTTCGTTGGATTACACCAACTGGGGGCTTGAACTGGCCAGAACACTGCTTAAATCCTTCACAAAAGGTGATGGACAGATATAAGTTAACAATTGTTCAGCCCTATGCAATATTGTTCTTGACTTCTGAATTATCTTATGATGCTCCCTTAAGGTAGAAGTATTATTAACCTCTCTGCCAAGAGTAATCTTGTGCGAAGGTAAACACCTTTGACTACCCACTTTAGATACTCTTGCGTTTTGGCCATTGTTGGACCACTACTGCAACGCAGGGGAGGCAATCCGTGACAGACCGGATACAGCACCAGACACTTTTCACTGTTGTAGGAGCAACAAGATCAACATCACTAGAAGCACTACAGGTAGGTAGTAATAGGAATAATGTCTCTAAAGTGGAGAAAAAAACAACTAGAGACTACACGACATGGCCAAAGAACTGATAGATATAAATCATCCAACTTACACATCATTTGTGAAGAATCATCAACCAGTCTAGGATGCCCCATGAAACCCTTTTAGATATATCCAATAGGATGGATAGGACGGAAATGCACAGAGGAATTAGAGAAACACCAGGTTATAATTAAAGCATATATACACCAGTGATACTGCTATAGGAATTCAAAAAAACCAGATGATTATCATCTTGCAGAAATAATTAATGAAAAGGCAGAAAACCTCAATTAAGAACATAGCCAATGAGTACAGAGAATAACTACAAATAGCTTAACAGTATAAACTGATGTATCTACAATTGAATATGAAGAACCTTGTTCCAGCATGGAAGTTAATGAAAAATTTTAGCATGACTGAGAACACATCTTCCCATCTCTACAAAGATGGTGGCAACAGTTAAAGCACTAGAAATAATTGTATATAATTCCTTCACAATATTAACAATTTCAACTGACTCATGGTCAAAAATTCAAGCACTAAGAAATGAGCATGAATGTAGCCACCCAGATATAACCAGAAGAAATATTACAACTTAGTACATACCTAAGCAATAGGATCTGCTCATTACTATTAGCAATGACACCCTTGCATGAGGGAATAGAAGGTAATGAGATGGCTGACAGGGAGGCAAACAAGGAAAAAGCAACCTAAACTGCATAAACAAAGGGATGGGCACAATGGAGATCAAAAGAATAATCAAAAATATTGTAACTAGGGAATGCACAGAGGCTGGAAACAACGCCTGAGAAGTAGATACACTCATAAGCTGCTGAGTGTTCCAACATGAGTACATCAGATATCCAGAGAGTCAAAAATACCATGCCAAAAAAAAAAAATGATTGCATTGCAACTAGGAACAGAGTACTTTATGACAGAAAAACCCTTCCGTGCAACATGTCTTCAGAAAAATACCACAGCACATTATATGCTAAGATAACAGAAATATGAACCACAGATAGGATGCTTAAAAACACTAAACTTTCCCACACCATCACCAGAAAATATGCAGCCTGGAATAACAAAGAAAACATGCCAAATGTCATACACTATATAGAATAAAGGACACTATATACTCAACACATAACCCACATTCAGTTTTGGCCTGGGAGGAAGAAATACGAGAAGCAACAGAGAGTATGGGGAAGAGTGCATGATTTGATGACAGGAAACTGCTGGTTTATACAACATTCTACTTGTCTTTGGACATGGAAAAGCCCAGTTAATAATGCTTGTCATCAAACTGACTACATACTAATTTGCAGGGGATTTAGAAACAGTTTGACATCTGTGAACACTCGGCAAGGAGCACACTGCAGCAACAACCATGCAACTAGGAAAACATAAACCTAAAGGTACCTCTACACCCAAGGGAAGTAGAGGAATGACTAAATAAGCAGTAATTAAAACTAAAGAAAGTGAAGAGCTTGCAAAAATAAACAGCTAGATTTAGCCTTACTGAAATAAATAAAGAAATGGGTGAGAAATGTAACATTACTCTACAGAATAGGTACAATGTGAATTCAGAATAGAATACAGAGTATAGAGGAACTTGTCTGGGCTGTCTTTGATAGTTCTCTGCATCTGTAGTCTAGCCAAACTTCCTTTACTCTCTAACATTTGTTTTTTATTTCTTCTTTCATGTTCTCCTTCGTCTTGCTTCAGTTTTCTTCCAGTTCAATTGTAAAGTTGCACCTGTCATTCATGTATACTTTGCAGTCCTCTTTACTGCTGGTTTAATTTCTTTTGATGTTTAATTTATTGACCCCCATAGCAGTGTTTATCTCTTCTTCGTGTGTTTTGTGGTCAATCTCTGCTTCTATTACCTTGTGGAATCTAGAACAATAACTGCCAGGTAATGCTATTAACAGGGTTTCTCAGTGTGTGTCCTATCCATCTCCAGCGTCTTCTTCTTATCTCATGTTCCACCCAAGATTGTCTGGTTCTTGTCATCAGTTCCACATTGGTGACCTTGTCATATCATTTCAAACCTTCTATTCTCATCATCAGCTGCCATCTCCACAATGAAGGTTGGCTGTAATAGATCTCCAACGTCTTCTGTCTCTTGTCTTGGTGGTGCACTCTGATAGACTCTTTCCTGTCCATCTCTTGATGTTATCTTCCCACTTATAGCGCTGTCTTCCCCTTGCACGTTTACCTCTCCCTTCTATTATGGTCTTCTGCAAGGTGTTATGCCTTTTTATGTGGCCTAAGTATTTTAGCTGCCGAACTTTGATCTCCCTCATTAGTTCTCTTTTCATACCTAGATTTTCTAGGACTTCCTTATTTGTTTTCTTCTCTTTCCATGAGATACGGCCCATATATCCACATATATATCCACATTTCAAGAGCCTCAATTTTTTCTTCCAAATGCTTATTCATCGTCCATGTTTCTGCACCATACAGAAATGCAGAATATATATAGCACTTTATGATTCTCAGTTTTAATTTGTGAGATAACTGTTTAGATGTCAGTATATGTTTCATGTTGTTGAATGTAGCTTTGGCCATTCCTATTCTCTTCTTGATTTCTGTTTCACATCTGCCATCTTCTGTTATTATATGACCAAGATACACGTAGCTCTTGACTTGTTCCAGGACTTCTATTCTACACAAGCACAAATTATGAAAGTCTGTAACTTGTTGGATGTTGTGTTTGTTTCAGAGCTATACAGTAGGACTGACTTGACATCTGAGTTGAAGATTCTTATTTTATAGACCATATGCTTACACTCATATATTCAGTCAGCCACTTTCTTTGTCTCCTGTTGCATTCATCATCCTTCACTTGTGTCACCTCCCATTTACCTATTTCATTGTTTTCCCATTTAGTCCTGAAGGTTATGGAATCCAAGTACATATTTTTGTCAAGCTTAAATACCTGGGTTAACTCACTCAATTATGATTTAACTTACTTACTTACTCATTCCTCTTCTACCGTGAGGTGTAGAGGTTTGTAAGAGAGAGCGCCATACTTTTCTATCAGCTGTCTTTCTCCTGGCTTGGTTCTATTCTAGTCCTCGGCCCTTCGAAGATTGTCTAATGTTCTCCTAGCGGACTTTGGGTCGTCCTGGAGGTCTGGATCCCTGGCTCTTAGTTTCCCATGTTTGCTGTGGTAGCCGATCTTCTCCATTCTGCAGACATGGCCAAACCATCTGTTGGGACTGTTCTACTTGGGTCTGCAGGGGTTGGGTTTTTAGGCCTTGACATATTGTTTGGTTGCGGACCATGTCTCATCTTGTTACTTCAACCACCTTCCTCAGATACCTCATTTCTGAGGTTTGGATCTGTCTTTTGTGGGCTGTAGTCATTGCCCATGACTCGCATCCATACGTCAAGACTGGGACATTGGTGGAGAGGTATACAGCCATCTTCGTCTTCTTACCAACTTCTCTTTTGCTGAGGAATCCTCAATTTATGGCTTGAAAAAGTCTCCCAGCTGCTGCTCTTCAGGTAGCCAACTCTTCCTTGATGCCTCCCTTCCGGTCTACGACAGCTCCAAGGTATTTAAAGTGGTCAACCTGCTCCAGGACCTGTTCTCACAGCTTAATCTGATGTCTTCTTTCCTCTTGTGATTTCACCATGGTTTTTGTTTTAGAGCTGCTTATGATCACCCCTCTCTTCTCCACTCTTCCTTCCAGACTTGCAGGTTGGATTGAAGATGTGCCTCCGATTTAATTATGATTTAAATGACGTTTAATCTAAAGATTCTGAAATAAAAGCAAAATAAAGATAACTTTTGAAACAAATATTAAATTTCAAAAATTAGCATTTCTGAGTAGATTTAACTCTTAGTATACGAGCGGCCTCTTAGAGAGGCCGATGATCGATCCCCGTCAATAGCGAAAATTTATAGGTGAATGCATGTTTAAAACCACTGAACAATTTAGTTATGTGCATGATATAGGGGTTTCATTTCTTCACATTTTGATATATAACACTTATGTTATCTTTATAAATAAATTGTTTATTGCAAAATCTGTAAAGTAGTCATGAAATTAGCTCGTATACTAAGAATTAATCCTTTCCATTATATTTTTGGTTCAAATCGTGACAATAACTGTAGATTCCTCACCTGATCTGCTAAATGCTGTAAGGAAATCAGCCATTGGTTGACTAAAAGGAAATATCGATGATACTGCACCAATCTCAGCACTCAAATTGCAGATTGTGGCCATGCCTAGAAAAACAGCATATCTGCAGTCAAAAAGTGGTAGATCACCAGCTGTAATCGAGGGGTGGGAATAAGACAAATGCCAGCACAATATGTCTGCAGAATGGGAGAAGATCGGCTACCACGACAAGCATGGGAAATAAAGAGCAAGGGATCCAGACCCCCAGGACGACCGAGAGTCCGCTGGGAGGACAACATTAGACAATCTTTGAAGGACTGGAATGGAACCAGGCCAGGAAGAAGACAGCTGATAGAATAGTCTGGCGCTCTCTCTTCCAAACCTCTACACCTCACGGTAGAAGGGGAACGACTAAGTAAGTAAGTAAGTAAGTAAGCCAGCACAATACAGGATTGTGAAAGTCATTGATGGTGACTGGACACACGCTAAAGAAGGCACCAACAAGCATTACATGGAAGCTCATGTTCTGGATGCCATTGAACAGCAGACAGTGAAGAAGACCTTAAAAAAGCATGGACATGACAATGTGTGACACAAAACTGAAGGATAAGAAAGGTGAAGAAAAGAACTAGAGTGGACTGCCAAGAACAGAAACTTGTAGAGATCTAGTTGAGGGTCACACAACACTAAAAGAAGAAATAAAAACATAAGTAAAGAAATGCTTGTGTTCTAGATGCATACATGCCAACTGGTACGTTACTCACATTCTGTACAGGTTTTTTTTCATTTTCAGATTTGTACAGCCATAATACTTTCTGTACAGGTTTTTCGCCTAATTATTAACCCTTTACAGTTTCATTTGCCCAAAAAATGCCAGCACGCAAAGTCTTTCGTCTTGTCCAAAATGCATGAAAGTAAACACTGTTGTCTATCATTGCCATATACCAATGTGATCTTGCTATCTATTAAGACTTCACTTATAAATTGATTTCCGGTACACGTTAAGCTTCAGTTTTCTTAAATTTTTTTCTGAATTGATTATATTTTGATTGTTCGTGATGTTTTTTTTTTAAGGCATGGCTTTCCGGCTGGTGGAATCTTTACTTTGGGAGCTGACAGGTGACCTGCCATTTGATCAGGATGATGACAATGCAGCCGAATCAGATTTGTATATACATCCCATCCCATCCCCCCCCCCCCCCCCCCCCCCCCCCCCCCCCCCCCCCCCCCCAGATGAAAAACCTGCACAAGAAATTCAAAAATCCTGTTTTAAAAAAATCTGAAAAACTACAAAAATCCAAAAAACCTGTAGCTTACAATAAAATATTTAAAAAAGAACCATACTAAAAAAGAAAAAACCATACAACGATCATTTTGTTCTTTGAGAAACTCAAAATATTTTTTTTTCACACATGCATTTGTGAAAGTTATTGTTTTTTTCTTCTTTGTACCTTTGGTACAATTCTTCACGTTGGTATAATAGGAAACTCAATATAGAGCGTTACAAAAGGAGGCAATCTGATCATCATAAGAGAGTTCCCCCTGTCAATCTAGTGTTAAGGTACTTTAATAATCTCCACTATGACCTTTGGAGCCGCGGTAGCTCAGTGGTTAAAGCACTGGCTTCCTAGTTCGGTGGTCCATGGTTTGATCCCCAGTTGAGGTGGGATTTTTTAGACCACAAATGGCTCCGGGGACGACCCAGCCTCATGAATTGGGTACCAGAACAACTCTTGGAAGGTTAAGGCGGCCGGCGTGATGCTGACCACATCACCCCTAGTGTGCCGATGGTCAAGAAAATACGGGCCTAACACCGTATTCCCAATATACCTCAATAGGCGTGTAACAGGATCCTTTATCTCTTACCTTTTTACTATGACTTTTGCTGTGAACCTGTCATATCTCAAGTCCATGACCAGATAAACTAAATCTAGAGCAGTGGTTCTCAAAGTGGGCATCTGTGGGAAGTCTAAGGGGGCGATAAGAGAAAAGGGGGCCACAGGGGAGCGTTCAGTAGTAAGGGAGTGGTTGATGATTTGACAGGCTAAATTCAACAATATTATTTAATGTAACGCTTACATGTAAAAGTGGTTTTATTATACACGGCCCTGAAGTGAGCGCTTAACAGGAGAACATAGCCTGAACAAACCTTAACCCACAGCTCCTCCTAACATCGCTCATCCAAGTTTCTTATACACCCTATAGCAGAGGTTCCCATCTGAGGTGCTCATACCAGGGGGTACGAGAAACTTTTCAGGAGGTACTGTTTATATTTGGTAATATCATTGCATTATATTATTCAGATACTGCATAGCAGTGATAGCAATAAAGATGTTGTGGATTTGAGAGACATCAATGAGGCGTGGAGGAGATGTAAAAGATAGGAAATGGGGGTTCTGGGGATGTTCTATGAAAGTCAAGATGACTGAAAATGTTAGGGAAATACTGATCTAGTGTGTTTATGTCGCGGGTTTTCTACAAAGTCACAAATTTTAATAAAAGTATGTTATGTTGACTATCTCCTACGTTTGATCTGTAATCAACATTATTAGGGCTAAGTCTTTCCCTACATTCACTTTCGTCATTGACTGAGTCTAAATCAGGCCCGTATTCAATACCTACATCTGTTTCAGCCGGATCATCATCTTCCTGATCAAATACAAGTCACCTCTCAGCTCCCAAAAACAAAGATTCCACGCCCGGAAAGCTATGATGTACAAAAAAAAAAAAAAACTGATCAATTCAGAAAACAATTTCACCGGAAGCTTAATGCATAGGAAATACTCAGGTCTTGCTAAACAGTGTTTGAACTCAAAATTTTTGGACGGTAAACTTTTTTTTTTTTTTAACGCACTGGAGTTTCAGGCCAAATCAAATTGTAAAGAGTTAATAATTATGCAAAACCCTATACAGAAAGTATATATGGCAATAAGATATGAAAATGAGAAAAACCTGTACATTAGGGTGACCAGACGTCCGGATTTGCCAGGCTTTTTGCACCTAAACTGAGCGCCCGGCTGGATTTTTTTTTTTTTTTTTAAATGTTGAAATATCCGGCTTTTATGTGATTGGCTAAACTACTCAAGTGAAAGACACCAGTTCTGAAAAATCTTCATTCCGAGAACAGAATTAAGAATTTTTATCTCCGCAAAATCGACGGATGGCACAAATTGCTAACACTACCTAAGTTTTCATGTTGTTCAATAGTTTATAATAGATTACTATCATATTTTAACCCAGGTTAAACGCTGTTTAGGTTTATTGGCATTTGTTAGGGGAAAATATAAAAGACAAAACGGCATGAATAAGAACTTGGGGCTGGATTTAGTTATAACTTCGTTGTCTATTGCAAATTACAAATAATATTATCCTTAGTTCGTACTGCTTTTATATTTATTGCAATTAGTTTATTATGAAAAAATACACGAGTAGTATAGTAATGGGGTTAATCATAATGGGTTTGTTAAAATTAAAACCTCATCTGTAAAAATTTTACAAATAATTTTAACTTTAACATGGAATGTACCATTGATTAATGGCATTATATTATATTTGTATTGCAGATACCCACTCAAAATGCATAAACAGAAGTGTGTGTTCCCGGATAAATTTAAAAAAAAACATTTCATTGCTTTTCCAGTAGTCAACAAGAGTATGAAGCAGAATTTCTTGTATGCAGAGGCGGCACATTTGTATCGGTTCAAATAAATGTGCAGCTGATTTTAAAAATACATACAAACAGAAAAACACAAGAAATGGACTAAATATTTTGAACAATCGAGAAATGTTGAAATGCATTCAAAATTCTTAAGACTTGCACAATTTATTTTTGCAATTCCTGGGCACAACGCAATGTTGAGAGACTTTTTTCACTTAAGCAGGGTTGATGGACAAAAGAAATGAACATTTTGAGTGTAGAATCCATTAAAGGCACTCTACTTGTGCAGTACAATTTCAAGGAGCTTTCATGCTCGAATTTCTATGCAAATTTAATACTTAGCCCAACTTTGTTGAAAATTTGATCATCAGAAAAATATAAGTAGGAACGAAATCAATGTGATTTTTTTAGCTTACTGTTCGAATGTTAAAAAAAATACGTTTCAGAGTCTTGTAGTTATTGAATAAAGATGTCATACTTTTTAAAAATATTGTCCTCCCTTGTATGACCAAAAAATGGCATTTGTCCTCCTTGTTGTGTTGAACAATATGGTCACCCTATTGTACATAATATGGGTAACCCGTGCTACATGGCAAGTATACTGAATAGGGGCCTGATTTAAGACTGACAGTGACACTGATGAAAGCGAATCTAGTGAAAGAAGTAGGCCTAATAATATTGATGATAGATCAAATGAAGGAGGTAGTCAACACAGCTTACTCCTGTTAAATTTATGACTTTGAAGGAAACCCTTGACCTAAACGCACTCTAGATCTAGTTTATCTGGTCACGCACTTGAGGCATGATGGGTTCACAGCAAAAGTCATGGCTGTGGAGGTAGGTGCAAGAGGACTGGTGGCTGCCTCAGTGTATGATCTACTGAAACTACTGGGTGTGAAAGGACAGTCAAGAACAATGGAACTCAATGAAACTGCGGAAATGGCAATGTGTTGGCTGTGGAGCAACTGCAATGTGCTATGGAATTTAGAACAGTAATTTTTATATAACATAATGGTTACTTTCACAATTGCCTCCAGCAAACTCCATATTGAGTTTCCTATTATATCCCATGTGAAGTATGTACTAAATGTTCAATACAAACAATGAAAAAGCAGCAAACTATAACTTATGCAAAAGCATGAGCAAAAAAAGTGCTTTTTATGTACAGGTTTTTCATCTCCGGGGGTGTCGTGTTTTGGTCTGTCTTACACCACGGTCATATATACCGCACGCAATACTATAGGAAAACGGATCGATACAACAGCCAATGAAAACGCTCCTTTTTCTGGTGTGTATAAGGAAACCTTTTAAGGCTTAACATAGAGGCCCATTTTGTGTAAATGATAGTAAGAATTTATTTAATTTCTTAAAGACTAAAGATGTTTAAATGGAAAAATATAGAAATTTCAACAACAGGGATGTTACTTAAGAGGTAGGTGCAAAGACTTCCTCGAATAGTCATTCATTTAAAGAGAAAAATCATTTAAAATGACATCTATACATCAGGGTAGTCCTCAATTTAGTTAGTTAAAGTCTGCATAGATTTAAATGCATTTTGCTAACTAAACAATTGTTAGATAGAAAGGTAGAGATAAATTCACAGTATAATTCTAACTTTAAATGATCAAAATCGGTTCAGAATTAAGAGAGATAATAAATATTTAAAATTTTGCACATTGAACAAGAAGGCAAAAAAATGCCTTGTTTTAGATTTCTAACACCGGTTTTGGACCATGTTATCCGAGAGGGAGGGTGTGTGTTGCGGTCAGTTTGCTGAGTCTATAGTATGTTAAAATGTACTTATTTAATTTTGGAGACTTTAATTTAATAGTTTCTTGATCAAAGGGAAGGTACTCATGTTTTACTTGGATTGTAGTTGACAGTGGTGGTTGTCCCACTTGGCTGTTAACCCAGCATCTAATTTTAGAATCAATGTCAGCTTTTCCTGACATGTTCACCCATCTGAGCTTATCTCAAGGGTCGAGCGTCTCGACGCATGCGCGAAGAATCTGGCGCAATTTTAACACATCCTGTGTTAAGGAGTCGAGCTGTAGTCTTTGAAAGGGTCAAGACGATTTTGGGAAAGTCCTCTGTGTGTGTTCGACCAAGATGGTTTAAGATTGTTCCCAATATTATATTCTGAAGCGCCTAGGAGGCGAGCGAGTGTTGTGATATTTATTCTGAGGGACATTAAGGTAATTTACCCTTAAAACAGTTTCCTTGCTTGCCAGAATGACATATGACTTTTTGTAGCCTGTTAGTGAGTCCATCTATGAATACCAGTAATTGAGCTCACGAGGTATTCTAATATTATATGCACTGGGCTGGTGTATGCCCAAAGAACTTTACAGGTGCTGTATCCCGCTATCTGCGGTGATGCCATTTAACAAGGTTTGACTCACCCTGTTTGTTATTGATACCACAGAGGCCATCATATCTATAAGCCCGCCATGTTGCGCGGCCTGCTGTAGACCCATACATATATCTGACTTACTGATGTCAGAAAGGAGTTGTATAAACTCACGTATTTGCTGTACTTTGCTCTAGCTGACGAAGGTGGAATTGTAAGAGATCAGCTTTAATATATATATATGCACAGCTTGCTGATGAACTGTATTCATACATGCTATGTCCTGAATTGTCAATGACTATTTTATGTTGATGTCGGCGTACCTGTCGTTGTGATGTATTAAAGTCAATCAAACGTCAGAGGTGTTCCAAGAACTATATGAATTTCTACATGTATATCTGCAAGTGTGATGTCATTTAGAAGGATTGTCTTCCATGAACTTTCATACACGCATTCGCATTCATTGAAGTCTACTCACACTCTATATTATACAACACCTCAACACTTTCAAGTCATCCAAACGAATGCCAGCATTGTTGCAGCCAACCAGGGCCTATATATAATTATGCCAGCCGGTGTGGCGCTGAATCGTTTCCAACATTGATACTGGACATTCGACAACATTCAACTTTACATTTAATGTGGCCAAACTGAGCCTGTCCTATCTGTGTCACGGACACCTGGTATGCTTGGACGAACAGACCATTCCTGACTGTTTACATTTATGGTATTCAGTATGAACCTTCTACGTAAAACACCCCGTTACAGTGTGGTACTATAAAAGTCCTTGAACTTGGCTGATTTGAGGCCACAACTTTTTCAAACACAAGCTAACAGAAGAGAGCGGCAAAAAGTGTGCTGTCAAATACTTTGCCACTGCATCTGCATAGCAGACCTAGATGCCGATTAACAGCCTGTTACAGCTTATGTGTATTGCCTGAGGGTAAGAAAGAATATATATATATGTATATAATTATGTAGTTTTCCTGTGATAAATCCACTTGTGTGTTCGTAAGTGTGTTGAGTGTGTAAAGAAAAAATTACAGGACGAGTGTATTGCCATCTTTACGCAAGCATGTGTTGACTTTTAGAGATGAAAGCCAGCATTGGGAAATGTGTAGAATATTTGAGAATTATGGCAAAAAGACGACTGTAAGTTTAATAATGTATTTGAAGGAGTATTTCATAAAGGAACGACACACTGATCAGGAACATAAGAAAGGATGATAGGAATTGTTAACATGTATTATTCAAGGTGTCACTTAATAGTTTGTACTGAACCAAATCATTGTATGGAAGCAGATCATGGACAAATGGATCAAACTTAGGATTTATAAGGAAAGTGTAATCACATTGAACTGGCTGTGAGTGGTACTGACGTAAATTGTCATGTGCAACTGTTAGCACAATGTCTGACACTGTTTGTTACGTCCATTGTGTGTGTGGATAGTATAGTGCTGGACCATACAGGGATTGCAATTATTTATATTCCAGGTTTTATCCTGCAACTACTAAGATTGTTCGAGACATTCACTTCTGGGGGAATCTGTGGTGCAAACGTTCTCAAGACACATAGAACTAGACACCCTGTTTTCCCAGCCTGGAGATCCAGACATTTTGTGATCCTGGCTATAGTTGGATGCTTCTCATTTTTGGAGATAAGTGTAAATGCAATTACACTGGTCAGCCTATCCAGCAACTTAGTAATAAGAAATAAAATACAGATATCAAAAACAGTTTGAGTGATGACTCATGAAGGACTTTAATAAACTAAATACCAACTTTACAGTCCAGTGACAGTGATAGCTATATATATATTTGTGAAATAAATAATTGATATTTGAAATATAACTTCATCATATTGACATAGTGTGGAAATGGACATTCCATGTTTATTTATTTTATTTTGTAAAAATATTTGAATTCTTTATCATTTTCCTAACCAAAAAGAGAAACGGTATAGGATCAATAAATTGTAAATATATACAATCAGTCTTGCTTAATTATTCAAATTGAGTTAAGGTTCTGTTTGATATATATATTACATATTTAATTAATTAATTAATCCCCTAGCAGAGTCAATATAAATATAATTACCATTATTCAAAGGAGGATCTTGAGAGGTAGCATTTAGACCTTCAGTAACAAACACTATCATCATACTTGAAGGTTTATACAGCTTGACCCTACCTTTGATTGTCGATACACCCTTGCTCTTTTCAGAGAAGGGGGTATTTCTTGTAAGACCAGTCTCTTATCTGGCACTATCCTGGTATCATCTGATACATCTTTTTGTCCAGGATATCAAATATTCTAATAACATCTGAACCTCTCGCGACATCTGGTGTCTCCTTCTGGGATTTCACTTAATACCCTGGGGTCTTTACTTTAAGATAGTCAGTTGTAAAAGTTAAAAGTAGGAGTAAAGTAAATATAAATAAGAGAAAGAAAGTAATAAATAAAAATATAACTCATTGTAAAATTAGTGAGTACATAACCAAATTTTGGTGACTGGATGAGCTGACAGTGGTTGTTTATTAATTAAGTTTGTATACTAAGTAAGTTGGTACGGTATATTAAGTTTATAATTTGTACATTGATAAGATTGCAAGAGAATGGCAGACTTGGCAAAATTTAGATCTGCTACAGTGCAGTCGGCAAAAGAATTTGGATTAAGTGGGGAGGACCTTATTAAATATGTCACTACTGAATGTGACAAGTTTATTGAAAGAGAAGATAAGAAGTTGGAAATAGAAAGAAGATTACAAATAGAATCTGAGGCTAAAAGATTACAAATAGAATCTGAGGCTAAAAGATTACCAATAGAAGCTGATAGGGAAGCTGAAGCTAAAAGATTACAAATAGAAGCTGATAGGGAGGCTAGGCAAATGGAGGCTGAAGATAAGAGATTACAAATGGAGGCTGAAAAAGAGGAAAAGAGATTGCAAAGGGAACATGAGTTGAGACTGAAAGAGCTTGAACTTCAAGGAAACATTCCAGTAAATGGAAGTAGCCCTACTACCTCTGACATTAGTGCAAGTCAAGGTGCCTCAAATGGAGCCATGAATTTTCACTTGGATCCATTTGTGGAGAAAGAAGATGATATTGAGTCTTATTTAAGTAGGTACGAGAGATTAACTACTAACTATGGCCTAGAGAAAGAGAAGTGGAGCCTTAAGTTATCACAAGGGCTGAGAGGAGCCTCTTATGAAGTTTTTGCAAAACGTAGCAGAGAAGACCAAGAAGATTATGAAATCTTGAAGCAGGCATTGCTAGTCCATTATGAAAAGAACTCAGAATTTTATAGGAAGAAATTTAGAACTGCCAAGCTACTTTCTGGAGAGACTTACCACCAATTCTCTGCAAGATTAGAAACCTACTTGGAGAAGTGGACTACTCTTGGGAAAACTCAAGACCTAAAAGAAATGGTCATGATGGAGCAAGTAAGAGAGTCCATGCCTCCAGACATGAGAAAATTTCTTATGGAACAAGGTGCAGAGAAACTGGGGGAGATTTTAACAGTTGCTGAGAGGTATCAGGCAGCCCAGAAAGAAATAGCTGGAATTAAGAGGAAACAAGTAGAAAGTAGTAGACCACCCCCAAACCAAGATGAGTATGATAATAGGGACCAACAACAACACAGATACAAACAAGACTATGACAAACCCAGATTTGATCATAAAAACAGGAACCCTCAGGTACAGGATAAGAAACCCTACAGACAGGGAGATAAGTGGTGCAAAATTTGCAAAATGAGCAACCACAATACAACTGAATGTGGTAGGAAAGTCCCTCCATATCACGCTGCATGTATGATAACAGTGGGAAAGGGCAGGAAGGAACCGATATCAAGTCAGGTAGATCTCCATCATCCCCCCATCTGTGAAGAAGTAATATGTAACGGCACCAAGATAAAGTGTCTGTATGATTCCGGATTGGAATATGACTCAGTTGTGAGTGCATTCTTGGTGCACCCTGATCAATACACCACAGACAAAGTGGAGATACAAGGGGCATTAAAAGGAACAGCCACCATGACACTTCCTATAGCCAGAATCAATGTCAAGACTCGTTATGTGGAAGGAGTGATCAGTGCAGCAGTGTGTGATGATCCTAGTTACCCGCTGGTGATAGGAAGGAGGTATGTCTTCCTAGGGAACCCGATAAAACCTGTGGTCATGGCAACATTCCAGACCAGGTCAAGCCCTAAGGAGGAGGAGGGAATACCACTGAATATTCATCCTAGAAAGATGAAAAAGGCCCAAGCAAAAGATAAAACATTAAAACCTTGCTTTGGCAAATTGCCAAACAGCCATTTAACACCCCCCGCCCCACCCCCCCCCCCCCCCCCCAAAGAAAGGACAATTTTATGTGGATGGATTGCTTTACAGGAAAGCTGGCGCAGAACTCAATGGGCACAGCCAGTTAGTACTGCCATCTTCTTACAGGACAAGGGACAAGGCTATGGAACTAGCACATGTTGATTTAGACGGTGGACATAAGAAAACTGGTACCACTTGTCAACGGACCTCAGTGCAACATTATTGGCCAGGTATTGCTGAAAACATATTTCAGTATGTGACCACCTGTGCACAATGTAGCAAGGTGACATCCCCAAGTTGGGAAACTCAACAGGACCTAGGAACGCATTGCGGTGAAACCTGGCCTGAAAATAAAAAGAACCATAAACAGGTAGACATAGTGGGTAGGACGGCACCTTCTCACACATCATCTTCCATAAAACCAGTGACCCTGGCAACTCTCTGTGTTGTACCGAGAGTAAACACAACCCCTACACAAATGGGATCGAAATATGTGGAACTGGCTAAAAATAGAAGTGAGGTTAATCAGCCAACTTTGAAAACGAAACTGTGGGGCAACCCCAGAAAAATTGGAAGTGGGAGAGTGGGCAATTGGCCTAGTGCTCAGCTCACTTCAACATACGGCTATTAAATTAGCATTATGAGGGCACCGGTAGCGGTGGTAATTGGCCGGCCCTACACAGTCCATTGGAAGTATTTGACACGGACATGGATTGAGATATATATTATATAGCAATGCTAACGGGAGAATTGATTTCCTGTAGCAGGAAAATTCATTTCCCCATATGAATCATATTATCTCGCCAGTGAGGTTTAGCAAAGGAAACCCCTGGTGAAAATAGACTCTGCCTGGATTTGGGAAATAATTACAGTAACAGAGTCACTAGTGAATCTAGATAAGGGCATTGCCAGATTCCAGTCAAGCCTGAGCTCAGACCATTGCTGGCTGTGATCACTTCGGAGGGGCACTATGAGTTCCATATGTTGCTTTTTGGGTTGAAGAATACTCCGAGTGTTTTATCCAGGATGATGAGGAAATTACTGGGTCCCTTACACAACTCAGCTATCACCAATTTTATAGATGACATCCTCATAACTATTGGAACCTTGAGGAACATCTAACACCTCTGGTCATGTCATTGAACAGACTCAGAGAAGAGTAATGGTGAATATTGATTGATAATCAGCATTTGACAGGCAGCAGCACCTGTGCTGTTTATTAACCCAACATACAGTATATATCCCTGGATCGCAGAGGGTGGAGGCAGATTTCTTGAGTAGTGCCTATTTGAATTGACCTACCTTCAGGAACCAGGATACTAGTAAGGCAGAGTGAACCTCAATTTTGGAGTAATGCCGTGATTGTAACTCCAGACAGGAAAGCTCCACCAGGTGGTTCACGCTTTTAAATGGGGGAGCTTTGTCATGTTTTGGTCTGTCTTACACCACGGTCATATTTACCGCACGCTATACTATAGGAAAACCGACCGATACAACAGCCAATGAAAACGCTCCTTTTTCTGGTGTGTATAAGGAAACCTTTTTAGGCTTAACATAGAGGCCCATTTTGTGTAAATGATAGTAAGAATTTATTTAATTTCTTAAAGACTAAAGATGTTTAAATGGAAAGATATAGATATTTCAACAACGGGGATGTTACTTAAGAGGTAGGTGCAAAGACTTCCTCGAATAGTAGTTCATTTAAAGAGAAAAATCGTTTAAATTGACATCTATACATCAGGGTAGTCCTCACTTTAGTTAGTTAAAGTCTGCATAGATTTAAATGCATTTTGCTAACTAAACAATTATTAGATAGAAATGTAGAGATAAATTCACAGTATAATTCTAACTTTAAATGATCAAAATCGGTTCAGAATTAATAGAGATAATAAATCTTTAAAATTTTGCACATTGAACAAGAAGGCAAAAAGACGCCTTGTTTTAGATTCCTAACACCGGTTTTGGACCATGTTATCAGAGAGGGAGGGTGTGGTACTATAAAAGTCCTTGAACTTGGCTGATTTGAGGCCACAACTTTTTCAAACACAAGCTAACAGAAGAGAGCGGCAAAAAGTGTGCTGTCAAATACTTTGCCACTGCATCTGCATAGCAGACCTAGATGCCGATTAACAGCCTGTTACAGCTTATGTGTATTGCCTGATGGTAAGAAAGAATATATATATATATATATATATATATATATATATATATATTATATATATATATATATATATATATATATATATATATATATATATAATATATATATATATATATATATATATATATATATATAATTATGTAGTTTTCCTGTGATTAATCCACTTGTGTGTTCGTAAGTGTGTTAAGAAAAAATTACAGGACAAGTGTATTGCCATCTGAACGCAAGCATGTGTTGACTTTTAGAGACGAAAGCCAGCATTGGGAAATGTGTAGAATATTTGAGAAATATGGCAAAAAGACGACTGTAAGTTTAATAATGTATTTGAAGGAGTATTTCATAAAGGAACGACACTCTGATCAGGAACATAAGAAAGGATGATAGGAATTGTTAACATGTATTATTCAAGGTGTCACTTAATAGTTAGTACTAAACCAAATCATTGTATGGAAGCAGATCATGGACAAATGGATCGAACTTAGGATTATATAATTGAGTTAAGGTTCTGTTTGATATATATATAATACATATTTAATTAATCCCCTAGCAGAGTCAGTATAAATATAATTACCATTATTCAAAGGAGGATCTTGAGAGGTAGCATTTAGACCTTCAGTAACAAACACTATCATCATACTTGAAGGTTTATACAGCTTGACCCTACCTTTGATTGTCGATACACCCTTGCTCTTTTCAGAGAAGGGGGTATTTCTTGTAAGACCAGTCTCTTATCTGGCACTATCCTGGTATCATCTGATACATCTTTTTGTCCAGGATATCAAATATTCTAATAACATCTGAACCTCTCGCGACATCTGGTGTCTCCTTCTGGGATTTCACTTAATACCCTGGGGTCTTTACTTTAAGACAGTCAGTTGTAAAAGTTAAAAGTAGGAGTAAAGTAAATATAAATAAGAGAAAGAAAGTAATAAATAAAAATATAACTCATTGTAAAATTAGTGAGTACACCAATACCTCGCTCTTTCGACAGGTTAGGGACCAGAGCTATGACGAAAGTCGAAAATCAACGAAAGTCAAAGCATAGCCTTTATGTTTCTTACAAATGCATTCATCATCATGTGACATATTCTTTCCAGAACGTTGTCTCCATTACAGCTGCTCTGAACGCATCACGATTCTGGGCAAGTCGACCTGCATCAGCCAAAGACAAGTTCAGACTCTCTGTGATGTCCTGGGTCCACCGTCGTCTAGGTCGACCCCTTCCCCTTTTTCCAGAGACCATGCCTTCCATCACTGTTTTTTCCAGGCTATTATGTCTTTTTATATGACTGAAAAATTTCAGCTTCCTTATTGCGATGGTATTTAGGAGCCAATGTTCCTGTACGTTTAGTGAGTGCAGTACTTCTCTGTTGGTCTTTTTTTCTGTCCAGGGTATTCTCAACATCCTTCTGTAGCATTTCATTTCGAATGATGTAATCTTTTTTGCAACTGTTTTATTGAGTGTCCAAGTCTCGCAGCCGTATGTTGCCACTGGGAATATACATGCTCTGATCAGTTGTAACTTTGTTTCTTTGCTTGTGCCTTGCCATAGGTTTTTCATCTGTATTAGTTTATGTGAAGCAATTGCAAGTCTTCTTTTAATTTCTACTGCACAGTCGCCAGAGCTGTTGATGATTGATCCTAAGTATTCGAATTCATTAACACTTTCCAGTTCTTCGTTATCAATTTCAATTTCTGGTTTGGTCTTTACTTTGTCTGTTGTCAATACTTTGGTCTTCTTGGTGTTTAGGTATAGATTCTGGGCCTCGCTGTGTTTTTTGGTGGACAGAAGTAATTGTTCAAGTCCTTCTGGGTTGGTCGATAGGAGGACTGTGTCGTCAGCATATCTGATTTCCGGGATCTGGTACCCGCCGATGTTAAATGAGTCAAACTCTGTGTGTTCTTGGTCATCTCTTACATTTCTCATGATATTCTCGGCATAAATGTTAAACAGGTAAGGGGAAAGAGTACAGCCTTGTCTTACTCCTTTCTGTACTTCAAACCATTCTGATGTTTCCCCCTCTATTCTTACGGCTGCCTGTTGTTCTTGGTACAGCAGTGCGATGAGTTGTATAAGGTGGTTTGGAAATCCCATATTTTTCATAATAGCCCATAACTGCTGATGTTGTACACAATCGAAAGCTTTGGTGTAATCAATGAAACAAGTATGTAGGTCAACGTTGAATTCTCTACACTTTTCTATGATGATCCTCATGTTGAATATATGATCTCTAGTGCCTCTACCTGTCGGCGTCTGTGGCCTAATGGATATGAACGCAGTTTCATAATCCAGATATACCAGGTTCGAAACCTGCTGCAGGCGGTTTGGTGGCAGATCGCTTTGTGTGGATTTTTAACAATGGTATAAGCGCCGTACCGTTCAGAAAGCAATGGCAAACTACTGAACGTAAAAATTGCCTAGAAAAATCACAAACAGCCAATAAAAGCTGGGGTTGATTGCCACGTCCTGTAAAGGATAAGCAACTAACTTTTAGTGCCTCTACCTGGTCGGAAACCCGCCTGTACTTTGTTTATTTCTGTTTCTAGCTTTTGTTGCATCCTTTTCATTATGATTTGTAATAGTATTTTGCTGGCATGGCTTATAAGAGCTATAGTTCTGTAGTTTGTGCACAGTTTCAGGTTGCCCTTTTTTGGCAAGGGTATGTAAATTGATCTTTTCCATTCCTTGGGCCAAATTCCGCTTTGCCAGATCTTGCAGCATAATGCATGGTATATACGAGCGCTGCCTTCTCCTCCTGCCTGTATCATTTCAGCTGTTATTTCATCACAACCAGGAGATTTCCCACTTTTTAAGTGTTTGATTGCGTTCCGGACTTCCTCTATGGTAGGTTCTGGTTCACGTTCCGCTTCATTCATGACGTTGTTATCTGCCGCTTTGTTTATTTCCGTATACATTTCTTGACAGTACTCCTTCCATCTGTTCAGAATATCTTTACGTTCTGTTAGAGTGTCGCCTTTCTTGTCGTTTATTGCTCGAGGTGATGATTTAAAGTTGCTGTTCTTCAATGTTCTTACTTCAGAAAACATATTCTTACTCAATCCCTGTTCGCGCATTTCCTCTATTTTCCTGCAGGTGTCGTTTATGTATTGTTGTTTGTCTTGTCTGACTCGTTTTTTAATCTGCTTTGTGTATTCCTTGTACAACTCCTGATTTTCTGTATCTTTTTTGGACTTCATTTTTCTTCTCTCTACCACCAACTTCAGTGTTTCGTCTGAGATGTATTCTCGTCTCTTTATACTTCTTTTAGGAATTAACCTCTGTGCATTTGTAATATAAACATCTCTGATGTTATTGGCAAGTTCATCTGGTGTCATTTCCTCCTGTACTGCCATAAGAATGTCAAATTTGTTCTGAATATCGACACTGTACTCTTCTGGTATGGCGCTTGTGTCATAACGTATTACTTTGTCGCTTGTAACGACTTTTTTCAATTTGATCTTGAAGTTTGCAGCAAGAAGTTCATGGTCGGAGTCACAGTCTGCTCCTGGGAGCGTCTTGATGGATGAGATACAAGATCGCCACCTTTGTTGTATTAAGATGTAATCTATTTGGTTCTTGCTTTTTCCGTCCGGTGACGTCCATGTATATAGTCTTCTAGGGTGTTGCATAAAAAGAGTATTTGTGATGACTAGGTTGTTTTCTAGGCAGAATGTTGTCAAGCGTTCTCCTCTCTCATTTCTCTGACCCAATCCATAACTTCCTTTCACTCTTTTTTCATGTTCTAATCTTTCGTTTCCAACTTTGGCATTAAAATCTCCCATTATTATCCTAATATCTTGCTTATTTGCTTTCTCTAATGCGTGTTGTAGTTCATTGTAAAAATCTTCAATTTCCTGTTCTTCAGCAGCTGCTGTTGGCGCATATGTTTGTATAATTGTGATGTTCTTTCTTTTCCCTTTCAGTCTGATTGTGACAATGCGGTCATTTATGGGATTATATCCTAATAGGGAGGCAGCTGTCCTTTTAGACAGGTAGAAGCCGACGCCGCTCTGACCTCCTCTCTCTTTGCCTGAGTATATGAATGTTCCTCCTGATGGAATCGAAAAGTGTCCCTGGCCCGACCATCTGTGCTCTGAGATGCCCAGGATATCGATGTTTAGTCTTTCCATCTCGTTCTTCACTATGTACTGTTTTCCTTGGTATAAGCTTCTGACGTTCCATGTTCCTATTTTGATTATTTTTCTAAGACCGATGACATGGTTTTCCGTGGTAACACAGTCAGGCTTTTGGCCGTCATCTCGATTACCTGTACTGACGCTGCCAACGATCTCTTCCCCAGTTAAATATGATCTGCCTGGCCTGGGGGACTCACCACCAGATCTTTGTGTAGTATTCAGATTAGCCATTATGGATTTCTTAGCATTGTACATCCAGTGGGGGGTAGGGCTGGAGTGTGTAAGGGATAGTACCTCACGGTGAGAGGCAGTCACTTCCTCTTTTTGAGGATGGCCTGGATCCTATTTGGTTCCCCCACTCCAGTTCAGCTCATGTATGGCTCCTCGAGTCTGCTTGTGTATGGCAGCGCCACCCCCCGGGCAACGGCTTTGACTGGCCGGCAGAACTACATGAGTAAATTGAAAAAGGGAGGTCCCCCTTAAACAGTACACACAACTGCTGGCCAAACGGGCGGATGATCAATACTATTTTGACAACGGCTTCTAGGGCAGGAGTTGGAAAGGCCTGGTATCGGGCTGAGGGCGCACCATGGACTGTAATGGTAAGCGGCCAGAACCATCCAGAAAGCAATGGCAAACAAATGCATTAGGGCCGCCAAAAAAATGTAAATAACTAACTATATAACACTTGCGAATGCGTGCAACACCTAGATAAATAGAAATAAACATAAGAATAAAGAAAATACAGTAATAAATAAAAAATACGTAAATAACATCTTACCTTAAAATCATTCTTGAGCAAGCAGATGATGTATACATACAGTCTGTACAGTTTTGAATGTTGGTGATTTAGGGGGATTCTAGACTTAGAAAATCAGATGGAGAAAATTGAGGAGGCTCATCTTCAGAACTGGAGGATTTCAATCTAATTCTTTTAGGAGAAGGGCACTTTGAAGGAGATTCAACAGGGGCTGGGGCTGATGTTGATGGCTCGGAATCTGAAGGGTTAGAGGGAGGGGTGACTGAAGTTGGTTGTGGCGGTTGCGTCTTGAAAAAGGAGAGCAATGACATTTGCCTCATTGATGTCTTCTTCCTTTCCCTAAGAAGTTCTCTGTAACAGGCTATTTGGTGTTCTAGCCCACTATTTACTTTAGAACTTCTGCCGAAATTGGGATCCACCCTTTCCCAATATGCAATTGCGTCCTCCATTTTGGCGATTCCAACCTCCAGTTCTTCAGCTGATGCCTCTCCTTGTTCAGCCTTCATTGCATTAAATAAAGTTTGTGCTTTAACCATGATAAGATCTTGGCTTAAAGGAATGTTGTGGCTGACTTGGTCTTCAATCCACACATTTAACACTTTCTCCATCTCACCAATTAAATTGTGCCTCTTTCTAATAAGTTTGGTATGCACTGGCGTAGCGTTTTTAATTTCCTCTAACTGTCTAACACTATAGCTCTGTTCTTTACAATTGTGCTAACTGTAGTGCGAGCAACACCTAGCCTGCGGCCTATTTCAGCATTTGAGATGCCTTGTTCATTAAGCTTGATTAGCTCCAGTTTTTCTTGCAAATTGAGAACCTTATGGGTTCTTTTAACTTTGTCACTACACTTAGGACCCATTATGAATATATTAAAGCACAAAAATAAGTAGTACTGTATAGGGCCTACCAACGGGCTGATCACCCGTTTGCCAGTCACTTCGATTACGGAAACAACAACAAATGGATTGATTTGCCGTTGCCCTAAAGACGCCAATAGGCGTGATGGGAAACAATGGCAAAGAAAACCTACGAAAGTCGAGGTATTGGTGTACATAACCAAATTTTGGTGACTGGATGAACTGACAGTGGTTGTTTATTAATTAAGTTTGTATACTAAGTAAGTTGGTATATTAAGTTTATAATTTGTATATTGATAAGATTACAAGAGAATATGTGAAATAAATAATTGATATTTGAAATATAACTTCATCATATTGACATAGTGTGGAAATGGACATTCCATGTTTATTTATTTTATTTTGTAAAAACATTTGAATTCTTTATAATTTTTCTAACCGAAAAGAGAAATGGTATAGGATCAATAAATTGTAAATATATATAATCAGTCTTGCTTAATTATTTAAATTGAGTTAAGGTTCTGTTTGATATATATATTACATATTTAATTAATTAATCCCCTAGCGAGTCAATATAAATATAATTATCATTATTCAAAGGAGGATCTTGAGAGGTAGCATTTAGACCTTCAGTAACAAACACTATCATCATACTTGAAGGTTTATACAGCTTGACCCTACCTTTGATTGTCGATACACCCTTGCTCTTTTCAGAGAAGGGGGTATTTCTTGTAAGACCAGTCTCTTATCTGGCACTATCCTGGTATCATCTGATACATCTTTTTGTCCAGGATATCAAATATTCTAATAACATCTGAACCTCTCGCGACAGGGGGGTTGACATGTATGCTTATGATTGACACTAGCAATAATCTGTCAATAATGATGGAAGTAAATCAAAAACTGTAATATATTTTTAAAATATTTTTTAATTCAATATAAAAGTTCTTTGATGACAACATTTTTTGTGAAAGTGCGTGGATTTGTTTCAAAGAATGTTCCCTGATAAAAAGTGTTTTTAACAAAAACTTTCATGTTTTCATGATTTGTTCCTCGGGTGAGGGTGACATAGAGCTGGCCGTGTCCGAAAACAGGTTCGGGAAGGAAAACTCCTCATGATCAAAAGATTGTCCTTGTGCCTTATTGATCATTCATTGCAAATGCTAAAATCACTGGGAATTGACGACGTTGCATCCTAAATGGCAAACTGTGTTTGCTCGGTTCTAAGTCAATGCAAGGAATTAAGATTTGATCTCCATTATTACTGCCAGTGATAATTTCTGCATCTATGGAATTCCGATGCAAGACTTTTATGACCAAACGCGTGCCATTCAAAAGTCCGTTTTTTGCGTTCAGATTTCGCAATAGCATGATAAATGCAGCAACGTTTAATTTCAGCAAATGCGGTGGCATTCCTGATGGGCACTGCTTGTTAAGGAACTCGATTGGGAAATCAACTTGTATTGCTGCTTCTTCTAAATCTCGCTTGCTCGTTGTGATTAACGCGATCGTCTCTTCCTCTTAGCATCTGCAGCTCGATTTGCAGCCATCTTATCATTTTGATCCATAATAATAAGTCTGCAATACTTTAAATTAAAATTTTGTCTTGAAGAAACAATCAAAAACTTACATTTTAAGGTTATTTTTAACAAAATGATGAGTTAAATCCGTTTCCGGAATGAAACTGGGTTCTACAATCAAAAACTTACATTTTATTCATATATCACTGTCACTCACTTTGTGTTGCACAATTCACCGACTTTTCTTCATTGAGTGTTACTATTTTCGGGAGAGTACAGATAATGGAAAAAATACAATTAATGTCTAACTTTCAATGACAGTTGCATCCCTTAAATGTGACTGACGTACAAACGGCGAGAATTATGGATTTTGATTATTAATAAATTAGACTAGTGGTTCCGAAGTCTTCTTCTTCTTTGATCCTTAGCCGCCGACCGTCAAAGCAGTCAGTGGCCATCACGCCTAGTGGCGTCTTGTAGGGCAACAACAAATTGATTCCACTTTGCTCGGTCGGTGGCCATCCTTTGTACAGTGCCCCAACTCTGGTTACGAGCCTCAGACTCCAGATGTCCATCCTGCAGCAAAGTTTGTTTATTCCTTGTTGTTTCCGTAACTTCAATTTTTTTTACATAGACAGGGGTGTCAGCCCTATGCTAAAACCCCCAACCTGGAGGACCAGGGTGTCTGCTTTCATCTGACCCCTGCCCACGCAAACCTGTCCAGCTTGGTAGAACCTTCCAGGAGTAAAACTCCCGCTGGCATAGCTCTGGGGGTAATCAGGGTACGCAAGCCGCCATACCTCGACAAGGTATTGACACCGGTGATGGCAGGGTTCCGAAGTACACAGAATTAATTGCAGCCAGCCCCAGAATAGAATTACAGAGATCTACTGTAACATGTCCCTTTGGTGTTGCCTATTGTTGTAATCATCATCATCACCTTTCAGCTCCCCAAGGAGCATAGGTCTTCAACAAACGTATGCCACGTCATATGTCCTGTGCCATCAGTTCAAGGTCTTTACATGTCTTCCTCATTCCTTTCAAGTCTGTCTCCTATTCTCTTCTCTGTGTGTTTTTTGGTCTTCCTCTACCTTTCTTATCCTGGGGATTCCAGAATAAGGACTGCTTTGTAATACTATCAACAGGTTTCCTCGGTGTGTGTGTCCTATACATTGTATAGGACACACACAATATAGTTGACAAATTTTTAACCCTTTTAAAATAAAGTTTGTTCGTTCGTTCTTTATACAGATTCTACTTTTATGATCAGTGTGTATGCCAGAAATTGAAAGCCCACCCTACTGTCCTCATAATTTACTGCCACATTACCCTCTAAAAATGAAAAAAAACTTCCTTTGGAGATGGCAGCAGCAAGTTGGAAACCAGCTAAAGATCTCTTCCCAAAAAGGCATAAAACGGATGTCATCCCTACCTGTGCAAGAGATATTATCCACACCAGTTCCAAAATACTCGATAATGGCCCCTTTAGCTCCCTCAGATTTAAGAGAACTTGCCAGTTTCAGGATGATATCTTTAGGTGTGGCCCAAATGGGCAGATATCCTGTGAGCTTTACACCAATCACCTGATAAAGAGATATAACCTATCGTGACCAAGTGCTGTGTTCACTGGTACAATAGCTGTTCATCTTTACTTCTGACAAGTAAGAACAGTACTTCTTCTTTGTTTAATCTTAAATAACCACATCTATCTGTCTTATAAAGCTGGCAGCCTGTCTCAGGTTTCTCTCATCACCATACAGTTTCTCCTTCAACTAGGTTGGGGAAGGCCCTGCTGCCACCCACCTTGTTCCTCTCATGGAGCCGACAATTTTGGAGTACATGTTCTACTGTCAGTTTGTCATCCCCACAACGACGCCTGTTTGTTGAACAGATGGTATCTGAGTTTGCAATGGCCGGTTCTCAGTCTGAAAATTATTACTTGATCTCTTCTTGGTAATGCATAGTATGGTTCTGCATTACTTGACTCTGCATGTTACTTCTGCCCCTTTTCTCTATAGTTATTTATGATTATTGCTTTATCTCTTCATATGCAGCCCTGTCTTTTGTTTGGGTTTTCCTTCCTCTCTCTTTGGTAAGTTTATCTGCCTTTTCATTTCTACACATCTTGCCTTGAGTAGGAATCCACTGTACTTTTAGTTTTTTTAATTCATAGCTGGTCTCCATTAGTGCTTCTGCTAGTCTATCTTCTTCTTCTTCTTTGATCCTTAGCCGCCAACCGTCAAATCAGTCAGTGGCCATCCCGCCTAGTGGCATCTTGTAGGGCAACAACAAATTGATTCCACTTTGCTCGGTCGGTGGCCATCCTTCGTACAGTGCCCCAACTCTGGTTCATTCTTTGCATCTCAGCCTCCACAGTCCTCCGCCAGGTTGTTTTTGGTCGGCCTCTCTTTCGTTTTCCTTCAGGGGTCCAAAGCAAAGCTGTTCTTGTGATGGCATCGGTGTCTCTTCTGAGGACATGACCAACCCAGCCCCAGCGTCTGCCAGCCACGATGGCGCGCATGTCCCCCCGCTTGCCACGAGCAAGCAGATCTTGGTTATTGTCTATCTAATTCATTGTTTTTATTGTTCCAGAGAGTCTGTGAGGAGCACTATCTTGTCTCTAGCAAGATCTTTATTTTCCATGATGGTAATTGGGTTCTTAATGCTGTCGTAGCTAGGAGTGGAGTTGAGGATGAGATCTCAATTTACGTTTAAATGCTCGTAAGGCATACGCAAAACATAGCCTCTAACAGCAAAAGCCCAACCCCTGGCTTTCTTGTGGCGGAACGTGTTTATACTAACAGGAGAAGAGGTGAAGAGTGTGTCTCTGGTGCTCTAAACCAG
Organism: Oreohelix idahoensis; assembly: GCA_024509875.1. Taxonomy (NCBI): domain Eukaryota; kingdom Metazoa; phylum Mollusca; class Gastropoda; order Stylommatophora; family Oreohelicidae; genus Oreohelix; species Oreohelix idahoensis. The sequence goes on from JAMPIV010003191.1 coordinate 157,963, forward strand.
AATGCTCCTGGTAAATGAAGCTTGTAAGCCTTGGATGGCGATTCATCTAGCAGAAGGAAAACTCTGATTTCAAACCACCTGCTGCCTTGCAGCTCGGCTGGGGACAGCCAAAGGCTAAGGACAGCAAACCCAAATAAAACTGTTTGCTGAAATCAGATGTGCCGGGCCAAAGGGCGCAGATATTGCAGCCCAGCTGTAAACCAAGACACAATATATTTTTCACTCAAAACAAAGAACAGTACTGATATCTGAGACTGTGGATCACAGAACAATTCATCATCATCATTTTCCTGTGCACTTCTTATGAAACATGGAGCCACCACTGCAGCTGGTAAAGCAGTCACATGCTCCTACAATGGGGGTTTCTGTGGCATTTTGATGCACAACCTCATTATTAGCCACTTTGTATGACATGCATGTGGGTACAGTAATCCTACTCTTTCTTTGTCTTTTCAGAGACCTCCCAGAAACTAAATGGGGTACAGAACATTTGCAGCTACAAAAATCACTAACAACAATAGATTATCAGCATTAGGAAGACAAGCAGCAGTCTACGAAACAAAAATGACGTAATAATTTTGCAGTACATTTAGGAGATCTAAAAACAGCATTTTCCCCAAAGACAATGATCGCAATTCCATAGGAAGTCATACAGACCACAACTGCTCTAATTTTATGTTGTCTTCCACTGTTCTAATATTAGTCACTGTGTCCTCTCCATCACCATTTTATATTTTAGATTCTTTAATTATTTTGCTTGTAATTCTTGTAAATCTCTGAAAGACAGAAACAGCATTTTGAACAACTACACAACTGTGAAGACCCACATGCAAGAACAATGAACCAGCATCCAAAACGCAAGCAATAATCAAGGAATCAACAAATTTAAATACAACAAAGCAGCCGGTTCTGATGAAATCCCAGTATAATTTAACAAAGTAAGTGACAACTCATAACCCCTGGGATCAGAAAAGTCAAAAGTTAGTTGCATGAATCCACAAATAAAAATAAACTGCTCGAAACAGCAAATATGAAAACAATAAATCACACCAGCAGAATGGAAAGAATCACTGAATTATACTTATTCGTAAAAAGGGTGACAAAAATATTTCAGCAAGAAATATCACTTCTGCAAACATGCTACAAAATATTATCAAACATCCCACTAAAAAAATATATATATTCATAAGCTGAAACAGTCTCAGCGTACTTTCAGGCAGGTTTTAAAAATACCACTCCATAAGTGCCTAAACATTTATACTCGGGCACATTTTCTGCAGAGTTGTCTTCAAGTCTGTCCTAACGAATCTCAAGTCGAGTAGCAAGTCTCTAAGTGCAAGTCTCTTGTACTAGTTTTCAAATCTGAGTCCCAAGCCAAGCCTCATATTTGATCTAAAGCTGTTAACAGCCACAATCACACTTCATCAAACAGTCACATCAATCACTATAAATAATAATGAAAAATAATAATATCTAGTTTGAGTATTTTTACTATCTTATTTACTGGCTTTTTTTATTCGATCAGTTATTTTTCAGTATTACATTTTAGAAATATTATCTTCACAACCAAACCACCCCCCTTTCCCAAAGCCTACAATGGTATGGATGGAACAATACACTTCATCAGCACTAAATCTCGTGAGTTGCTTTAAGGACCTATGATTATTATTTCTGCAAATATTTTTATGTCTGATGCAAGGAAACATTTTTGTTTGACATATAATATTTTTGTTTGACATATAATCGGGTCATTCATTTTGGAAGCTTTTTAAATCCTGAAGTCTAGGGGTCAACTTATAGTCAGATCAGCTTATACTCAAGTATATAAACTGTGAATTGCAGACAGAATATAACAGGCCAAGATGTTGTGGAATCACAGTATATGAGAGCATAACATTTAGAGGAATCAATGGTCTAATCAAATATGTTAATACAGAAAACAACCAGGAAAGTTACAAACTTTCATTAATGAATGCTTGCACAGAATAGAGAGGTTGAAATGAAATGACAAAATCACTAATGTGTAAATGATGGAAAGAACCAGACAACTGCCAGTAGAACTGAGGTGAGAAAGAAGATGATGGTCCTGGATAGAACACACTGAGGAAACCAATTTTAACCACTACAAGGCAGTCCTTGTTCTAGAATCCTGAGGGTAGGAGATGTAGAGGTTGATCTTAGATAGCACAGGATAGGAAAGCTTGGCATGAATTAGTTGAAGGCCTCTGGTCCAAGGGTAGCTGAAGGGTAAAGAATAATAAATCCATGCACAAAGCTAAACCACTGAATCTGTTCATAAGCTTAACCATCAGTCCTTTCCTAAAAGCAGATTTACAGACTTTTTCACAAATTTTACCATAAAATCTCCCCTTCAATCTAAACCTCTAATCTCGCAAATGTAACCATCAGTCCTCTCCAGAATGCTACAGACTTTTTTCTCAAATTTTACAATCAAATCCCTCTATCAAGTTAAACCTCTATTCTCACAAATGTAACTATTAAATGGGGGCGGCGTGGCTAAGAGGTATGGCATCCGCCTCAAATTTTAGAGGTACTGGGTTCGATTCCCAGTATAATTTATGGAAATTTTTTTTCAGAACCAGTGGTCCTAATGCTATCATACTCCCCCCTGGTCGCCTGGGTAGTGAGATTGGATGCCTAGCCTTCTCGGATAAGGGCAAAAAAATAGGAAGTCCCGTGTGCAAGTTGAGCACGTTAAAAACCCCATGGCAGTTGGAAATCGTATAGAGTAGGTCTACCAAGCTGCTGCCCTGGCAAAATTTAAAAATTAGAAATCTACCCACCACAAAAATATTTATAGAATGTGCGATTTCCATGTACACACATTGGGATTCTTGCCGGTGCTATGGAGTTCGTGCACTGTGCTGAGATCTTCCTTGTGCGAACTAAGGGAGGAGATCTGAGCACTAATGGAGTTGTCTGTGTGCAATGAAGATAGTCCTTAAAACCACACCAAACTATCAAATCCCTCCACAAGATTTAAATACTGACTTCACAACATCAGTAACCAAATCCCTCCACAAGATTTAAATACTGACTCTTCACAACATCAGTAACCAAATCCCTCCACACAGCTAAACCAATGAATTTGCCCACAAAGCTCAATAACAGCAGCTGACAAGAAAACAAAGAAAGATGAAGACTGTCTTGTGAAGAAAGTTCATGCATTTAAAAAATTAATTATAATTTTGTATCTCTTTTATAACTTTTTGTTTATTGTTCTTTGACCTCTAACATTTATTTTTAACTGATTCCGTACGTAATTATTTTCAGCTCTGGACGGAATTATTTTTAAGCCCCAAAAATTTACACATACATAATTTACGTTTACTGACAATGTGTGTCTAATCATGAGTTAAGTATAACATATTATATATCAAATTAAAGTACATTGGATGAACAATATAAATCCATATGCCTTTCTAGCTAATTTTATGTTATGTTTATGTTATAACAGATAACATGTACACGGAAAAAAGATAACTTGAAATTTTGAACAAAAATTTTCGACTTACGTAAGGCTTGTAACATAAATTGTTATCACAATACAGTTTCACTGCTCTCTTTGTGCAGATAATCCATTTAGAAACACAGAAAAAGTAAGAAAGTTATGGTTGATCACACAGTTTGTTCACTGTTCACATATTAGTAACATATCCTGTGTGTTTTTTGGCCATTATGGCGATACGACAAAACACGATTAAAGATGAAGATAAATGTGAAAAAATCCGTTCAAACGCAAATAAAAGACGATGAAGCTTGTTGAAATTTGAACAGTTTTGTGTTTACTTCCGTTCGAGATAAATTCCGGGCAGTATAAAATATCAGAATAGAAAGAAACAATGAAATAAATCAGCGTCTTTTAAAAGATCTTACGTCTACAGCGTTCGGCCTTTGCATCTATTATTAGATCTTGCGTACGGAATCAGTTAAAACTGCTTGTTCATTTTCATAACCCTTTTTTAATTTTATTGCATTTTAAAATCACTTTCATATCAATCAAACCGTTCCCACTACGTCATCATTGTTGAAATCAGCTTTTGGCACTATTTCTGCTGCTGGTTTTGTTTTGTAATATTATTTTATATAATATGTAATAAAATTTGTTTTTTGGCAGAGGAGTAAACAGGAGGAGGGCTGTGGTAACCAAAGCAATTGCAGTGTGCAGCACAGGTCCTGGTGGTAGCAAAATGGCTCATAGGGCTGCTTTCTTAAAAGCATGTCAGCAGTTCCACATTGATGACCATGTCGTACCATTTCAATCCTTCGATTCTATGCAAGCACCCATTTATGAAAGTCTGTAACTTCTTGCTTGTTTTTGTTGTTCTTATGTTTAAGCGCCATACAACATTACTAACTTGACATCATCTGAGTTGAAGATTCTGATTTTTTTGTGTGGACCAATTGTTCAGTTTATATTATACTTTACAAAACCTAATAAGATATCACAGACACAGATTCACTCAATGTAGTTTAGTGGATAAATATGAATAACTTTTCCACACTGATCCACAATATGGCAAATAAAACAAGATACACAAACAGTAAACATGTCTTACTTTTGGATATTTATATTCCCATGGGAAGCCAATCATTGTAGCTACAGCTTCATTTCCGCCTGCTTCAATACCAAGGCATGATAATGCACCTGCCAACATGAAAAATTACAACTACCATAATTGCCAAGGAAAAAATAATTGTAACAAATAAAGTTTTAAATGTTTAAATTTGCTTTCATGCTAATTCAAGTGAAGTCTCATGTGCCATTAAGTGAGGCATAAGCAGTCATGTTCTTCTATTTCTGTTTAATGCTCTCCATCACCAAGTGACCACAGCTGAAAAAATAATTTTTAAGAGGAAAGAGTGGAGTAATACTGGAGAGAACTGGACAAACTACCTGCAAATCATCATCACCCTTGGCAGGGAGTGTAGATGTTGGTGTAACGCAGAAGCAGATTTGAAAATTAATTAAATGATAAATGATCATGCTGTGGATGATGATGCCACAGTATATACTGGTGAGAGAGTACTCAATGATGGGAAATTAGGATGGGGCTTCTAGGCTTAAGTAAGGAGCAAGGTTGTCACTGAAAAGAGCAGAGCTTACATGATAACAACCTCCAGCATAATAATGATGATAGAAGCAGCTACTGTAGCCCCAAGATGGCTGTCTGAAACTACATTAAGCAGGGCAGTTATTGTGTCAAACATTCAGTCCGTGTTTTAGAAGGTCAAAATGGATGGCCACGACATGTGTGCACCACATAGCCTTCAAATACAAGTCTCTATCCAGTGCGCAAAAAGGGTCGTAACACAAATATGTACCAGAAACAAATAGATGCTATGAAGGTAGAAAAATAAAATGGGCAGTTTTCAACCATCCAAACATACAGGACTTATTGACAGTTAGCTTTTTTTTGAGTATTGGGCAAACAAAAAGTGGCGACAACATTAATTCCACAACACAAATACTCTGCAACATGAAAACAGCCATGATTTTATCATGGTAGATCTTTAGAGAGCTCAGTACTTCTAAAGTAGAATTCTACAGCTCCAGGATTTGATTAAACACTGATCTAAGGTAACACATGAGACATGCAGTTAAAATATATATATATATATATATATATATATATATATATATATACCCAATATATAATATATATATATATATATATATAATATATATATAATATAGTATATATATATATATCATCATCTCATCTCAGCCCGTAACCCGTCATGGGTCGTAGGGGTGCCATGGTGGAAGCATCAGCAGACAGGGTCCTCCACTGCTCTCTATCCTCAGCAATGCGTACAAGTGTGGAAAAACCGTGTCCTGCCCATTCTTTGATGTTATCAGCCCAGGATTTTCTCTGCCTTCCTCTTCTCCGTTTACCTTCGACTGTTCCCTGAAGGATCGTTTTCGAAAGGGAGTCATGACGAGTTACATGCCCAAACCAGGCAAGCTTTCGACGTTTCACTGTTGACAAAAGTGGTTCTTGGGGGCAATGAGAGCGCGGTCGTTGTTAATCCGGGCATCGGCCGATCCGGCAAATTATTACTGAGTTGACTTTCCATCATAGCATTTCAGTGGGCAAGAGGTTTGCTTGGCGGTGCCCATCTCCTCTCCAAGTATCCTTGCAGGTACATACAAAAATGTACCTGGAGCAGTAACAATAGCCCTCAATAAATCTGTAATGTTTTGAAACACTGTCCGATCGACACATCACAAAACCGCCATCTTGGCTACTTGTATCAACACAAACAGCGAACTCACATGATAGGCAAACTTGATGTTTTCATCTTTAAAATACTTAGCAACATAATCCAGAAAAAGCCAAACACACTACAAACTCATACAGCCTTAATATATATAAGATGATAGGAAACTCTTTACAGAGCGATACAACAGGAAGCAATCTGATCATCAGAAGAAGTCCCCCCATCTGACAAGTGTTTCGGCCCAATTACTCCTTTACACTCTAAGGGGGGCGGGCCCACTTGGGTCATGACTCCCAAGCGTCTCAGCTTCCTGTTGTCTTGTATCGAAAATGAACACATTTCACTTACGGTAGCAACTTTTAATCCACAACGCCAGCCGTGGGGGCAATTGTGAAAGTAACAAAGAAAAGACAAATTATTCCGTTCGTTCCGTCGCCCTTCACAACTAAGGACACACACTGAGACACGAGCGCGCAGCCGACGAACCTTAGCCACTGCGCGCAGCACGCCACTGAAATTCTGTACCTGACACACTCCCTATAGTATACATCGCCTGTTGCCCCAGAGTCGCAGCCCCCTCACTAGTACACCATATAAACTCAGCGCTGTGGACTTAGAAAAATTTTGGTGTTTTCTGTACCGCAGCGTTTACCGTCACGATCTCCATTGCCCACTGCGGTTGTTCCACAGCCAGCCTGATGCCTTTTCGGCAGTTTCGCTAAGCCTCTTCAGTGCCCTTGTTCTAGACTGTCCCTTCAACCCCAACAGTTTCAATAAATCATACATTGATGCAGCCACAAGCCCTCTTGCGCCCACTTCAACCGCCATGACCCTTGCACTGAATCCATCGTGTCTCAGATCCGCGGCTAGATCGCTATACTTGGCCGCTTTGAATGAATGTTGCTCGTCTAATCTGGATTCAAATGGCACGGTCAGTTCAATCAGTATGACCTGAAGCGTTGCTGAAGAATGAAGCACTATATCCGGCCGTCTCCGCGATTTTCTGATACTCTCTGGATATGCCCCCCGTCCAGGTAGGTCTACCGCCATCTCCCAGTCGTTTGCACAGTCAAGAAGAGATGGTAAGCTGCTACCAGGTTTACTCGGTTTGGGGTGTGCTGACTTTCCTGCCCTCAGAAAGTATGTGTTTGTGGTGTCTGGCCGGACTTTGCTATTCGCTTTCATTCTTGCCTGATCTATTGTCGCAGCAAGCTCATTTAGCACTTTGTTATGGCGCCAAGTGTATCGTCCTTGCCCTAATGCCACCTTACACGCTGAGAGCACGTGTTCAAGTGTCTGCCTCCCCTGGCACAGGGGGCACTGCTCATCATCTGACATTCCCCATTTCACAAGGTTGGTGGCCGACGGCAGCAGGTCATACATTGATCTAACCACGAAGCTGAGCCTAAGAGGTGCCATATGCCATATATCATTCCATGTCAAGGATCTCTGCAGGGCTCCTTCCCATGTAGTCCATTGGCCTTGTTGGACCTGCTGCACTGCTTTTAGCAACCTCTTATCATTCTCAGCTCCTTGTATCTCCTGAACTACCATGTCTCTGCGCTCACTGCTTGATGCCTTGGACCACCAGCGGATGTCACCATGCCCAAATCCCCGTCTATTCGTTTGTGTGTATCCGATTACCTCTCTCAGTTTGAGTGACTCTTCAGCAGCATCAACAGCTTCTTCCACTCTCCACTTCCTTCCCGTTTTCAGTGTGGGCTGAATGGACTTAACCACGTCATCAGCTGACTCGTGTAGCATCATTGCAAGCCTTGCTTTTCCAACTTTGTACTCTTCAACAACTGACTTGAAGGGAAGCAGAAGTTTTGACTTTTTGCAGTACAGTGCTACATCTGACAGACCTGGTGGTACCCCTAGCCATTTTCTCATGAACTTGTTGACCTTCTGCTCTATAGCTTCCACTGTACTTGTGCTTACTTCATATATAAGCAGTGGCCACAGCAACTTCGGTATCAACATGAACTGAAGGCACCACAGTTTGAACTTTCCCAGGAGTCTGCTTTGGTCTATGATCTGTAGTCCTCTGTCTGCCATTTCTATTGTCTGTTGCACTGCCTTCGAGTCTTTTAAAGAGGCATCGTACACCCTGCCAAGACTTTTAACAGGTTCCTCAATGACAGTAGGGATTCTTTGGCTGGAAACCGTGAATATGACCTCTGCTATCTTCCCTTTCCTGACTGATAGGCTTCTCGACTTCTTGGGTTTGAAGCTCATTCTGCACCAGCTGACTATTTCATCCAGGCGTGCTAACATCCTCCGGGCCTGATGTTCATCTGATGTCAGAATTGTTGTGTCATCCATGAATGCTTTGAGCGGTGGCATGTGACACATTCCACCGAGCTTTGGACCTATAGCCATTCCTTCAGCCGCATTGAGGATTACCTGCATAGCCATGACGAATAGTATCGGAGAGATGGTACATCCCATCGCAATTCCAACTTCAAGGCCAATCCACTTCGTTGTGTACTCTCTGGTTGAAAATCTGACAGAAAACCCTGCGAAATACAGCTTCAGCATTGCTGCAATCTCTTGTGGAACATGATACATTTCTAGGGCCTGCCACAACATCTGGTGTGGAACGGATCCATAAGCATTCGCTAGATCCAACCAGATTACATGGAGGTTTGTTCTGTCAGACTTTGCCTTTTGGATTGCTTCCCAGATCATTGTGGCATGCTCTAGACATCCTGGTGTACCTGGGATACCTCCTTTCTGAATGGTAGTGTCAATGTACCCATTTGCCAGGAGGTATGTAGTGAGTCTTTTCGCCATTACTGAGAAGAATATCTTCCCTTCCACATTGAGTAGTGAGATTGGCCTGAACTGACTGATGTCTGTGGAATTTTGTTCCTTCGGGATGTAGACTCCATTTGCCTTTCTCCATTCCTTGCTTACGAGTTGGGTTTTCCACGCATTCTTCAGTAAACGGAGCAGTCGTTTGAGAACCTCAGGGCATCTTTTATACACCACATATGGAACACCATTAGGACCTGGAGCTGACTTGCACCGAGCTTTCTGGACAATGCTTTCTACCTCTTGCACCGTTGGGGGCTTGGTGTTAAATTCAGCTCCTGGCTTACCCGGCCATTTAAGGCCTGCCATGCTGCTGAGCGGCTCATTTTTGCGACCATCTGAATATGTCATTCTAAGGTGTTCTTCCAGGTCTTCTTTCCTGATGTTTAGCGTACCCGACCGTGGCTGCTCAAACAGTTCTTTGGCAAACTTGAAGGGCTCCCTAAAGAATCTTTCCCTATCCCTTCGAGTCTTCCTTCTCTTCCTGCACAACCTTTCCACTCTACAAAGGGCATTATGTTGGCCTTTCAGGTGCTCCCAAACTTGCCGTAACCCTTCCTTCTCTGTGGCAACTGCATTCTTGAACAGTTTTCGGGCATGCTTCTTCTGTTTCCTGATTTCATCTATTTTAATTTGTCTTCTACTTTTCCGTGGTGGGTTACTTTCCCTTGCCTCCCTCACTCCGAACACTTTGCGACAGTGCAGATATATTATGTCGCCGAAGATTTCCAGCTTCTTCTCCAAAGTTAGCTGCTTCAGGCTGTTATCCAACTCTTTTGCCAAGGCTTCGTCCAGCTGTTCCCAAAGCCCTTTTGCACTGGCAGGTGGAAACTTTATTGCATCTCTCTTCCCGTCCAAGAAGTGTGTGAGATCATCATCTGGCAGATCAACTTGAATGTACTCAGCACTGTGGATTGACTCCTGGCTGCGTTCTTCTAACGTCTTATCCGTCGAGACAGAGCGCTGTTGATCTCCCCCTGATGACCTCCCACACCCCTTTTTCGTTCTGTGGATTTTCATTCCTCTCTGAGTAGAGAATTCCCTACCACAGGCACATGGAAATTCCAGCCGTTGTTCAGAGCTCGAAGTCCGTGTAACGGGTCTGGTCGATTCCATTGAGGCGCCTGTGGATTCATCATCCTCCCCCCCTTTCGGTGAATCCTGGGGGCATCTATCGTTTTTGGGTCCTATAGCAATTGAATACAGCTTACGGGGTGCTAACCCGGTCAGCCGGTTTCTAGTCTTTCCCAGTGTCATCTGTCTTTCCAGAAGATATATATATATATACTGCTCAAAAAAAGTTAAAGGCCACTTTCAATTTTTAGGTCATTTCAACTATGCTGTTTTTTTAAAAACCTGAACACTCAGTCAAAAAAGTTTTGCTGCATTTTGTTGCATGCTTAAACAATGTTTGTTAATCTGACAATAAATCAAATCTGTGTTACGTGTGTGTACCTCCAAGGTCAATCAAATGTACGTGGTGGAAAGGGAAATAATGCATGTTTGAAATGCTTCCTATGGCAAAGCCTGTTGATAACATTGCTGAAATTTGCTTTTCACGTGCAAGTCGTGACTATGGTGAACACATTTCACCCACTTTTCGGAAGGAACGGGCAATGGGTATATTTGTAGCATTTACCATTTTAGCCATTTGGAAATTAATATAGAAAAAAGCAAGATATTGGTGAATAGCCATAAGAAACATGTTCTGACCAACATTACGTTAAATGGGCAAACGTTAGAAGAAGTTAACACCTTTAAATATCTCGGGTCCACTATATGTAGTGATGGAAGATCAAATAAAAAAATCAAGACAAGACTTGAGATGGCCTCAGCTGCCATGACAAGGTTGAATGTGATCTGGAAAAGTAACATCAGTTTTCCTGTGAAGATCAAATTATACAAATCACTTGTATTATCTATTCTCTTGTATGGGTGTGAGGGCTGGACACTCACTGCAGATACGGAGCGAAGGATTCAGGCTTTCGAGCATAAATGTTATAGAAGAATTTTGCGCATTTGCTATAAAGAGCACAAAACAAATGTCTATGTTAGAGAGAAGATAAACACCTATGCAGGCCATCAAGAACCACTTTTGTCAATAGTGAAACGTCGAAAGCTTGCCTGGTTTGGGCATGTAACTCGTCATGACTCCCTTTCGAAAACGATCCTCCAGGGAACAGTCGAAGGTAAACGGAGAAGAGGAAGGCAAAGAAAATCCTGGGCTGATAACATCAAAGAATGGGCAGGACACGGTTTCTCCACACTTGTACGCATTGCTGAGAATAGAGAGCAGTGGAGGACCCTGTCTGCTGATGCTTCCACCATGGCACCCCTACGACCCATGACGGGTTATGGGTTGAGATGATGATGATGAATGTCTTTGTAGAAAAAGGTGTTATATTTACCCACCTGCATTAGCTGCATGATCATCTGTGCACATTATCAGCAAGCCTGGGAACGCATAATTTTCCAAAATAATCTGAAAAGTAAAAACACTGTAAGGAGTACAAACCAACTGGCACCATTGTCATTATTTCCTTTTTTCAATCATTATGGAGCATGGGACCACCAATACAGCAGGTCTTCTTGCAGGAAGCCTGCTCTAAAGCGTTCATGTGCTGTCACGGCGGTAGTTGCTTACATGTTAACTAGTACAGGTCACACATATTCTGTACAAGTTTTTTGCCTAATTACATACATACATACATACATACGATACGGAAACAACGGCAGATGGATCTACTGTTGATCTGATGGGAAATACATTGTCTCGTTTGCCATTAGTTTGTTTTCTTTGGCTAAGGACCCGACTAGAGTTACATACATTGCCCTATATAGTTTGGAACTTGCCCTTCTGTTTCTCCTGTTTTCTAAGATGGCGAATTAAACATGTCGATCCTTGTATCTTGTGTTCAAGCTTCATGATTATACTTCGTAACGTGAGTATGTATGACAGCCAGCCACGTCTCATTATAATTAACAATATTTACTACACACGAAGGTAAATATCAACATGGTGGCAGCGGTGTTTATTTCTACAGAATTCGGACTATTCTGCTGAATATCTTGTAACACGTGTGCTGAATGTCATTAGACTTGAGGTGAGATTACTGATTATTGCTTGCATACCATTATTAGACATTTCGTCATGGCAGAACGGCCCTTATTTCGGTTACCACCCTGCCTAGACATAAATAACGTCGAACCAGACACATTTCGTAAATGGAGACGACAGTTAGAACTATATATGGATGCAGTAGAAGCGGCCTCTAAACCTGATCCTGTTCGGGCGGCCATTATTCTACACTGTGCTGGACCTCAAGCTGTTGAAGTCTTTGATCAACTGGCAGAGGAAGGAGACCACTCTAATCCTACTAAAATTCTCGATTTGCTCCAGAACCATTGTAGCTCACGAAGCAATGAAGTATTACATACGTTCAGATTCTGGAACACACCTCTTAAAGATCCTTTTAATTCCTTTTTAACTGAGCTGAGAACTAAGGCAGATTTGTGCAACTTTAACAACAAGGATCGTATGATAAGAGACAAAATTGTCTTTACTGTCAACAAAAGGTTACAAGAGAAGCTCTTGAGAGAAGCTGACCTCGATCTAAAGAAAGCCATTCACATATGCAGAGTCTTCGAGCAAACTGGAAAAGACATATGTGAGATGAATAATACAGTACAACCTTCTGAAGCAAGGGATGAAAAGGTACAGAAAAAATCACTCAACCATAAACCTCCCAAGAGAGACACTGGGCATGCTGCTGGTAAAGCCTGTCAAAGTAACACTGACAGTGGGTACTTTGAACCTAGAAAGGAATGTCATTACTGTGGACAGAAACATCTATTAATTAAGAAAAAGTGTCCTGCATGGGGGAAGTTTTGTTCAAATTGTGGGGGAGGAAACCATTTCAAAGTTAAATGCAAGAAAGTTCACACTGTTCACACAGAGTCAGTGGAAGATTCTGAAGTCTTTCTTAACTGTGTGAAGTCTAGCAAAGCTTGTACATCTGCACAACTCATTATCAATGGAAAAATGGTAAAGTTTCAGCTAGACACAGCAGCTGATGTGAATACAATCTGTCAACGCTTTGTGATGCAAGAACAACTGTTACCCACTAAACAGAGGCTTGTTATGTGGAATGGTACTAAGATGACTCCACTGGGAGAAGTTCTATTAACTGCTGAGAATCCTAAGACTGGGACAAAACACAATATAAGGTTTACTGTTGTGAAAAATAGATTCACATGTTTGCTGGGCAACAACACACTGCAGGATCTACAGTTTGTGACTGTCAACACAAACAAATTTATTGCTAAGGTGGCTACTGACAGTTCAGATAATGATCATAACTCTGATAACCATCTAGGTGTCCTGGGTGAAGTTGTGTTGCATATTGATCCTAATATTCGTCCAAAGGCACTGCCGTGCAGAAAAATACCATTTTCACTGAAGAGCAAGGTAAAGTCAGAGCTTCAAAATCTAATGAACAGAGGTATATTAATACCGGTAGAGGAACCGACTGAATGGGTTAACCAAATGGCTGTTGTTGAAAAGTCTGATGGTTCTTTAAGAATATGCATTGATCCTAGACCCCTGAATGAGGCTTTGCAGAGAGAGCATTACAGATTACCAACTTTGGATGATGTATTGCCTGAACTCAATAATGCCAAGATTTTCACAAAGCTGGATATCAAGGAAGCATTCTGGCATATCAAACTTGATGAGAAGTCTAGTAAACTTACAACAATGATCACACCTTATGGTAGGTTCAGATGGTCTAGATTACCATTTGGGTTGAATGTAAGCAGTGAAATTTTCCAGAGGCATCTAGCACAAGCTCTTGAAGGTCTTCATGGTTGCATCAATGTTGCTGATGACATAGTTATTGCAGGTTGTTGATCAAACAGACAACAAGCAATTGAGGACCATGATCTGAAGCTTAAAGCACTGAAACATAGGTGTAAAGAGAAAGGCATTAAACTGAATGACGCTAAAGCTCAAGAGAAGAAAGAAGAAATTACCTTCATGGTCACCTCATTACTGCTCGAGGTGTTGAACCAGACAAGAAAAAGGTTGAGACAATACTAAACATGCCCGTTCCTAAGGACTGTCATGAGGTTCGCAGATTTTGCGGTATGATACAGTATCTAGCAAAGTTTCTCAACAATCTTTCAGAAGTTCTTCATCCAATAAGAGAACTTACCCGTAAGGATACTCCCTTTATCTGGTCTGCTGAATGTGATCAAGCTTTCAAGAGAGTCAAGAAACTGATTACTTCTACTCCAGTACTCGCATACTATGATCCTGATGAATCTTTGTGTATTCAAGTTGATAGTAGCAGCTATGGACTTAGGGCTGTCCTCCTACAAAATGGTCATCCAATAGAGTTTGCTTCAAGAGCTCTAACTGAAACTGAACAACGCTGGGCTCAAATTGAGAAGGAACTCTTAGCTGTTGTACATGGTTTGGAACGCTTTGACCAGTACACTTATGGAAGGAAAGTTACAGTCATCAACGACCATAAACCTTTGGCAGCCATCGTTAAGAAACCTCTGAGTCAAATTCCTCGAAGACTGCAGAATTTACTGATGCGCAGCCATTGATATGACTTTGAATTCCAATGGGTACAAGGTTCTGATCTTCTTATAGCCGACACACTGTCCAGAGTGTGTATTCATAATGTCACATTGGATTCCTTAGCTGATGGAGAAAGCAATGCAGGAGCTGATGCACCTGTAAGATTACCTGAAATACCAGATGTGATGATGGAAAAGATTAAAGCTGAAACTCTCAAAGACAGCGTGCTCCAGAGGTTGAAGTCGACCATTTTGGATGGGTGGCCTAAAAGAAAGTCTGATGTACCAGCTGAGCTTATGCCTTATTTTGACATTCGTGATACTCTGACAACAGAACAAGGCATAATTCTTATCCCAAAAGCACTGAGGCCTGAAATCAAGCAAAAGCTACACGCTGCTCATCTTGCATTTGACAGCATAATGCGCCGGGCCAGAAGTTGTCTGTTTTGGATCGGCATGACGGCTGAGATTTGACAGATAGCTGACAGTTGTCCAGAATGTCAAGAAACGAAGGCAAGGAATACTAAAGAACCTTTAAACCAACACTCAAGAGGTTTATCACCCTGTCCTGATTGACTACTTCTCCAACTTCATTGAAGTAGACTTTCTACCTACAATGACAGCACAGTTAGTCATCAGGAAATTGAAGTCTCATTTTGCTCGTTTTGGTGTTCCCAAAGTTATTGTATCTGACCAAGGTACTCAGTTTACGTCTGCACAGTTCAGATCATTTACTGCTAGATGGGGAATACTTCATGTTAAATCAGCACCAGGTCACCATAAAGCCAACAAATTAGCTGAATCTGCTGTGAAACTCATCAAGTGTATGATGAGAAAGACTGTTCAAAATAATACAGATGCATATGAGGCACTACTTGAACTTCGTAATACACCGAGACAAGGGTTTGATCAAAGTCCAGCAGAAATACTGTTCAACAGGAAACTGCGTGCGCTGATACCTTCTGCAGTGAAACCCGTTGCATCTCACAGTAGAGTTATTGAAAGTAGAGGCAAGAGAGACAGATCAGTGAAGACGTATCATCATAAAACTGCTCATGATCTGCCCAAGTTGTCTCACCAGCTCACACCTGATCCCGCGGACTTGGAGACTGATTTCTCCTCTCCAGTTCTATCCGAGCAACAGGTTGTTTTGCCAGACATGGAAAACACTAGTGAAGTGAACATTTCCAATCCTCCAGAAGTTGATCCTTCAACCCCAGCTACTTCTAGTCCTAAGAAAGCTGGCAAAGAACAGGAACATTCTCTCCTACCATCTTGCTCTGAGATCTCAAAGAGAGCGCAAGAAACCCCCTTGGATGAATGACTTTGTTCACTCATAAAGAAGGGGGGATGTTGATCTGTATACATTGTCTCGTTGTTTAGTTTGTTTTCCCGACTAGAGTTACTTGCCCTTATGGGAACTCTTCTGTTTTCTTCTTCCGACTTCCTGTTTTCTAAGATGGCGAATTAAACATGTCGATCCTTGTATCTTGTGTTCAAGCTTCATGATTATACTTCGTAACGTGAGTATGTATGACAGCCAGCCACGTCTCATTATAATTAACAATATTTACTACACATGAAGGTAAATATAAATAAAAAAAACCACCCACCCACACCCACACACACATACTGAAGCACTATTATATATACTGATGCCGAGAAGCTGGAAAAAAAAAAGTGTGGGAATCAATTTTCCCTGTGTTTGTCATGAGGTAGAGAGCAAATGGCTGCTGGAATGGAAAGTGCATGATTCAACCCACGAGTTTGTGTACAGACTACATGAAAACAATGAGAGTTACATGTGCAACATGATTTCCAACAGATATGACCCTGAAAATGTGTACGCGTTGTGGCAGTATACTCGGTATAAAAAGGCTGTTGAGACAAAACACCCAGTACATGTGCTTGAAATGTCACGACTATCTGAAAACAACCGCCAACGAGCCATTGGTATGTTGGAGACCGGAATGAGCTCACGGGCCATTGTCAGAAGTATGAATTGCCACCACAGCACTATTGTACGTCTCAATGAACGTTACGGAACCACTGGAAGTGCCCGGGATAGACTTCGGAATGGCCAACCACGAATTACTACCCCTGCGCAAGATCGTCATATTGTGCTGAGTCACCTAAGGAATCATTCTCTCCCGGTAAGTCAGACAACAAGAGCAATAGTGGGTAGACGTGGGCAAGTCTCTCGAATGACAGTCATACGACGACTCAGAGATACAGGCCTTACTGCAAGACGACCTTATGTTGGGCCAAACTTGACTCACAGACATCGTCAGCAGCACCTGCATTGGGCAGAGCAACATGTCAGATGGACTAGGCTGCAGTGGAATGCTGTCCTATTGACAGACGAGAGCAGATTCAACATATCCTCTGCTGATGGATTTGGCGACAGTGTGGAGAGCACTTTGCAGATTGCTGTGTTCGTCAGCACAACCGATTTGGAGGTGGCAGTATTCACATTTGGGGAGGATTCAGTTTTCACCATCGCTTGCCTCTTCACGTCTTCCGTGGAAATGTTAATGCTGTGACATATCGAGATGAGGTTCTGGATGCATTGGTTGCTCCTGCGTTCACAAATTATCCAGACTTGCAGCTTCTCCAGCAGGATAACGCACGTGCGCACACCGCATGCATTATGCAGCAATATCTACAGCAGCAGAACACTGTGACGATTGATTGGCCTGCCCTATCACCAGACATGTTCCCTATAGAACATCTGTGGGGCGAGCTTGGACGCAGAGTCTACAGGCAAGGTTCTCCAACTAATCTGCAACAGCTCGAAGCTGCTCTTACACGTGAATAAGACTTGATTCCCCAGAATTTCCTTCAGAGTCTTGTGCGTTCCATGCAGAGCCGCTGCCAAGCTTGTCTGCAAGCACACGGTGGACATACCAGATACTGAGGATAGTGTGAATGAATTTTTTTATTGGTTGCATTTTTGGTTTTCTCCCTTGCCTGCACAGAATGCAATGAATTTCATAACAATCAAATGTACAAATTAATGACCAGCATAGATTCATAGGAAAATTAATAAAGATTCCAAATATGTAAACTTGTAAACACTTATATTTACATTTCACACTCTGTTCCTGGATTATACAGGTGGTGCGTTTTTAATGTGCTTCAGTATATATATATATATATATATATATATATATATATATATATATATATATATATACACACACACAACACAAAACCCCCCGGACATCCAGCCAGCAGAAGAAGAGCTAAAAATTAACGGTGAAAGGCCAACGAAGGAAGAAATAAAGAAAGCCATAAAGCTTCTAAGAGATGGAAAAGCGTCTGGACCTGATGGCATTCCAGCAGAGGCCATCAAAGCAGATTTCGACATGGCTACAGAGATGTTATATAAATTACTTGGTAAAGTCTGGGAAAAGGAAGAGATACCAGCAGAATGGAAGGAAGGATATCTGGTTAAGTTGCCTAAGAAGGGAAATTTACAAGAGTGCATAAATTATAGAGGAATAATGTTACTTTCAGTGCCAGGAAAAGTATTAAACAGGATTATCCTTGAAAGATTAAAAGAGTCCATAGACAAGAAACTGAGAGATGAACAAGCAGGTTTTCGACAAAATAGATCCTGTACAGACCAGATAGCCACTTTGGAATAATAGTTGAACAAAGTCTAGAATAGAATTCACCATTATACATCGGATTTGTGGACTACGAAAAGGCATTTGACAGTGTAGACAGAGAATCACTTTGGAAATTGGTGAGGCATTATGGAGTTCCCCTGAAGATCATTAATTTAATAAAGAAAACATATGAAGACATGACATGCAGAGTTCTTCATGAACTTGAGATGATGGCACGTGACAGGAGGACTTGGCATGTGTTTGTTGAAGGCCTATGCTCCTTTGGGAGTGGAGGGTTATGAATGAATGAATATATACACATAAACATGATCCTCTCGCGGTCCACACCTTAGCTGATATTTACGTCGTGACGTGAGATGATAGGCCATGTAAATAAAATAAAAATCAATAAATAAAATCAAGCAGCCTTTTTCGTTTTACAGTGTTAAATAAACTGAAGACACATGTTGTTTGGGTTTTAAAACAAGTGAAGACTTACTTAAAGAGGCAAAGGTTGCATGTCTCAATTCAATTATAACGCAGCCCACTCTGACTGAAAATATTTTTACACAAGTTAAAATTTGTTTGATATGTTTTTTTTTCAGTCCTTGTATGGTTTTTTTTATATTTTTTGTACAGGTTTTTCATCTCCAGGGGTTGGCATGTATGTAGCTGCTGTGACACTTTTTCAGTTATAAAAAAAGACTGCTTTATAGTGACACAAGAACAAAATATATACATGAACACACTGACAAATAATTAAATAGGTTGGTACAATAATTTTGTCTTCAAAATCTGAAAATGTGAAGATACAATTAAAGATTTAAAAATTATATGTGTTATTTATTAATGAGACAATCATTATTTTCCTTTTAGCTCCTTATGGAGCATGCAGCCACCATGTAGCTGGCTTCCTTGCAATAACCCTTGCAGTGGTAGTTTATGCAGCAATTTGTTTTACATTATGAGGCTGCCAGCCTCGTGCACAAGACACAGAAGACGGAGATCCACTACAGCTTACCTCTGAAGTAGAGATTGCAGCTGTAGATGATGAGAACATGCTTGACGGTGCAGTAGTCCTATTCTGTTTGTCTCTTCAGAGACCCCTGGGAACTACACGGGGCCAAGTGTCTAGCTGTCCATTATCTTTTCTCTCCGGCTTCATCTATTTCTTTTCATTCTATTTTTCAATTCGTCACAGTGTTTTCAGGTGCTCCTTTTCTTTTCACATGTCTAATGAAGGTTGATTGTCTTCTTACATTTGTTATTATATTTCTCGGTTCATTAGTTGTTCCCAAGATTCTTCATTAGTTATCTTAGCTGTCTACGAGCATCTTAACATTCTTCCGAGACACCACATCTCTGATGCCTCCATTGATTTTGGCATTTTTTGTTCACTGTCCAGGACTATCTTCCATACAGTAGTAGTGGCTTGATAGAGCCTTTTTTCTCATGTTTAATAACAATGATTTATTGCACAGGATGTTCCTAAATTTAAGGAATGCTGTTTTTTCTTGGTATACTCTGCACTTGGCAGAGTACAGAGTACAGATCTGAGTGACACACTTCTCACCTGATGTAATCCTTCAGTATTTGAAACTGTTTTTTTTTTTTTTAATGTAACTCTGTTCTTTAATTATTCTGCATTTAAGAGCAGAAGATCAGCTCCTATGACAAATACAGGAAACAAAGAGTCAGGCATCCAGACCTCCAGGATGACCAATAGTTCGCTGGGAGGACAAGATTAGACAATCTCTGAAGGACCGAGGACTAGAATGGAACCAGGCCAAAGGGAAGACAGCTGATTGGATAGAATGGCACTCTCTCTGGTAAAACTCTATACCCCAAGGTAGAAGAGGAACAACCAAGTAAGTGCATTTAAGTACTCCTTTGTTTGGAGATAACCACTGTTACTGTTTTCTTGCTATTCAAACCGAGTTGTCTTTTTGCACTTTCTTTTACTACCATGTCTAAAATTTTTGGTAGTTCTTTTTTTTATTTTCTATTTTTACTGCATCATCAGCATAACACAAAATATTTATTTTGTTAACCTCCAGCTCATATTCCCAGTTGATCCTTCACTGAGATAATGCTTCTGCAACATAGGAGAATAGATCAGGTGAAAGAATAAATCCCTACCTCACTCCTTTTTAATTGGTAGGAAGCTGCCAAAATCATTCACCAATAATATAGCCAATTTTGGCTCCAGTAGACGTTTTTGATTATTTCTAGACTGAAATAGTCTCACTTGAACTTTAAAAGCCATAACAAAATTCAGAAATAAAAACTCAACAGATACAGCCAAATACTAAGGCCAAAGATTTTCCATCAAAGCACAGTTACTGGAAGGAAGAGGATAAACAATGACAGAAATTAGCACAAACAGGAATAGATTGACATTCCTTTGTGAAGATACAAAACAGTATGCATGATAGATGAAAGTGATGACTAAGGACCTAGCATATTTAGCTGTGATTTTACAACAAGGAAAGTGATTATATTACTAATGACATTTCTTCTTCTAGTTGTTGTTTAACTAGGGCTGCTGAGCGTTTCACTCTTTTGCAGTCAATAGCAAGGTGAAGAGTCCTTGGTATTATCTACACAAGCATTTCTCAATCTTTTTTACCCTGGCAGAATTTTTAAAATAATTTTTCAGGTCTTATGGAACTCCTGCATAACACTTATTATATCTTAAGCTCACGGTAATTTTAATTAATGTTATTTACAACATGAAAATTTATTGACAATGTTATATAGAAAAGCTACTAAAAACCATAGGCCCAAGCAATATGAATATAAATATAGCCTAAGACACAGTTTTATACAAAAACTTTTTAAAAAAAACAAGTTTATCTTTTTGTTCTATCTCGATCTCTTGCGAAACCCTAGGGCTCCACGGAACCCCAGTTGAAAATGCTGATCTACACTGTAGATCTAGACTTTTCCTGCAGGATTTCTGTCATTCCTAAATGTGTTGAGCTGAAGTCATGAGCCCCAGTTTCTCCAACTTGGCTTGCATCTAAAGGATCATCACATCTGGTCCCAAGCTAGGTAGTAGAAGCGTGTGGCATGCTGTGCATTCCCCGCCATCCAAGGGGGCTCTCCAAATATGCAGAGCTGAAATACTGTGCTCTGGTTTTGGGCTCTCCCAAGGAATCATCACGTCCAACACAGAGCCATTTCTCTGCTCCGAGTGCTTATCATGAAGTCCATAGTTGCATGCAGGCAACCAGGTAAAAGCCAGAGTTACTAAGGCTCAAGTGACTCCTCCAAGCTTAGTGAGCAATGCTGGGTTCTCAACATGTTTCAACACAGGGAGAAAACACTGACGTGTGTTGATTACTTCAAAAGTCACTGATGGTGTTATTAACCTCACAGACAGAGGTTCACAACCGAAATCCACATACTATAGCATTGTGCATAGCTGGTGGTCATATACGAATGACTCCAGATATGCCTCCATGTATAACATTTCTTATTTACCATTCAACTCCCATAAATGATGAGAATAATTATGTTAGGATTATGTTACCGCCGATATACTTTAACGTTAAACTACGCCACACACACAGGCTGCCAAATGATATGGACGATGTTAGTGATAAAGGTCAACATTGGACATCACTGCTACACGCCGACCTGGGCATCAATGTTAAATGGGTCAATGTTACGTTCTGAGTACACGCCACACAGGCTAAACACTGTAGATATGAGGTAGGTACTACTGTCGCTGTAGCTGTCTGGAATGTTGACATGGGGGTATGTAGATTCAGTCACACACCACAGTACGTACGTAAGAGTACATGTAGGAGTCAAAAAGGTTGTAAATGACTGGAACAGTTCGCTACTGTTTATTACGTTACAACACAGACACGATGACATAAATGAAACACAGTCGACAGCAAGAACACCAATCATCTCTGCACTCAAAAAGGACTGCACACCCGGCAGTTATGATCATAGTCATGGCCTATAAGTCTCTATTACTCAGAAAAGCCTGCTCACACGGCAGCTACAATAATCTTCAATAATATGGCCTATAAAGTACTCCATTACTCAGAAAAGCCTGCTCACACGGCAGCTACAATAATCTTCAATAATATGGCCTATAAAGTACTCCATTACTCAGAAAAGCCTGCTCACACGGCAGCTACAATAACACTGACAAACAACATTTTTCTTTCTTATATAAGAATAAGTGTTCTTAGGTCAGTTTCTTGCGCTGATTTCAAATTTGAAATCCGTTTATCTCTATCACATCGGGTACTTAAAATATTTGTGAATAAATATTTTTTTGGGAAACCGTTATTTGCTCCGTTTCATTTTTACTATATAGCTTATTAAAAATTAATAAAATGCAAAATAATTCTACTTTTTATACTGCTAAAAGATGCATGACATATGTTACGCTATTTTTCAAATAGTTACTGTATTTTGAAATAATTCTGAACGAAATATGGCTTCTAGAAGTTGTAGAAATTCGGCTGATCTGTTCTGTTACGTGTGCGGATATTTTACCTATCGTGTTCACCAGAAAAACTTTACACCATTACTAAAGAAAGCTTATGAACTTTATTTCGATTCGAAAGTTGATGATGCAAATAAATCTTGGAAGCCAAATGCAGTTTGTTCGACTTGTGCAAATACATTGGCAGGTTGGTTACAAAAATCGCCGAAGCATAAGTCGATGCCTTTTGGAGTGCCAGTAATATGGCGTGAACCGACAAATCATGCTACTGATTGTTACTTCTGCTTGACAAAAATCCATGGTTTCACTTTTAAAACTAGAAAGTCTGTGGTTTATCCAAATATTGAATCGGTTTCGAAACCAATGCCTCATGATCCAATCACGTGTCCGATCCCAGTTCCACCAGAACAATATCCGTTGGACGTGAATGAACCATCAGAAAGTGATAGTTTACCTGCTTTAGAAACTAATTCTGACTCGGATTATATACCGGTGAATGATGGTGTTCACTTAATTAACCATTCAGAACTTTCAGATCTAATACGTGATCTCGCTCTTACCAAAGGACAAGCGGAATTACTCGGTTCGCGACTCAAAGAATGGAATTTTTTAGCGCCCAATACTCCAATATCTAAATTTCATCATAGACACAGAGAACTTGTTCAATACTTTGAGATGGATGATGACATTTGCTATTGCAAAGATGTAAATGGTCTAAAGGTGCACCTCGGTCATGAGCACATAGTCAACGAAGGCGAATTTTCATCGACTCCTCCAAGACTAGTCTAAAAGCCGTGTTATTGCATAACGGAAATTTATTTTCATCAATTCCAGTCGCCTACTCTGTTCATATGAAAGAAACTTATGACAATATGGCTATACTTTTGGCAAAAATAAAGTACAATGACTACCAATGGCGGATTTGTGGAGACCTAAAGGTCATTGCAATTCTCACGGGCATGCAGACTGGGTATACTAAATTTTGTTGCTTCCTATGTGAATGGGACAGCCGCAACAGATAGGAACATTATGCAAGAAAGGTGTGGCCTATCAGGGATCGTATGCAGCTCGGGCATAAAAATGTAATACACGACCCATTTTTAGTTAAGTTGGGGCGTTAGATAAAACGAGCAAAGCTTTCACTTATCTTCGAGAAAAGTTTCCGCAAGTTAGCGATGCAAAGATAAAGGAAGGTATCTTTGTAGGACCTCAGATTAGGAAAGTTATTGCAGACAAACAATTCGAGAACTTGTTACATGGTAGTGAACTTCGCGTATGGATGGCATTCAAATCGATCGTCGATAACTTTCTGGGAAATCAAAAATCTGTTGTCTATGTGCATATTGTTAAGCAGTGCATAGATGCATACAGAATTATGGGCTGTAACATGTCCCTCAAAATCCATTTGCTCGATTTGCATCTTGACGTTTTCCCTGACAACCTTGGTGAAGTCAACGATGAACATGGAGAACGATTCCATCAAGATATCGCCGTAATGGAGTCACGTTATCAAGGACGGTGGAGTGTGACCATGCTTGCCGATTATTGTTGGATGCTTCATCGCGATGTACCACATGCCATTCACCGACGAAAGTCGACTGCAAAGAAATTCAAGCCTACATAACTGTTATACTTCTTGTACGAATGATGTTGTAATACTGTATAAGTTGTTAAAAAACTTCAATTGCGTATTTCTAGAGAACCCGACCTGATAGAGAAAAACGGTTTGCAGATTTAAAAACAGCGCATTAAAATTGACCAGAAAAACATCGAAATGTTAGAGAAAGAAAAAAAATTTTGTTTTTGTTAGCCAGTGTAATCTTCAATAATATGGCCTATAAAGTACTCCATTACTCAGAAAAGCCTGCTCACACGGCAGCTACAATAATCTTCAATAATATGGCCTATAAAGTACTCCATTACTCAGAAAAGCCGGCTCACACGGCAGCTACAATAATCTTCAATAATATGGCCTATAAAGTACTTACTTCTCACAAAATGACCTGCACAAATCAAGATCTCCCAAAATCTTCACTAAACATCTTACTCATCCACATACAGCGAAAAAACACTAGTCGACATCTCATCTTCAGCACTGCACAGGCATACACTTAGGAAAAAACACTGGGCTGACTCACTCGGTCAACGCCCAGACAAAGACTGTCCCGGGATCACACATCTCCCGCTCAAACAGTCACGAGACTCAGCTGTTTAGAACACAGCTCTCAATACATGCGGTTTAGCCGCGAGCTAATCACAGCTCAACACGACTCAGGGATAAATTCCTCACAGGCGGGGACTCAATGCTGTGAGTAGCGATCATACGCTCTGTTCTCGAACATACGAGAAGATATTCCTATCATCATAGCTAAACAAGCATACAAGCGCCGCAACCCAAAATCTAACTTGTCCACCAAGCATATTCAGGATTACTCCCCTTTAACCTCAACAGATTACCTCATGAATAATGCCACTTCCAGGATCCCACCTTGGTATCCCCATCTTGGAACAAGCGATAGATAAGAATTTATAAACGGTGGAGTTGTCTTCCTGAAATTAACAATAATTTACTATTTTTATTCTATAACATATGTGAGTATTTTGTATCGTTTGATCATACTTCAGTATGAAATAAGAAAAAACTGCAGTAACAGCAAGTGGAACCAATAAAAAAAAATATTAAAAAGTCATGAATATGATTTGGACACTATTACTAGGGATGCAAAGGAATTAATGATGCTGCATTTAAGTAAATTCCAAGGTCAGACCTCTAACAAGACACTGAAGCACCCCTACCCAATATTAATGTCTTTTCTTCTCTTTTTATCCATTATATTTTGTAGTCTGGTATAAAAGTCTTCTTTCACAGATCATTTCTTTGTCATTAGTTCATGTAGAATATTAGATGATCTACATATGCATTTCCTTTTTGGCAGTTCTGAATGATGCTGATGTTATTCTGGGTCTCATTGCTTCCTATTCTATGTGTGCATTCTGCACATATTTTCACAGCATTAGCCCCATCATTTCAGGATGGTGTGCACTTTCTTCCTCATGTCCTGAAGACAGCACAATTTCTCCTGCATTCAATAACTTCTTTTCTATGCCTTACCATCTTGTCTAGCCTAGCCCCAGAATGTTAATCTTGCAGTCCAACATTTCTGCTGCCACCTGTGCAGTCTCTCTTGATTTGTCTACCTTACAAACATTCCATGCACCAAATCTGGAGATTTTCCTAGAAAGCAAAAAGAATCAGCAGCCCAGACTCATTTTGGCTTTCTCTGTGCTGCTTCATAAATAATGGACAAGAAATACATATTTCAATGGCCACTCGAAAATTCTCAAACAACTTTAAGCGGAGACAGAAGCACTAAAAATGGCTCCAATTATCACCATGGAAAATAAAGATTTTGCTAAAGACAAGATAGTGCTCCTCACAGACTCACTATCACTCATCACAGCTCCCAGGAACAATAAAAACAATGAATTAGACCACCTGGCAGAAGCACTAATGGAAACCAGCTATGAATTCAGACAAGTAAAAGTACAATGGATCCCTGCCCATTGCAAGATATATGGAAATGAGAATGCAGATAAACTTGCCAAAAAACGAGGAAGAAAAATCCAAACAGAAGATAGGATTACATATCAAGAGATAAAAGCAATAATCAGAAATAACTGTAGAGAAAAAGGGCAGAAAGAACATGCAGAGTCCAGTAGTGCAGAACCATACTATACATTACCAAGTAGAGATCAAGTGATAATTTTCAGGCTAAGAACCGGCCATTGCAGACTTAAATACCATCTGTAACAACAAATTGAAAATCAGACAGATATGTGATCATGTGGGGAGGACAGACAGATATGTGATCATGTGGGGAGGACAGACAGATATGTGATCATGTGGGGAGGACAGACAGATATGTGATCATGTGGGGAGGACAAATAAACAGTAGAACACATACACCAAAACTGTTAGTTCCACAAGAGGAGTAGAGTGGCAACGTGGCCTTCTCCAGCCCAGTTGAGGTAGAAACTATATGACGACCAGAGAAGCCTGAGATAGACTGCCAGCTTTATAAGAGAGATAGATGTGGTATTTGAGAGCAAACGATGATGAAGAAGAAAACGTGCTGCTTCATGAGCCTCATTATCAGAGGACCTACTTTGTGTTTTGGATGACTGAGTAGAAATTAAATTATTTACTGGTTGACCTGACGTTTTTGTGGCTTGATGTTTCTAAAGGATGGTGCTGCCTGCCCCATACTCAACCCTCTTAAGTCATAATTCATGACATGCTTGTTCGGTTTACTGCGTTAACATTCTTTGTTTTCTTTTCAGGCCCTTAGTAATACACGGGTGGGACATAATAATACTTGTATTTAGCACACCTGTGTTTATAAGCATCAAATACGTTTTACTGATGTAAAATACGAGCAGCAATAATGACAAAAATGTAGAGGCTAGAAAATGTATTAACTGAATGCATAGCTAGTAGTATAAAGAAAGAGACATTTTGTATTGATACTATTAATGTTTCTTTCCTAGATATTTCTTTGCACCTTTAAC
Source organism: Oreohelix idahoensis (assembly GCA_024509875.1). Taxonomy (NCBI): domain Eukaryota; kingdom Metazoa; phylum Mollusca; class Gastropoda; order Stylommatophora; family Oreohelicidae; genus Oreohelix; species Oreohelix idahoensis. Next base: position 185,266 of record JAMPIV010003191.1, read on the forward strand.
TTTTGCAACTGTGAAACATGTATGCATAGATATCTCGCATTTTGTGGGAATTTATAACAAATATGAATAATTCATTTTCTCCCAAAAATCCTTACATGATAGAAATAACTATTTTCATTTATCAATGCTCTAAAGCCAAGGCTCATGAAGTGTGCATAGAAGCAAACAAAGAAGTAAGAACAAACATCAAAAGAGACAAGAGGAAGTATATTGAAGAGATGGCAAGGGAAGCAGAGGAAGCTGCAGCCAAAGGAAATAAGAGGGACCTGTACAACAATACAAAGAAGTTAACAGGGAAATATAAGCAAGCAAATGGCCTCATAAAAGATAAGAATGGAAAATTGCTTAGTAATATACAAGAACAAATGAAGAGATGGACAGAATATTTTGAGGAACTTCTCAATAGACCAGCTCCAACTAACCCCCCAGACATCCAGCCAGCAGAAGAGAAGCTACAAATCAGCTGTGAACAACCAAGTAGAGAAGAAATAAAGAAAGCCATAAAGCTTCTGAAAGATGGAAAAGCAGCTGATCCAGATTGCATTCTAGCAGAGGCCATCAAAACAGATATTGATACCTCTACAGAGATATTATACAAACTACTTGGCAAAGTCTGGGAGAGAGAGGATACCAGCAGAATGGAAGGAATGTTATCTGGTCAAGTTGCCTAAGAAGGGATATTTACTAGAGTGCACAAGTTATAGAGGAATAATGTTACTATCAGTGCCAGCAAAAGTATTAATCATCCTTGAGAGATTAAAAGAGTCCATAGACAAGAAACTGAGAAATGAACAAGCAGGTTTTCAACAAAACAGATCCTGTACAGACCAGATAGCCACATTGAGAATAATAGTTGAACAAAGTCTGGAATGGAATTCACCGCTATACATCGGATTCATGAACTATGGAAAGGCATTTGACAGTGTAGACAGAAAATCACTTTGGAAATTGATGAGGCATTATGGAGTTGCCATGAAGATCATTAACTTAATAAAGAAGACCTATGAAGACATGATGTGACAGAGTTATGTAAATACATTACATATATCAACACGTTTTTTTGCTTCCACCTGTTTTCCACCTTGCTTCCTTATTAGTTATGCACGTTTTGTTAAGGCAGAACCTTCGTACTTCTATATTTGTCAAACTCATAATTGTAGCCACGCCTATTTTTTTTCGTTTCTTTATGTCTTATAGACACTAGGAATTTTTACATACAGACTATGATGCACGTAGCGAGAGAAAAGGGGGAGATAATCACAAGTTACCCCCCCCCCCCCCGGCCTCATCCGGTTGTTCGGAATGTAATTAAGCTATGGAACGACGAGATCAAAGAGACGATTTGCTTGTGGGCCAGCGTCTAGCGGTCGGCGAAAGTGGCAAATTTAGCTTTCATTCATAATTTGACCACAGATTTTCCCAAAGGCGTGATATCTCGCACTCGTTAGCGATTTTCTACCAAATTGATATATATACCGCATCCTTCAAACTCAGTTTATCTAGTACCCACAGAATTTTCAGACGTCTAGCTTCGAATTCTAGATCCATTATACCAGTGGAATTTCTTAGTTTTTCCGATTGGAGAGTCATATTTCTGTGTTGCGGTAATTATACTTACTAGTATTTTTGAGTGATTTAATTAAGTTCGTCGTTATATTTCACTAGGATTTACTTTGTTAATTGGCTAGCAGAATTAAAATAATTTATAGCTAAATTGTTCCGCCTGTAGCGTTGATTTAATTAATTGCTATTAACCAGTAAGAGATATTTTAATCGACTAGTAAATGCACTATTCATTATGAGTACTGACGAAATATATATTTATTTCTAATTCATTATGAGTAATTTTATAAATGACTAGCGCTTATTTCACGGGGGTTTTTTAACGATAATAATAAATTATACCTTTACGCGGGTTAGGATTGAATTGAGATTGCGGGTTAAATGTTTGTATATTTCTTCCTATATCTAGTACGGGTCACAAACCAAAAATCTACCAGCGGCCTTAATCTGAGAAAGGGTCTAAGTCTAGTCCAACAAATACAAGAAAAAACATTCTTATTGTAATTATCGGGTCTTCGAGGTTGACCTGGTTAGCCTCTTGTCTCACCTAGAGAGAGAGAGCGTACCAATATATGACACTAAGAATAAAATTTAACTGGACATTTAGCTACCCAGATTTCTTTTGCATTTTCATCTACATTCAGCCCGCTGTGGCGAAGAATATCAAATTTAACATTTCCCGACTACCGACCACTTGGGTTGTGGCAAGGATTTATCCAGAAAAGATTTACCTACCTGACATTCTATTTAACTAGCGAATATTTCAAGCTACTGTACACTGTGACATTTGATCTCGAAGTAGTGTTTCATACCTGGACTAATTGCTGTGACATGAACAGAGTCAATAATAATAAGTAACAAAGTAAGCGTTCACCAAATAATAGGATTAATCAGTCATTTGAGGAACTGGGGCTTACTTTGCCAAAAGAACCGACACTGAATCTGTTACCTGGAGCATGGAGATATGTTCAAGCTGTTGTCAACACTTATTTAGTAAGTGAGAATGAAATGTGATCACATGTTTGTTAGAGCGAGAGAAAGCAGGGATGAATAATTCTTATATTGTATAACTAATGTACTCACTTTGGTTTTTTTTCTCCTTCTTATGTTTGCTAATACTGTTCATTTCAGGATAGATTAATTAGAAACTCTGTTCTTGACGGTATATTCAAATCCTATACCATATTGCTAATCTTTTGACCTTTTGGGGGTTAATTAACTTCTTCTTGTGGGATCTTGTCTCAACAGAAGGGATTGCACTTATGTGTCTATTTCTTTATTAATTTTGTAACCTATGATTTTTATATTTTGATAATAGCTGTTGTGAAGTTTTCTTTATGATAAATAAACTTAACATAAAAACTTAATTACCTGTGTCGGTCAGTTCAGCCCAATATCCCTACTCCATTAATATAGTTCCACATTTGTGCGTCTAATTGTCGTCACTTATCTGTGTGTCATAAAAAATTAACAAGTGATACAACGTAAAAATATCTCCAAAGGATAAAATATAGGGATAAAAAGAATGCGTAAGTTACTAGAAGGCATGATCGCCCACGCCGCGGGTCACTACCCTCCATAAAAATTGACTTGCTAGACGGGAAATCAAAACGGTTACCATTTGAACGGGATGAGAACGGCGGATCAAAAGGAAAAAATATGACTGAAAAATTGCGTGAGACTAGCAAGGCTAAGGAGACGCAATTGGGAAAGGAAGGGGGGGGGGGGGGGGGAAGGAAAAAGTCACGTTCCCCCAAGTTGACATAAAGTAAGGAAATCGACAGAAGGGACCTTGGATATGATACGCCACAGTCATTTATTGGACGCTTTTGCGATACCAAGCCTTTTATTTGAATTCAGCGGCAAACGCAGATGCTTGAAATATTACAAAATTTAAAAAGTAACTTTTTCTTAATATTAATGTTAGGAATATAAAAATTAGCTGGCCGGATGGCCCATTCTGAGCAGTGAAATAATATGCTTTTATTTATACAGACGGATAGCTAATAATGAAGATAATGACAAAAGACTGTGTTGTTCACATCAGCGAAAGACTGCATTGAATCAAACATGTCACTAATTTGCACAAAAATCGCGACCTTGAGACGCAAGTGTTCAAATCTAGTTAGAATGAAAGAGAAGGGACATTGGTGGGAGCTGTGGCTAAAAATAACTTTTCAGGCAAATTTGTAGAGGGGATGGATAGGTTGGTTCAAAAACCAAGTACGTTTTTTGTGAAAACGCAAGTAGAGACGGACGGACTAACAGATAAAAAATCCATACTTGACTGAAGCATGACTGAAATGACTTTAGTGTAGGAAATTTGAATTAAAAAAAACCAAGGCATTGATTGGCCACAGACAATCATATTATCCGCGCTCAGACGAGCTTTTTTTGCCATTCCTCAATAGTTGTCCAGTGATAGACACAGTAAATTTTAAGTGTGGTGATTTCAAATGAAGTAAATAGAAATAAGTTCAGGGACGCCATACTATAGCCAGCAGCTCAGCTGAGTTTTGCTAGCATTTCTGTGTTCTTTATTCATAATCTGGTAAGATTGAAATTATTTCTTTGTATATTTTGAATATTGTTTAATGTTTCGAGTGATTTGATACTGCCATATCGAAATCTAGCCTTACAAACAAGTAAGGATTTGCTCTAGACCCCCCGCCCTAGTTCAGGGTCTAGGGACAAACAATATATATAAACTCCAGCAAGGATTAGGAAGGACAGATCAAGTGTTGAGATCAGTGGAACATATCACCTATCCTATCCTAGGGCAAGAAGCTAATAAACATATTTCTGAATATGTAGTCTGGGAGAACTTATCCTATGGGAAACCAACTTGGTAAGATGTGTTGTATGGTCAGAGAGATCTGACCCTGTCTAAATGGTGTTATTGTAAATTGTTACGTGTAGAAGTGGCTCCTTAGGTAAGGTTCTGAACCTAAACCAATACTTTATTTCAGAGCTGTGAGTTTTTTTTATGTTGACACCAAAAGGTGGTGTCAAATGCTGGGTAGATAATTGACAGTGAGGACCCGTGCAGTGTCGCATCTCGGCAGAACAGCCTTGTATTGCCCCCAAGCCCGGAGAGGTGGGGCCACCCGATATATTGCCCCCAAGCACGGAGAGGTGGGGCCACCAGATTCCAGCACCAGAACTACTCTTTCAAAGTTACGTAAGCAGGCTGGTCTGCTGGATTTACACCAACTTCATAGACATAGCACCCAAAGTGAATTACTACTAAAACATCCCATTTTCTTCCATCATTAATGGACAATGGTTGGTAGGCTTAGACAGGGAGGGATGAAGCCACCCCAACAGCACATCTATTCATCGTTCTCCCAGGGAAAATAAAACTATGAACTGTAGAAATAATAACTACTCGTGAAAATTATATACGTACACACCTTTTATTTATCATGTCATTTATTCATGCCATTCACTCATAAATTCCAAAATCTTTCATATGTTCTGGCCAACATAAAACCTTGGTTCAGAACAAATAAATTTAAAAAAAAAGATTTACTTTCTAAAATTTCACCAGCTGAATTTAGTTCCTTGTGTTCTAAATTTTATTGATAATATTATATTATTTAATATCTGTGTGTGTGTGTGTTTGTATATGTCAATACAACACATTACATTCAGTACCCTAGATTTTAACGTAGCCACATTCATTAGAAAAAAAAGATAGGTGTGAGGTCGTAGTGGTAGCAAGAAAGGCCTTCTGAAAATTCACAGCTACATTTTATCTCAGGAGCCTTCACAGCTGACCTCATACATCACACTTAGTAATATCACCATCATACAATACCATCAAAACCACTACATATATTGGGGTCTTGTCCAGGGATAATTAGCATAAACAGTAATATAAGGATCTCCTGGTGGGAGAAATAAAATTAGGGGAACAAAATTGTAAAATTCCCTTAAAATTAAAAGTGTCCCTTTAAATTAAAAGGGCAATTAGAAGTTGGTGAATCTTCACAGCCAGTGTTAGTTAATTAGTTAATTAGAATTATTTTAGTCTAGAATAATTATAAGTACTTTAGTGGTTGGAAATTTTACTTTGCTTATTGCTAAGATTTGTTTAGAAAGTATGGCGGAGCTGGCAAAATTTAGATCAGCTGCTGTGCTGACCGCAAAGGAGATGGGAATGGATGGTCAGATTTTAATTCAATACGTAACGGCTGAATGTGATAAATATATTGAACGGGAAGAAAGGAGATTAGAAAAAGAGGCTGAAAGAAAATTAGAGTCTGAAAGGTTGGCTGAAGAGAAGAGGTTAGAGGCTGAGACTAAGAGGCTGCAGATTGAGGCAGAAGAAAAACGACAGCAAAGGGAGGCAGAAGATAAAAAGGCCGAAAGGGAGGCAGAAGAAAAAAGATTGACTGCCGAAAGGGAGGCAGAAGATAGAAGGTTGCAAAGGGAGCACGAATTACGACTAAGGGAGCTGGAATTACAAGGCCAGGCTCCTGAAAATGGTGCCAGCCCTTTTGCCTCAGATGCTACGCCCAGTCTGGGAGCCTCAAACTCAGCTATGGGGTTTCATTTAGACCATTTTGTTGAAAAAGACGATGACATAGAGGGGTACCTAGGACGTTTTGAGTTATTAGCTACTACATATGGGTTAGAGAGAGAGAGGTGGAGTTTAAAGCTATCACAGGGACTGAGAGGTACTTCTTATGAAGTCTTTGCTAAAATGAACAGGGAAGACCAAGACAATTATGACATGTTAAAGCAGGCTTTGTTATTAAGGTACGAGAAGAATGGTGAATTTTATCGTAAGAAATTTAGAAATGCCAAACTGTTGTCTGGGGAGACATACCACCAATTCTCTGCTAGACTGGAAACCTATTTGGAGAAATGGACTGCTCTGGGGAAGACCCAAGATCTTAAAGAAATGATCATGATTGAGCAATTGAGAGAGTCCATGGCTCCAGACATGAGAAAATTTCTCATGGAACAAGGTGCAGAGAAGTTGGGAGAGGTTTTAAATGTCGCTGAGAGGTATCAGGCAGCCCAGGCAGAGGTAAGTGGTGCTAAAAAGAAGCACATAGACAATTTTAAAGCTCCACAGCAATTTAATAAATTTGATAATAGAGAGCAGGGAAATAAAGGTAGGACAAACTTTGAGCGGCCAAGAAATGACTATCGCGACAGAAACTCACAGTTCAATGACCAAAAGTTCAATGAAAGAAAACCGTTGAACCAAGGAAAAAGATGGTGTAAATGGTGCAAGAAAGATAACCATAACACCGAATTTTGTAGAAGGAAACCTTCAAACATTGCTGCAATGAAGTCGGGGACGCAAAGATTAAAGGTTAATCCTAATGGACAACAGGAACCTTATCACCCCCCAGTTTGTGAGGATGTTATTTGTAATGGGGTCACCATAAGGTGCCTTTATGATACAGGTTTGGATTATGATTCAGTTGTGAAGTCTAGCCTAGTGGACCCAAGTCAGTATACCACAGAAACAGTGGAAATACAAGGGGCGACTAAGGACATACCACTCATGACACTTCCCATCGCAAGGATAACGGTGAAAACTCGCTATGTGGAAGGAGAAATCAGAGCAGCAGTGATAGATGAACCAATCTACCCTCTGATATTGGGGTGTAGATACGTCTTCTTGGGGAATCCCGAGAAACCTGTGATCATGGCGACAGTGCAGACCAGGTCACAGAAGAAGGAGGAAGAAGGTGAACCTATAAATGCTCATCCAGAGGAGATGAGAAAGGCGCAGGCTGAGGATAGGACACTCAAGCCATGTTTTAAAAAATTGCCCAAATGCCACACACCTCCAAGCAAGGGAGAGTACTTTGTGAAGAACAGATTATTATACAGGAAGACAGGAACTAGATCCACTGGTCACGGACAGTTAGTTCTTCCCAAGATATATAGGGCAAACTTAATAAGGAGCTTACATGTTGGAAAAGATGGTGACCATGAGAAAGTCGGTACCATCTGCCAAAAGATTGCTCGAAAATACTATTGGCCCGACGTAAATGTCGATGTTGAAAACTTTGTAGAAGCATGTGGCGTATTTCATGAGGGAACACCCACAAAGGGAAAATATGTGCAGGACCTAGAAACGCCACGGGGCAACTTTAGGCCTGAAAGGAAAACTAATTATACTCGGGTAGACAAAGTGGAATGGGAGCCCCCTTTTCACACCCAGTCTTCACTTGAATGGATTAACATGGCCACTATGCGACGAGTACAAAGAGTAAATTTTACCCAGGATAAGATGACAATCCCTCGGTCAGACTTATATAAACTGGAAGAACAGAAAAGAGAGCGAAGATCTCTCATAAGCAATCTCAAGTGGGGAGACAAACCCCAGAAAAAAATTGGTAGTGGTCGATTTGTGAGTGATGATTCTAGGAAGAAAAGTCCTCATTATAAAGCTTCTAATGGACGGGACCCGATGGGTTCCATGAAAAATAAGTATGATAAATTAAAGATCCAGATGTAACTTTATTAAGGACCTGGACAGATGAGAAGGCGGAAGAGACTGTTACCTCATCTTATCAATACGTGAACGAACTGACCACTCGTTTGAAAGCTGGATGGAAACTGGCAAATGATAATTTGAAACAAGCCAGGAAGAAACATGCAGCATATTTTAATAGGAAGGCAAAGGACCGAGAACTAGCTGTGGGAGAGAAGGTGCTGCTTCTACTACCCGGTAGCCAGAATAAATTACAAATTGGTTGGCAAGGTCCCTATACGGTTCTAGAGAAGGTGTCTAGAACAAACTATAAAATTGACAAAAAGGGGAAGGAGAAAGTTTATCATGTAAACTTATTAAAGAAGTATCTGGACAGACCACTCCAGGAAAGCACCCCCTTATTGACCTTGGCTATTGCAACTCAGATGCAAAAGGAACCACTCACCTCACATGAATACCCATTACATCCTTGTGAAACAGCAGCACAGGTAAAAGTCAGTAAGCACCTGACTAAAAACCAGAGGGAGAGAGTTCAACAGCTTCTGGAGGAACATACAGATGTATTAACAGATAAACCAGGCCATACAAATTTGCTACAGTATGACATGAAACTGGTAGACTCAAACCCAATCTGTATGAGAGCCTATTCTATTCCGTTCGCGAAGGAGAAGGCATTGAAGGAAGAAATAGATTATTTGTTGAAGGAGGGGATTATTTCGCACAGTGAATCATCTTTTAGTTCTAGTGTCGTTTTGTTGAGAAAACCGTCTGGGGAACACAGACTGTGCATAGATTACAGGAAACTGAATGCTGTCACAGAAGGACAAGTGGATCCATTACCAGACACAAAACAGTTATTTGCCAGACTGAACAAGGCAAAATACTTTTCAAAGGTGGATCTTAGTAAAGGCTATTACCAGATCCCAGTGAAGCCTGAAGTGAGACCTTATTTGGCTTTTAGCACTTCGGATGGACATTATGAATTCAATATGCTACCATTCGGACTGAAAAATGCTCCGAGTGTATTTTCAAGGATGATGCGCAAATTGTTGGATCCCCTGAATAACCCATGTATCACGAATTTCATGGATGATATTCTCGTCGCCACAGAGACATTTGAAGAACACATTGAAGCTCTAGAGATGTTATTTAATAGACTTCGGGAGGCGAACTTAACTGCTAGGCCAACAAAATGTTGTATTGGATGCAAAGAGTTGGAATTCTTGGGACACACTGTATATCAGGGTAACATGACCCCTGATCCTAAGAACTTGGAAAAACTGCAGAGAGCACCTAGACCACAAACAAAAAAGGACGTGCGATCATTCGTGTCGTTATGCGGATTTTATCAGAAATACATCAAAAATTTTAACGCTATTTGTGCTCCTCTGACTGATCTGACTCGCAAGGGACTTCCAGATAAAATTATTTGGACTGCACAATGTGAACTAGCGTTCCAAGAGTTAAAGGAAAAACTCACTAGCAAGCCTATTCTCAAACTGCCTGATTTGACACAGGACTTGCAAGCCGCAAATTGAATGTCGGTGCAGATTTCCTCAGTCGGCACCCCTGTGATCAAAATTAGAGTAATGGCAGACGTGAGGAGAGATTTTATCTATGTGTATCACTGGTTTTAGAACTTGCCGTAGGCATGTTTTCAAGTGGGGAGATGTGTCATAAAATTAACAAGTGATACAACGTAAAAATATCTCCAAAGGATAAAATATAGGGATAAAAAGAATGCGTAAGTTACTAGAAGGCATGATCGCCCACGCCGCGGGTCACTACCCTCCATAAAAATTGACTTGCTAGACGGGAAATCAAAACGGTTACCATTTGAACGGGATGAGAACGGCGGATCAAAAGGAAAAAAATATGACTGAAAAATTGCGTGAGACTAGCAAGGCTAAGGAGACGCAATTGGGGGGGGGGGGGGGGGAGGAGGAAAGGAAAAAGTCACGTTCCCCCAAGTTGACATAAAGTAAGGAAATCGACAGAAGGGACCTTGGATATGATACGCCACAGTCATTTATTGGACGCTTTTGCGATACCAAGCCTTTTATTTGAATTCAGCGGCAAACGCAGATGCTTGAAATATTACAAAATTTAAAAAGTAACTTTTTCTTAATATTAATGTTAGGAATATAAAAATTAGCTGGCCGGATGGCCCATTCTGAGCAGTGAAATAATATGCTTTTATTTATACAGACGGATAGCTAATAATGAAGATAATGACAAAAGACTGTGTTGTTCACATCAGCGAAAGACTGCATTGAATCAAACATGTCACTAATTTGCACAAAAATCGCGACCTTGAGACGCAAGTGTTCAAATCTAGTTAGAATGAAAGAGAAGGGACATTGGTGGGAGCTGTGGCTAAAAATAACTTTTCAGGCAAATTTGTAGAGGGGATGGATAGGTTGGTTCAAAAACCAAGTACGTTTTTTTGTGAAAACGCAAGTAGAGACGGACGGACTAACAGATAAAAATCCATACTTGACTGAAGCATGACTGAAATGACTTTAGTGTAGGAAATTTGAATTTAAAAAAAACCAAGGCATTGATTGGCCACAGACAATCATATTATCCGCGCTCAGACGAACTTTTTTGCCATTCCTCAATAGTTGTCCAGTGATAGACACAGTAAATTTTAAGTGTGGTGATTTCAAATGAAGTAAATAGAAATAAGTTCAGGGACGCCATACTATAGCCAGCAGCTCAGATGAGTTTTGCTAGCATTTCTGTGTTCTTTATTCATAATCTGGTAAGATTGAAATTATTTCTTTGTATATTTTGAATATTGTTTAATGTTTCGAGTGATTTGATACTGCCATATCGAAATCTAGCCTTACAAACAAGTAAGGATTTGCTCTAGACCCCCCGCCCTAGTTCAGGGTCTAGGGACAAACAATATATATAAACTCCAGCAAGGATTAGGAAGGACAGATCAAGTGTTGAGATCAGTGGAACATATCACCTATCCTATCCTAGGGCAAGAAGCTAATAAACATATTTCTGAATATGTAGTCTGGGAGAACTTATCCTATGGGAAACCAACTTGGTAAGATGTGTTGTATGGTCAGAGAGATCTGACCCTGTCTAAATGGTGTTATTGTAAATTGTTACGTGTAGAAGTGGCTCCTTAGGTAAGGTTCTGAACCTAAACCAATACTTTATTTCAGAGCTGTGAGTTTTTTTTATGTTGACACCAAAAGGTGGTGTCAAATGCTGGGTAGATAATTGACAGTGAGGACCCGTGCAGTGTCGCATCTCGGCAGAACAGCCTTGTATTGCCCCCAAGCCCGGAGAGGTGGGGCCACCCGATATATTGCCCCCAAGCACGGAGAGGTGGGGCCACCAGATTCCAGCACCAGAACTACTCTTTCAAAGTTACGTAAGCAGGCTGGTCTGCTGGATTTACACCAACTTCATAGACATAGCACCCAAAGTGAATTACTACTAAAACATCCCATTTTCTTCCATCATTAATGGACAATGGTTGGTAGGCTTAGACAGGGAGGGATGAAGCCACCCCAACAGCACATCTATTCATCGTTCTCCCAGGGAAAATAAAACTATGAACTGTAGAAATAATAACTACTCGTGAAAATTATATACGTACACACCTTTTATTTATCATGTCATTTATTCATGCCATTCACTCATAAATTCCAAAATCTTTCATATGTTCTGGCCAACATAAAACCTTGGTTCAGAACAAATAAATTTAAAAAAAAGATTTACTTTCTAAAATTTCACCAGCTGAATTTAGTTCCTTGTGTTCTAAATTTTATTGATAATATTATATTATTTAATATCTGTGTGTGTGTGTGTTTGTATATGTCAATACAACACATTACATTCAGTACCCTAGATTTTAACGTAGCCACATTCATTAGAAAAAAAGATAGGTGTGAGGTCGTAGTGGTAGCAAGAAAGGCCTTCTGAAAATTCACAGCTACATTTTATCTCAGGAGCCTTCACAGCTGACCTCATACATCACACTTAGTAATATCACCATCATACAATACCATCAAAACCACTACAATGCCTCTTGTCTCCATTTCTTTTCTTATTTGCAATAGATTGGGTTATGAAAACATCAACATCAAACAACAGAAATGGAATCCAGTGGAATCTGACTAAACAGCTTGATGATCTGGATTTTGCAGATGACTTGGCTCTTCTGTCCCATAACCATAATCAGATGCAAGAGAAAATGAAAATTCTCGATGAGCATAGACAGATAACTGACTCATGTGTGACAGTGAAGAATGAAGAAACACTGGTTTCCTACAAAACAATCTTCCCTTGTTTCATCTTTGAAAAAACTACACAACATCAGAAGTATTAAATTTGTTTAAGAGTATTTTTCTAAACTTTATTAACACTTAATATATTTTAAATAATTCAAAAGTTCCATACTTTAGCTTTCCACTTTAATGATCACCTAGAAATATACTTCGAAAATGCCCTAAATGTAACCAATGATCAAATGCTGCTACAGGTCAGCCATTAAAATTGTTTTGTAAATCAGTTGCTGTTTTTAATAGTTAGATACCTTAGCTTTTTTCAGATCAATCTCATCTCCAGCATTAGCTTCAATGAGATGGTCAAAGTGCATCACTGTTGGTAAAGACATTTTTCGAAAAGGGGTGGCAAGTAACTGGAGCATAACCATCTGCATTTCAAATAAAAATGTGTAAATAATGGCACTGACAATAAAGACACCTCAACTAAATAGAGTGAAAAAATAAAACTTGTCAGATAATAAAGTCTGTTGTTCACCAGTGTTCTCTCTGGTTTCACCAGTCAATACTATATATTTTTATAATATATGATATGTGTGGTGTTATATTATTTCATTCATCATTCAATGTCCCTTAGCTCCCCAAGGAGCATAGGCCTTTACACAAACTGTTGCCAAGTCCTCCTGTCCGGTGCCATCAGCTCAATGTCTTTCCATGTCTCCCTCATGATTTTCATTTCTGTCCCAAGTTCTCTTCTTCATGTGTTTATTTTTGGTCTACCCCTGCTTCTATTACCCAGGGGATTCCAGAACAAGGATGGCCTGGTAATGCTATCAATAGATTTCCTCCACGTGTGTCCTATCCATTACCTGTGTCTTCTTCTCATATCTTGTCACACTGGCGCTTGAATAGTTCTTGTCATCAGTTATGCATTGGTGATCCTGTCGTACCATTTCAATCCTTCTATTCTACACAAGCACCCATTTATGAAAGTCTGTAACTTTTTGGTTATAGTCTTTGTTTCACAGCCACACAGTTATTTGACTGGAATATGAGAATTAAACGTTTGCTGCATTTTACTTGAAATGACATAAAACTGGCAAGTTACAGATTTCTAACAGTGTTAGAAAGTATGAACATTTTTAATTTTCAATAATGTAAATACATTCACTGCCGTTAAATGTCAGTATTTTCATTTCTGATAATGTAAATACATTCATTGTCAGTAAAGGTTAACTCATTTTTACCCAAGAGCCGCATGGTGTGCCAGGTTACCGTATAGATCTACCTATGTGTGGATAGTGTGCCTGCTTAAAACGAGTTAAAATTTGAAAGAAAAATTAGAAAATAAGTGGCCATAGCTTGTTCAAATCATGCAAACACTTCCTGTGGACCACATGTTTTGTACTGGTAGCAAAATAAGTATTCTGGTGCTTAATTTTTGCACACTTTTTTATCAATTAATGACATCATTAGGGAGTTTGTTTATAAGTATCGAAGTCACATACATAACAGTCATAAACTATCAATGTTCAACTGCAACAGATTATTTTTAAATGAATTTGAGTGATACTGAGAGCGATAATAACCTATTTTTGATGGCGAGGACGTTTCACAAATTTTACATTTTTAAGTAATAACTCAACTCTTCGACTCCATAATTATTTTCCACCCTGTGCCATAATTATTTTTTGAAGAATTCTATAAGGTGAAGTGTACTGTCTTTTAGTGTAAATTTTATGTTAATCTTTTCTGTGAACATGCACTTATTATATACCAAACTGTAGGGAAATAGATAGAGAATTGTAATATGTAATGTCTTTGGTATTTCTGTTCCACAAAGACGCCACTAGGCGTGGTGGAAACAGCGATAGATTGATCAATTTGTTGTTGCCCTAAGACGCCACTGGGCGTACTGGCCACATACTGCTTTGCCGGTTGGTGGCTAAGGATGGAAGAAGAAGAAGAAGAAGTGGACCAAGATTGGTGTTCAACAGTTTCTCAGTTGCCACCTTGACTGCCTGGATTTCTGCATCATAGTTGTTACAGAATTTCCCCGTTGGTACTCAGACCGTATCCCTAGTGTTGTTTGGGTATTCTATGTACACTCCTGCTCCTCCATTCTTTACTGCATTCTGTGCTGACCCATCCATGTATACTCGGACCCAGAGGTCCTGTGGGTATTCATCATCCAGGAAACTGAGAGTGACTGTCCTACGTTGCACACTGTTCTGTTCATTCTTCTTCTTCTTCCATCCTTAGCCACCAACCGACAAAGCAGTCAGTGGCCAATACGCCTAGTGGCGTCTTAGGGCAACAACAAATTGATTTCTTTGCCGTTGTATCCCATCACGCCTAGTGGCGTCTTTAGGGCAACAACAAATTAATCCATTTGCCGTTGTTTCTGTAATCAAATTGACTAGCAAACAGGTGATCAGCCCGTTGGCTGTTCTGTTCATCTCTGTCGAATATTCCTTTCACTTTTGTCTGGATGTGTACTGGTAGTCCAGACTCCTCTCTCTAAGGGTTTGTTCTGGCACAGACTTTAGGGGGCTGTTAACTTCAGGCAGGTCTGAGGTTTGTCTACAAAATTGTTTGGCCTGGTGGATAAAGCTGCTTCTTTTCAATCGCCCCATTGCTAGGTTTTGGAATCTGTCCTTCATTGGATGGCTCGGCATACAGAGGAACTTTTCTGCCTGTGTTAGCACTTTCGTGTCTCTGCGTCCTCTCAGTGCTAGTATCCTCCCCATTTTCTCCATCTCCACTATAGGTGTTGATTTCATTGCCCCCGTGATGACCCTAAGCGCCTGGTTTTGCACCTTATCTAGCTCTTGTAATGTGGTGTTTTATGCTGGACACCACGCAGCTGACCCATATTCCAGGTGTGGTCGTATGCCATGCTGGTAAACTTTACTAAGTATTTTCACGCTGGCTCCCCATGTGGTTCCACTTAGTTTTCTCAGGATGGCTAACTTCCTTCTGGCCTTTGTTGCTGCCTTGTTGATGTGCTACTTCCATGTCAGCCTATCATCGAATGTAACTCCGAGATAGGTGGGTTGTTTATCTTCTCTCAGGAACTCTTTATTTATCTTGATGACACCAGCTTTTTGTTTGGGAGAGAGAGTGAAGAGCATAGACAATAAAACTTTCTTTTTAGTCTTCAAACATCAAGGTAATCCTTTTACAAAGTAAAAAAACATTGCTTATGGCCACAGTTAGTACATTTAGTGTTATTCACACCAGTTTGTACTGTGGTCTCTTATAAGAAAAAAAAATAAATTATGCAATCTTGCATTACGTAATTTTCAAACAAATAAAGAAGAATAACATCATATAAAAAATGTTTCCATTTGTTTAATGTTTTAATAGTATCCCTAGCTTCATCTTCTACCTAGGACTAGTGATAAGATGGTACGATAGGTCTAGTTTCATTGCTTTTCAACCGGCCAGAATATGACTATGCCCACTCATCAACTAAATCTAATGTGTCTTGCTTTTCTGCACCAATTTCATCTTTTGACAACAAACTGTGACTACCAAACAATCATCATCAATGTCAGCAATGTTTCTAAGTAGTTTGACACAATTATTCGCTTGAGACTTAGAAAATGTAAATATAAAGCGTGACATATTTCTTTATCAATAGCAACAAAAAACGCAAACACGCGAATCGTCACACAAATTGTGATAATAACATCAAAGCATGCACACGTGCTGCTTAACAACTACACTCAAATTAGTTGTTGAAATAGTAGCGGAAGTCATTCTACGAGTTTTAAAATATGAACTGCATTAAACGAATGATTTTCAGGGTTTATTCGTGATAAACTAAAAACAATGCTCTGACCATTGCGCGGGCAAGGCGCGTTGCATTTTGCAACGCTGTGAGCGTTGGTCAGGAGTCAAAGAGTTAAATCGTGTGGGACAGGACTGTGTAAGTGAGATTCCAGTTTAGCAATGTGTAACTTCACAAAAAAGTCATATAAATCAGATATTTTATTTGTTTGTGATCAAACTTCTTGGATTAATTTTCAACTGGATATGCGTTTAGATTCCTGGGCTTTTACCAAAAAGCAATTAAGTAAAGCTGAAATATTTACAATTAAGTGCACAACTGTGATCAATTTTTTTGTTTTTTTTTTATGGTTTCTATACCTAACAAGACAAAGAAGCAATTATTACATCATGTAAGTCCTCAACATTGTTTCACAACATTTTCCTGCCAATTTTTTAAAGTCTGATGAATAAAACATGTTGTTGTTGTTTTCGTCTACTAGATTGCTGTAATACCCTGTTCAACCAAAACCCATTGAAGGGTTACAAACGGTTATATTGGGGTATATAGTGTGTTGATTAAAACATATTTCTGCTGAATTAATATATATGTCTACTGTCTGTTTTTAAAACATCACATCGAAAAAAAGAATGCCTCCATTTTGGGCCTGGGTACAACTGGAAAACTGCCTGGGTTAGAATGAGTTAATATTTATTTTTCATTTCTGATAAAGTAAGTACAGACACTGATGGTAAGCGCGAATATTTTTCATTTCCAGAAATCTAAACACATCCATTGTTTAGTGAAATTCAGCGCTCAAAAAAGAAGCAAACTCAGTGGTTTTTCTTTCTTCACTTCTTTCCCCACATCAGTTTTTTTTTTCACGGGTTACCACTAGTTAATGCATAATTGCCATGTTTCTTTTCCTATGTCAAGTCTCTTTCTAAGCTCTGGTGTTGAACTTCCTACTAAATCTTCCCTATGTAACACCTCAAATGAAAAATATCTGTTTACCTGTCCTGTTCCATCATGTAGAGCTAGTCTGTCAGGTTTCAATGTGAGGATGCTCTTGCCTCTTTCATACTCCTAAGCAAAAAACAATAAAAAGTCATGAAGACTTGTATACTGTTCTAATAAA
This sequence comes from Oreohelix idahoensis, assembly GCA_024509875.1. Taxonomy (NCBI): domain Eukaryota; kingdom Metazoa; phylum Mollusca; class Gastropoda; order Stylommatophora; family Oreohelicidae; genus Oreohelix; species Oreohelix idahoensis. Next base: position 202,455 of record JAMPIV010003191.1, read on the forward strand.
TAACAAAACATTACGTGTTGTCCTCAAACTGAACTGCACTAAAGTAAGAGAAGTTGTGAAAATAGCTAGTGGCATTTTTTATAATCATGATATACATGCAAAAAAAGTCTAATATTATTTACCTGGCAGCTTGGATCAACCAAATGTGCAAACAAGATCTTCTCTGAAAGTGTGAGGTCCCTTCGAACGCTAGAAGAAAAAGGATGAAAAGTCTTCAACAAGGAGAATGTATTTTCCAAACAATGTATGCACAATACTCCCTTCCACATCTCAAATAGGGCCTACATTTTTTTTTTAAACTGTCAATTCTGCCTACGGATGTTCAGGCAAAGGTAAAACTTCCCTAATTTCTGCTTGTTTGCCATCAATTGTGATGCAGCCCATAAACAGTGCCTTTCCATTAGCTCCACTTCTCCTGTCCACATTCTTTTAAATCCTCACATTTTCCATACTTTATGCTGCCCGATACATAATAATAATTTTTTTTTTTCAAGAAACTTGCATTTATTAATTATGACAAACAAGTCTGGGCCAGTGCAGGCATGGCTTAGGCATTGCAATGAGTACAGTCTTTCATAGGTAAGACAGTTTATTTGATTCAGAACATTTCGGTTGAAATGAAGAATAGTGGGCTGTGTTCTTTGATGTCATCCTAGTGTTGCCAACATCGTTAGGGTTAGGATTAATGTTAGGGTTTAGGGTTAGGTTTAGGATATCTAAATATAAACCTAACCCATACCCCCTTTTTACTGTGTCTCTCATTTATTTTTTTAAGGCTGTTTTGAAGAGACATTCCACTGTTGTTCATTTCAACCAAACATTTTTTTCATATGAATTTATTTCTCTGTGGTGCCACAAGACCTTTGCAAGCAACAAAGAAGCATATTGTCAACCACTTTGTTATAATTAGGGTAGATTTTGCGATTCCTGTCTCACAGGCTAAGCCGATTTTAGTCGTTAAAAGTTCTAGTCCTGAAAAGGACCCTTTGCAACTGCTGTCTGACGTCATTTGCCCATTCATTATATGGTGGCCTCTTCATTCTATGTGTGTACTTGCTTCGCTCAGTCTGTGCTTATTTGTGTTGTTTCCCTGTTGTGTCGTCTTTCCTATCTCTATATGTTGTAAGGTTTTGTAGATGATTGTAGGTAGTAGGTCCTCTAGTATTTCCTTCAGCGATTTTTCGCTTTGCTGCTGGTTGTGTCTCTGTTGTTTTGCTTGCAATGTCAGTGATGACCTGTCTTTCTACTTGGGCTCTTTTAAGGATCTCTTCAGTTTCGGATTTTAATTCTGCCAACTTTGCAATGGCGTCTTGTATTTGTACTATTTTCATATCGAGTAACATTTGTTGTGCACTTCCCACGTTACTCGGGTTTTCATCGCCTCTGACAGATGAGGTTCTGTTGTTGTCTGGCTGACGGTTTTCTCTTTCTCTGTGTAGTTTATGTTTCAGTTCTCTCACCTAAGCTGTCTGACTAGTTTAGATAGGCTGTCTTCGCGTTTATTACACCGTGTGCTTGCCGCCACTCTGTGCTTTACCTCTTGGTACGAAACTCCCTTTCCAATGGACACTGCAAGTATTTGCTTTGTTTGCTGGTATTTGAACACCCACGGTATCTTGCTCCGTGATTTCCGAGGCAGTTGGCACATTTTCTATTTTTGTTTGGTGCCTGGTAGTTGTGGTACTTTTTTGCCTTGGGGCAGTCTTTGTTTTCGTGACTGTCCGCACAGTATCTGCAGACCGTCTCTTTTCTACACGTGTTCTTAGTGTGTGAAATCCCTGGAACTTCGAACACTGCATCACTGGAGGTTTGAAGGCATGTGTACTTCAGGGTCTATTCTGAACAATAATACTCTCCGGAACTGTTATCCCTTGTGAAGTAATTATTATCAAGCTGGTGTCTTCTTTGCTCCAGGATTTTAACCTTTCGACGTTCGTGATCTTGGCTAGAGGACTTTCGGCCTGAATGCATCGAAGGACCTCTGCGTCTCACAAGCTGGTGTGGACCCCTGGATCCCTATTTTCTTGCTATCAATGTGGATTTCTGCTAGGATTTTGATTTGGTGTGGTAGCTGAAATTCTTTAGGCCCGGAGACCAGAGCTGCCAGGTCTGGAGACCAGAGCCGCCATCAGCGATTTAGTCTTGTCCGTAGTATTCAGGGCCAGTATCACTCCCTGTTGGTGCCTTCTGATACTTAGTAGTGTCAAGAGTTTTACTGGTCGGCTTGTTTGGTATCCCGTTTCCAGGATAAGGAGATGCGGGTATGTTGTTATTCAGCACTGGTGGGCTAGTGTACACTTTCCTCTTCTTGGCGTGTGGTTTAGATTGGACCATTTTTGCTATATTGTGGGCGAAAAGATGCTATTTTACACTGCCTACCCTTTTATATTCAACATAGAATACATGGAGCAATACATTTTTAAAAAATGCCTTGATAATCCAAACTGCAATAATCCAAACGACCCTGCATTTTTCTAATGTTCGAATGAAAAAATGTCTATTTCTCGCACACATCTCGTCAGTTTGCTTAGTGTGATTGTCATTTTTTTTTTAATTTTCAGTTTACAGTGTTATTTAACTGTACATTAGTTATGGCATCTTCTTCATCTTTTAAAGCAGTGCTTCTTAACATGCACCACCGGGAAGTGCACGTCGTGACCTTTGCAAGACATGCCAGATATATTTTAGAAGGAGAATCGCTATAAACACAGTATAATACACAGAACTCGTGCATTTGTACAAAATATAATAAACTAGTCACACTAACATATCTGCGGTGGCAGAATATTATGTGATCAAGATAGGATCAACAAGTTTTAACAAGTTTTTCAACGGTCGGCACATTGGTACAGTTTAGCAGCAGACGACAAGATGGCGAACTGGGAGTGCAGCTCAAGGAAAGATTGAAGGACCAGGGAGACAGTATTATTATATACTACATGGTGCTACAGGGCAGCACTATATCCATTCTAATCAGATGCTGAGGCTGGCGAGGAGGCAGAAAATAAGTTAAGTGGTTTATGGCATTAACATTCTGTCTTTTTAAAAAATCTTAAACGGTCGAGTCTTTCAGAGCTGAGTATATTTCTGTGTTTTATGAATATCTGTGATTTTTTTTTTTGCGGGCTGGTTGGCAGGCGACCTTGTTTGTGGTTCATCTCGTGGCAACACGGGCACATTCAAAGAGTTTCTATAGGACTTGGATTGTAATTTCCTCTTAGTGGAACCCAGCGAACAGTGCTGAGGAATTTTTGTGTCCGCTGAGAGTTTATTGCTATCTTACTGTTCAGCTGTGTTATGTATCCAGTGTAGTTAGTGATTGTTATCTGTTTTTATATTTGGTTTTTTCCTTCATTTTTGTTTGTTTCTTGTTGGTCTTCCCTTGCTTTTACTAAGTTATCAATGTATTATATATTGTAAATGGTCCTCGCCTTGTCCCTGATGTAGACTAAGCTATTTTTTTTTTTTTTTGCTGCTTAACACAACATACATTATTTTTCTTTTCCAATCATTAGTATTGTCTTTCTTTTGCTTGATCTATTGTATCATATTTGTCTTGTTGTATCTTGTTCTTCGTTTCTGCTCCATTGCTGTATAACATCTACATTTCATTGATCTTGATATTATAAGAAACTTGCAGATTTTCTGGTGCTGCTCACAGAATTATATTGCAGCACATTTACAGCTTAAATAGATTTTGAAAATGTTTTTTTGTTTGCACTATGGATGATACTACTAGAAATGATTATGATGCTGTTAGGGCACTGCTGTTAAAAAAAATACCAACTTGACAAAAACGGTTATCATCTAAGGTTCAAATCTCATCCATTAAACTTTGTTTTAACAGATGGATTGAGTTGTCAAAGATTGAACACACCTTTGACAACATTGTGGATCTGATGTTGAGGGATAAAGTTTTGTCATCCGTAAGTGCTATAGACTTTTTAGTCTATCTCCATGAACGCAAGCGGGAGTCACTGGAAATTTTAGGAAGTCAATTTATGACAGTTCACCCTGGGAGAAATATCAGCAACTCGAATGTCAATGAGGCATTACCTGTTGCATCAGCAAGGTCTATGCACTTCAACACTCCCAGACAGAGATCACAGAGTGTTGATAGAAATTTTGATCAGAACATGGATTGCAACAGAGGATCTTTCCAGGGTCGATATAATTTTGGAAATAGATCACCACCAGAACAAAAATTTTTTCGCCCATACTACGATGGAAACTCATCACCAACAGAGATTGGCAAGGGGTGCAGAACTCATATGCAAATAGAGGCAACAGACAACATTATGGCAATAATAATAACAGCAGAGGTTATCAGAACAACAATTCTTATCGTTCACGCAATACAGAACGTGAAAACTCAGTTGTTAATCAAGGCAGCAGTACTGGTGGGGTGAATCAAATTAATGATAACACATCCCATGCAGATGCATGTAGTGTAGATCTATCTAATAAATCAAATTTTACTGTTTGTAATGCTTTTTTTCAGTCAGAGGGGGTACCTAGACTGTCATGTGGACATCCACTACCATTACTCGGATCTCATGATGGCAGAAGTTCTTTGAAATTTCATAGGGGTTTTGTTAATAATAAACTTGTTTCAGTGCTACAAGATACACTGTAGGTGTACATCAGTCTCTGGTTGACCAAACATACTATACAGGTAAGGAGGTAAAATGTGTCACATTCAGTGGTACCGTGGAATTCTACCCCACAGCAGAGGTATATATAGATACACCTTTCTTTGGTGGAAACATACTAGTGTGTCTATTAAAGGATCCTATCACGGATTTGATTATTGCAAATCTTTCTGGATTGAAGGAATGCTCGAAGAAATCATTACTGGGAATGTCAACATTTGATATCTGCAAATTTGTTACTACCCGAGCACAAGCTCATGCACAAACTCATGTAGAAGAATTAAGTAATGATGATGATTTACAGGTCACACTGGTTAGCAAAGATGCATTTGTTTCCATGAAGAGAAATGACTCATTGAAAAAAAATTTCAGGTTGCTAAATGTGATGATGTGGCTTACAATGACAATGCTATTCATTGGTATACCATCAAAAATGACATTACGATACGTAATTTCAGTGATGCTACATCACTAAGAAAACAAATTATGGTTCCAACAAATTTCAGACCATTTATATTACATGCTCATGATGTCAGTTGTGCTGGACACATGGGTATTGCTAGAACTAAACAGAGAATATTGTCAAATTTTTTCTGGCCTGGTGTTACTAAAGATATCAAAACATTTTGTCGAACATGCAAGACATGCCAAGAGGTAGCATCCAAGGGTGCTTCCCATAATGCACCTATTCAGGCATCTGATGTGTCTGTACATCCTTTCGCAAAAATGGCGATTGATTTAATAGGTCCATTAAAAGTTATGCCAGCAAGAGGCCATAGATATGTTCTCATGTGCATTGACATGTGCACACGATGGCCTGAGGCTATTCCTCTTAAGAATATTTCTACTACAGATGTGGCTGATGCCCTTCTGCTGATTTTCAGCAGACCAGGTTTTCCTGAAAATTTACTATCAGGTAGGGGAACTCAGTTCATCTCTGATGTAATGTGACAGGTAATGAGAGCCTTTGAAATTGATAGATCGCTCAGTAGTGTTTACCACCCAATAGCGAACGGGAAAGTAAAGCGCCTAAATAAGACCTTAAAACAGCTTTTAGGCAAGGTCACTGCTAAATATCCACAAGATTGGGACAGAGTACTCCCAGCTGTCTTGTTTGCATATCATGAAATTCCCAACAAACATACAGGTGTTCCACCTTTTGAGCTAATTTTTGGTGCAAAACCTTGTGGACCTATGTCCATTCTAAAGCAATTACTTGTGGGTACAGATACGACCGAGGAGGTACAATCTTCATATGAATATGTAGACAATTTACATAAGAAACTGATTGACGCTTGTCAAATTGCAGTAGAGTCTTCTGAAAAGGCAAAAGAAAAGGCTCGTTTGTTCATAAACCAAAATTATGTCAACTATGGCCAGGTGACGAAGCATATGTACTTTTGCCTACCAAGGAAAATCGACTTTTGATTTCTTGGAGTGGCCCATATAAGGTCATTGCAAAAATATACGACGTAGATTATATCATAGATGTGAAGGGGAAAGAAAAACACTTTCCATATCAACATGCTTCAGAAAGTCCATTCACGATATAGCAATCTTAGACCAGTCTTCGAAGCTATCGACAAATCCATTGACTGTTGCTCTTCACTTGCTATTATCCAGGAAGAACAGTCTGCCTTTCTAGATGTCCCTTTGCTTCTTCCAGCAATGCCACTCAAATCCACAGAATCTTGGAAGAACATTGCTATTTATCCAGATCTGTCATCCTATCAACACAATCAAATCTCTCATCTTTTACAGTCTTATCAAGACGTACTCACTGACATTCCCAGTCAGACTACTATCATATCTCATGATATCCAACTTTGAGACCACCATCCTATTCGTCTCAAGCCTTACCCCATATCTATCCATTTCCAATCTCAGGTAGATAAAGAAATATATGACATGCTTAAATTATAAATTATTTCACCTCCGAATCACCATATTAATTTCCAATGGTGATCATTAGAAAAAAGGACAAATCCATCTGAATTTGTATTGATTTTAGACGTTTAAATAGCATAACTCTTAGTGATGCTGAACCTATGCCAGTCCTTGAAACTTTATTAGATAAGCTCTCCTGTGCTACTTATTTCAGTAAATTAGATCTCTCTAAAGGCTTTTGGCAAGTGCCACTTACTGAAAGATCCAAGCCTTAGACTGCCTTTTCCACACCTAAGGGCCTATTTCACTGGAATTACAAGTGTTTTGGTCTGGTGAATGCTCCTGTGATGTTTGTGCGCATGATGAGGAAGATTTTTTCTGATCAAGAGGATATCATCACCTACATTGATGATATTTGTTTATTTCATAGTTCTTGGAATGAGCATGTAGTTGGTCTTCAATCCTTACTACACACTCTTCATCTGCACAACCTCACCGCTAAACCATCCAAGGTTCAGATTGACTTTAAGGAGATCTCTTTTATAGGTCACAAAGTTGGTCATGGCTTCTTGAAAACTGAGGATAACACTATTTCTAAAATCTTAAACCTTGAAGTTCCAAAAACAAAGAAATGGGTCAGATATCTTCTTTGACTTATCAATTTCTATAGGAAATTCATGCCTAACTTCTCTGATTTAACCTCAGTTCTGTCCTCGTTGTTAAAGAAGAGCTCACCAAATAAAATTGTTTGGAGCCAGTCATGTCATGATGCCTTAAACTGCTTTAAAACTTATTTTGCTAAAGCACCTATCCTAAAACTGCCTGATCATAAATTACCGTTCAGTTATTAGATTGGTGACACCTTGATGCAATATGTGAACAAAGTTCTACACCCAGTTCTCTATATCAGCCACAAGCTTTCCAGCACTGAAGCCAAGTACCTAATAGTGAAGCGTGAGTTGCTCTTCATTATCTGGTGTGTTACCAAGTTACAATGTTATTTAATCGGCGCACACTTCATCATACAAACTGACCAACATGCTCTGGCTTTCCTTCAACAAGCTAATATCAAAAATCAACGTGCAGCACGGTATTCCATTGGTCTAAAGCCTTTCTACTATGAAATCCATGCTATAAAAGGAGACATTAATGTGTTGGCTGATACACTGTCCCATTGTATCAAGCATTGGACATCTATAACAGAATTTCATTCATCACTACGCCAAGAACACTCACTGATATACTTCTCTTGGGATGAAATTCATTGACTATTTGCTATATCAAGCAAAAGTATTCTCCTCACACCTTATGATCGAATGACAACATACAATGAACTTTGAGAAACTACATGACGCACAGTTTACAGGTGTACTTCTACAGCAATTACAGATTGGCAACTTGAAACGAATTTTATAACACGCTTGCGCACTTATAGACATTGAACTGTTTGCCATTAATAGTGCATTTTGCTACTACTTTAAGGGAATTAACTTATCTGATCAAAGGGGAACAATTCAGACATGTGGCTTACTTATGTTCCAACGGTCTACAAGATCTCAGAATAAACTTGATTAACTATGGAATAACTGATCTTTGATATTCATAGGACAAAAATGTTGAGAAACTTTAAATTTTATCACGCTATATGGAAGGACATTATTCGCGACATTTTATGGACGATCTAATATCATTCTTACACAATGGTGTATTATCCAAGGTTGATGAACTGCCAAATCATTTATTGCTTACAAGCACAAACTCGGTTATAACAACTGCAATAACTGTCACAGACTAACTCGGGCGTTGGCGTAGCTGGCGAGTCCTGTTTAGGGCTTTATGCTAGCAGATAAATAATGTTAGCCCTTGTCAGGACTTAGTATCTATCAACGCTGATCGGGTTAGCAGTCAACAGCATATAATTCACTCTCACAATACAGTATTTTGTAGCCTATTGTTCATCTACATAATAATTTGTTCTGCATATTGCTATTTATGCATATGAATTGACAATTTGGATACAACTTGACCAGTGCGTGTATAGATCAATGGGTATTGAATGTGAGTGTGGGTCATCTGTATTATCATGCATTATGTAAGTATGGGTGCTTTACGACTGATGGTGACCCCACATGTGTTAAATTGATTGCACATAGGTTGGACACAGGTGCTGTATTACATACCAGTGACCTCACTTATGGTGTTAAATTGTCTACCCATTGGCAGACAAAGGAGCTATACAATATGCAAGTAACCTCACATATTGTGTTAAACTGCCTGCTACTCATGGCGATACACATTTCCTACTGGTGTTTCTTTTTGCATCTTCCTGCTTGAGGAAAATTTCATTGTTCTCCTCAGGTAAAAGGGGGGGGGGGGGGGGGGTAAATACATGTTAAAAAAAAAAAAGTTAGTTGCTTATCCTTTACAGGACGTGGCAATCAACCCCAGCTTTTATTGGCTGTTTGTAGTTTTTCTAGGCAATTTTTTTCATTCAGTAGTTTGCCATTGCTTTCTGAACGGTACGGCGCTTATACCATTGTTAAAAATCCACACAAAGCGATCTGCTACCAAACCGCCTGCAGCAGGTTTCGAACCTGGTATATCTGGATTATGAAACTGCGTTCATATAAATACATGTTACGGGTTGTTTTACACACCACAACGGGTTTGCTTGTGGAGAGCGTTATTATGCTCTAACAAAACCATGTTGTAGGGAGCTACACCAATAAAGTATGACGTAGTTAATTTATGCAAGCAGACAATGAAAAAAGTATGCAGAAGTGAGTGCCGTCTGCTAAGGGACTTCTCACTGTGTTTTAGCAGAGTGTAGACGTGTTCTTAGAAGCTCCAGATTTCGAAGTGTATGTCCGCTGTATGAGCCTGCTTTATGAGGTATCAGCAATGTGTGTGATTGCTAGATGAGATATTCATAGAAAGGAAGTATATTTGAGTTCTATTTGATTCGTTCATGATTTCAACAATGTCGAGGTAGACGACTTCAGTGCGGACACAAGACCGACAGAACAGTTCACCTCTTGTATTATATTGACTGCCTAGGCCCTATTTATGGCCACTATTCAAGTGTTTTAAATTGATGAACGTCTGTTATATTGGAGCAATGTATCGACAATAAAGTCTGTATTGCACTGGAGCATTTATTTGATGATTTACTGTTAGCGTTACACCTACTAGATGCATGCTTGGCATATTCTATGAACATACCATTAATAACGCAACATCTATGCCATGAAGATATAGCTGGAATATTAAAACAACTTTGTGTTTTTATTACTAAACAATTTGTTTAAGTATCCAGAACAATATATTTGATAAGTTTGAAAATTATAAATCCAAGTAAGCCCCAGTCCCAATCGGTTTGGATTACCAAGGTTCTACTGTTTACATTTTTTTTTAAATAATGAAAATATCCTGTTAAAAATCTGATGACCTATAATTAGGAAACATAATGTCTATACTTTCATACAGCATGTTCAACTGCCATTATTTGTTAATGGCATTATCCCTCCTGGCTAATTACTGAATACAGAACAAATGAAAATGTCCTATTTGTGTCTGTGTTTTCTAGTAAGTGATGTTAATATAAGAATAGTTTTATACAAGCAAGTAACCCGCCAAAAAGAACAGTAGGCCTAATGGACAACAGAAGGCTCTCGCTGCTACATGTCCTGATGGTGGCATTATTTCTCCTGTGGTCATTTCATTCCTTTCCACTCTATTTCAATTTCACTGGATCTTTGTAGTCAAACTTATCATTACTTATGGTCAAAGCATCATGAAAGAACGGAAAGATCTGCATACTCTTTTAATAAGTGTTCAATTTAGCTTTCACTGTGCAATACTCAACGCTTCTGTATTTCCCCGAAAATGCACCATGAAAAGATTGCAAGGCATTTGTATATTTTTCTAATGAGTGTTAATTTTATTTTCACTGTGCAATGCACACCTTTTCAGTATTTTCCCGAAAAATTGGTGGAAATGTGTCACTATTGGTTACAGGTGCTTCACTAAGTCAGTTTCCTTCTATCTTTCCTATTTGCACAATATTCTCCAGCTTCCTTCTGCTCATTACATGCCCAAAGAAAGTGGATTTCTTCCTTCTAACCTGAGGAATAAGCTTCTTTTGTGCATTGGCCTTTTTCAGGATATCCTCATTATTCATTTTAGCTGTCCATGGTATTTTTAACATTCTTCTGTAAAACCACATCTCTGTGGCCTCTAGTTGTTTTGCTACTTGTTTACTAATTGTCCATGACTCACTTCCAAATGTCAGGATTGGTTCTATATAACAATGAAGAACTCTTTTTTACTTTCAGTGGCAAAGAGCTGTTGCATAAAATATTTTTCATTTTATAGAATGCTGCTTTTGCTTGGGCTTTTCTACTCTTCACTTCCGTCTGAAGTTATTAACATGCCCAGGCATTTAAATCTCTTGACTCATTTTACAACTGTTCCATTTACTTTGGTAGTGCATTTCAGACGTTTTCTTTAAGATGACCATTACTTCTCCCTTTTTACTGTTAAGGCTAAGGCATTTCACTAAGCTAAATGCATACATCTGACCCTGCCTCTGACAAAAGTCCTCTGATCATAATATAGCTCATGTTTTTAGTGTGCAAGTATAAAACCAATTTTGACCTACATCCGTATCATCTGCTGCTGGATATTCAGTTTCATTGTGGTCTGACTCATATTAATCTTAATTTTAATTCAATATGCATTAATATTTCACACACTGAATTTCTTAGTTTATCCTTAAAGTTTTCTAACATTCATCATCACCAATTTTAGCAGTGATTCTATTCTGTCATGTCTCATGACAGACTCCTAGAAACCACATGGGATTGTAAAAATAAATATTAAAACCTATATCTTCAATAACATGCATGGTACCATTTCTGGAGTCATCCTTATATGACCATCAGCTAAGCACAGTGCTACATTATACACATGTGAAAATGAACCTCTGTCTGTGAAGCTAATTACACCCTCATTGACTCTTGAAATCATCCACACACTTCCAGGGATTCGCCCTGTGGTGAAACACGTTGAGAACCCAGCATTGCACACATAGCTTGGAGAAGTCACTTGAGCCCCAGATGTAACTCTTGCTTTTACCTGGTTGGCTGCATGCAGGAGAATCTCACTGTGGACCCATGATAGGCAGAGAGAGCTGAGAAGTAGCTCTGTGAAGGACATGACAGCTCCTTAGGAGAGCACAGAACCAGAGCACAGTATTTTAGCTCTGAATTTTTGGAGAGCCCCTTGGATGACAGGGAATGCACAGTATGCCATGTGCTTCTACCTCCTAGCTTGGTACCAGATGTGATGATCCTTTAAATGCAAGCCAGCCTGGAGAAACTGGAGCTCATGACTTCAACTCAACACATTTCGGAATGGCAGAAAAGCCACGGGAAACACCTAGATCTACAGTGTAGATAACACCAATGACTCTTCAACTTGATATTGGCTGCTAATGAGCAAAAAGCTCAACAGCTAGTTAACAACATCTTCAATGATTAATTTAAAAAGAAAAAATTTTAATGAGAAATTTCTCATGAAAACAGAAGAAAATGTTGAGCAATCAACAAAATTAGCCACAGACAGTCGAAGTTCTTCGGACACATTAAGGGGAGAACAAATTTTTTTAAACCTTATATGCTACAAATTGTAATTTGAACTCACAAAGGAATAAGAAGAAGACATGCCCAAGTACCATGGCCACAGTGGTGTAACTACTGCCCTGTGTGACTGGGCACATCCCGAGGGGCCCGGGCATTGAGTGGCCCCATCGAGTGGTCAGAAGGGACCCTCGCCTTTATACAAATCCTTTTAATGTCCTTTGTTAATGTGTTATACATCATTCCATGTCCCAGTTTCTCATACCTCATAGGAAAATGTCCTTGGTACTTCCAAAGGCTAAGATCTGATTTGTCAAATTTTATAGCTAACCTGTTCTCTTAATTGCTGATTCCAAAAGTTATTTCCACACAACTGACCTCTCTGATGGAATCTCTGACGGTCATTAAAAGAAGTCTAAATGTGATACTCTGGATTTTTCATTTTTGTACGCGTGTATAGCACAGTTTTTACAAAATTTGGAGCCCGATATCGTCAATCACCAGACATTTTATGGTTTCGCCATAATCTGACACCAGCATTCAGATTTTCAGGCCACACAACTGGGCACCAACCTATAGAGAACACAAAAACCCTACAGACAAAAAAGTCACTTTAAGAATGTTTTAACAACAGATGATAAAAGATCATTTCAACTGGATCTTGCCGACCCTATACGTGACAAAGAAACAGATACACAACACGCTTCTTTGACTATTTTTATGAAACAACAAATAAAGCTGGAGTGAAGATTTCACAGAGTTGGCTGTGTTATTTAGAAATACTTGACTGTGCATTCTGAGATCCATGGTGGTTTTTTACTGAAAGGCAAAAACCCACATTTTCAACCAGCTTGCGTAGATGGGATAGGAATTCAAGATCATAAAAGTTCTGGAACTCAACATAATTCATGTTTAATATATGTACTGTGCAGTTCCATGGGGTATCTTCAGAGACAAAATAAAATAAAAAAGTCGGCGACTGTCATGCAGGAACTAGTCAAGTTATCAGATAATCAACTTTATGAACAAGCCTGACGAACAGTTGTTACATCATGGATAATTTCCCAACACAACTGATATCCCTGCAATCTTATCTTTGAAGTAGCACTGCAAAATGTAGGCCTACCACAAAGAAAGATCTCAACATATTTTAGTTATTGAAAATGCAGCACTTTCGGCCAGTTTCCCGAATGTGTTAACAGATGTGGTGCTTTTCGCAACGATATGTCACAGCTGCAACTGCTGTAAGATCATTATAGAAACTAAAACTAATAAAAAGTTATTTGAAAAAACACGATGAGATAAGCAGGTTTGAGCGGTGTAAGTGTCCTATCAATTGAACATGAGAAAGCTCGCCGTTTAAGAAAAAACTTGAACAGAATTATCAATGCATTTGCTGAAACAAAAGTAAGATGATGGGAATTTTAGGTAAATAGGCTAACTACTCTCTAGTATGCTGAAAGTTAAAGGCTTATTAAACTCAGATGTATAACCGTCATTGATGTCTAATAAAAGTGAGAAATATATCCAATTTAAAAAGTTAACAATGCGATTATTTTATTTTATATATTGTTTTGTATTGTATATAAACTCAACTATTTTTTAATAAACGAAACTTCGTGAAAAAATAAAGATGAAGATAACTGAAAATCCAATATGAAAATTCTCAATATTAAGCGAAATGTGATTCTTTCAAAAGCTTTCATAAAGATTCATGACATCTTCTGTACTAGTCACAAACAGGAGATTTTTTTTAAATGTGCTCTTGATTCTTATTTCAAAACAGCTACTTATCTACAACAGCTTGAACTCATTTACAACTGAACTTATTACAGACTACAACAATTTTTTCTGTCAAATTTATATCTATATTTACAAACATTGTGAGATAACGCTGGCGTTAGTGATGCTGTGTCATTATCAGCTGTTCTCCTGTCTTAGTTGCCCATGCCATTATGAGTACGTTCTGTCCAACAAGAAGGTTTATTTAACAATGCAAGCAGATGATGTCACACATTATTTGACTTTTTATATTAAGGTAAAAATTAATTTTAATACTCTTTTGCTATTAGTAGTTATTAAAAAATATATATATTTTTAACAGAATAAATGTAAACTGATTTCGGCTGTTGTATCAATTATATTAGGAGGGTCCCACTTAATTTGTGCCCGAGGACCCATAAATTATAGCTATACCACAGCATGGTCATATCACATGATAGGAAAATGAAGACTGGACTGATTCAAGTTGTGAGAGACCAAACAAATGGGGAGACATGACTACAAGCCTGATTGCACATCGCTCAAAATTTTTAAAAATATTTGACAGTTATGTTCTTAATCTATTAATGGGAGTGTTTTGCTTTTTTTGTGTGGAGAATTTACAGTTTGTTTCCTCGCTCACTTAAATTCTAAGTCTTTGTTGTGTGTTAAGGTAGATGTGTGCATGTGCTTGCATTCTCATACATTTATGTAGGTTTTTATTTTTTCATTTTCAGCAATGCTACTGTGCAACAGTTTAGCTCAAGTTATTAACAAGATGGCTTCCCATTTGTATTCCTGGTATCTGAATAGTTGACTTTGTGTTTTGAATGCAAATGATTAATACCTCTGTTATTTACATACATCAAAGTCTTACTTTGTTTATTGAGGCAGAAACTGCTGTTATTTTCACCCTTAAGATTAACCTGCTTCTGGAAACATTATTATCATTACCTGTTATTTTCGCAATGGATGGTAGTGACAGTGGTAGGTGGTGGTATTTATGGTGGTGGTGGTATTTATGGTGGTGGTGGTAATTAGTAGTAGTAATCACATGGGTAGTAGTAATAGTCATAGTGGTACCAGTCATTTTAGTAATAGTTGTGATAGTAGTAGTTATAGTAGCAGTTGTCGTAGTGGTTATTAGTTGTGGTAGTTTCAGTAATAGTCGTTATGGTGGTCCTAGTGCTAGTGGTATAATAGTAGTAACAGCAACACAGCAGCAGTAGTAACTGCAGTAACAGCAGTAGTAGTCTTAGTAGTCATAACAGAGCAACAGCAGGGGCATTAACAGTTGATGTAGTGGTGGTAATGGTTACAGTAGTTACAGACCTTTGAAACATTTATATATTTCTTACCGTTTTAACCTTGTTACGGTATACGAAGCACAGGAAATTTTCTCTGAATTTCCTAAGCTATCCCCATTATTATTTGCGTATTGGAAACTATACAGAGCGATACAACAGGAGGAAATCTGAGCATCAGAAGCTTTCCCCCATCGATCAAGTGTTTCAACCCCTTAATCTCCTTTACACCCGGGGGGGGGGGGGGGGGGGGAGGGGGGGGGGGGGGGGGGGGGGGGGGGGGGGGGGGGGGGGGGGGGGGGGGGGGGGGGGGGGGGGGGGGGGGTGGGGGGGGGGAGGGGGGGGGGGGGGGGGGGAGAACGGCCCACTTGGGTCATGACTCCCAAGTGTCAGCCTCCTGTTGTCTAGTGCAGAGAACTGAACCCACTCCACCTTGGTTGCAGCTTTCAAATTCACTCCTATTTTCTGCCAGCTGGAGGCAATTGTGAAAGTAACCCCTATGTTGAAAACAAAATACTGTCCCATAGCAGTTGCTCCACAGCCAGCACGATGCCTTTTCCGCAGTTTTGCGGAGCCTCTTAAGTGCCCTTGTTCTTGACTCAACCCCAAAAGTTTCAGTAGATCATACACTGAGGCAGCCACAAGACCTCTTGCACCCACCTCAACAGCCATGACCCTTGCAGTGAACCCATCGTGTCCAAAGTCCATGGCCAGATCATTATACTTGGTCACTTTGAACGAGTGTTGCTCGTCCATTCTGGATTCAAATGGCACGGTCAGCTCAATCATAATCTGGTGTGATGATGAGGAATGCAGCACTATATCTGGCCGTCTTTGAGATCTTCTGATACTCTCTGGATATGTCCCTAGCCCAGGTAGGTCTACTGCCATCGCCCAGTCATTTGCAAAGTCAAGAAGAGATGGTAAACTGCTACTTGATTTACTTGGTTTGGGATGTGCTGACTTTCCTACTCTCAGAAAGTATGTATTTGCAGTGCTCGGTCTGACTTTGCTGTTCACCTTCACCCTTGCCCAGGTCTATTGTAGCTGCCAGCTCATTTAGTACTTTGTTGTGGCACCATGTGTATTGCCCTTGCCCTAATGACACCTTGCAAGCTGAGAGCACGTGTTCAAGTGTTTGCCTCTCATGGCACAGGGGACAATGAGCATCATCAGACTTTCCCCATCTCACAAGGTTTGCAGATGATGGCAGGAGGTCATACATTGATCTGATAATGAAGCTGAGTAAGAGGTGCTTTTTGCCCTATATCCATCTTTGTAGCCCCCAGTGACCTTATTATGACCGTCGATGATACTCTTCAACATGATAAGATCAGTTCTACTTAACACTGAAAAATTATTTTCCGTAATTTCTTTAATGAAGATTTGTTGCACAAAGTTTCTCTTCTGGAATGCTGTTCTTGCTTGTGATATTCTGCAAACTACAAATTTTTTTAAATAAATGCTAATGTACAAACACTTGAACGATTCCAGGAACATGAGGTAGAGAAAGAGATCAAGATAGGCTGGAGATGGATATGACAATAATGCATACCTGTCAACCTCCTGAGACAAAAACCTGTACGCCGGACCAAAACAATTCTTACAAACACCCAAAAATCCTTACGCAAAAAATATATTAATAAATTATACACAATAGTTTTAAAACGAGAATTGACACATACAAATCTATTAGCATTTGAATTAGTGTGATATAAAACATGCTAATAGTCTCATGCTGTTCTTTACATATAAAAAACTTAGTGATCGTGAGGTACTATTCTTTCGATGCATAGTTTTTTGTATTATAATCAACACATGCACTTTTAGCACTTTGCAGAATTGGATTTGTGGTCTTAAAGTCTGCACAGCATGTATCAATGCCCAAAACTATCAGTTTCCTAGATATGTTACTGAAATGTGCTACTGAAAGATTTCCCATGTCATGATGTTAAACTGCAGTAATTCCACCTTGTGCCTTCCTCTTTTTTTTTTTTTTTTTTTTTTTTTTTTTTTTTTTTTTTTTTTTTTTTTTTTTGCGTTCGCCCGCTAATACTCGAGGCGAAATCTCAGGTTATTACTAACCTGACATTGACTTTACGTGAGTATCCCTTTATTTCTTGTACAGAGACAGGTGTCCCTCGCCATTCAGGCAAATACTCGCCGATTTCGGAGGTACCCATTGCAGCTGGGTCGGCTCAGGAGCCGCCAGTCCCTGATCGACGACACTCCTTCAAATGTCCTCGCCAGGTCTCGGGTTAATCCAGTCCAAATCCCGGTCGACGAAAAATCCTCAAATGCCGTCGCCCGGGTTTGATCCTGTATCACCCGGTCGCCAGAGCGGTGTTGTAACCACTACGCTAGCGCGGCTCCCATGTATCAATGTTAAACTTACACTAAAAAAGAAGTGAGTGTGTCTGCATTCATGGACCTCCTGCAGTCTGTGTGGATTTTTTTATTGAAAAATAAAGCAGCAAAGTTTACGCAAAGAAACTTTTTTTTTCTAGTTATGTAGGGCCTACACAGAATATTATGACATTAATTTATCGGAAATATACTGAAGGGCAAGATATAACTGGAAAGATTAAGACAGCGATTAAATTGCAACAAAGCAAAACAACAGCAATATTTAACCAAGTTATAAGTACTTAGCTTTTTTAAACAAAATGGCATCGAAGTGTCTTGGCAAGCGTGGCTGATAACAGGTAACTTTTAAAATACGTCATGTCATAAATTCATACAGGTTGACAGGTATGATAATGGAAACCTGTCAAAGAACACATGGAGAAGAGAAATGGACAGACATGAAGGATGAAGAAGACATGGAAAGACCTTGAGCTGATGGCATGGGACAGCAAGACTTGGCCTGAGTTTGTTGTAGGTCTATACTCCTTGGGAACTGAAGAGTGATGACAATGAAAGAGGCCAAGGAACACAATTTTCTGACAGTTTTTCTTCTTTCTTTTCCTGCCTGTGCTTGAACTGTTGCATGGGGAATTCATTTTTTTTTTTGGTTTCAAATCCAGCACCAGAGTGCAAGCCAAGGGCTTATTATATATTTATGGTGTCATCCACTTTTCCTGACTCCTTCTATTTATATATTGCATATTTGTGCTGACAGGGACAGTTTATGGAAAATACTGAGGGCGTATGGAATTCCAAGCTGCATAGTGTCAATCATAAAAAGCCTCTATGCAAACTTTAAGTGCAGTGTTGGGCAGAGCAACCTAACCTTTGAGGTGAAGACAGGAGTACGACAGGGATGCCCCTTATCAACCACTCTATTTTTAACAGTCATAGACTGGGTGATCAGCCAGACAACAGAAGGCAGTCCAAGAGGAATAAGATGGACAACATTTTCTACATTGGAAGATCTGGAATATGCAGATGACATTGCACTACTAGCACATTCACATCAACACATCCAGGAAAAAACGGATAGACTTAATAAGTTTTGCCAGCAGGTGGGCTTGAACATCAATTTAAAGAAGTCTGAGGTCATGACGCTCAATGTGAGCAACCCTGAGCCCATAACAGTAAGGAATAAGCAATTGGTACAGACAGATACCTTCACATACCTAGGAAGCATAGTAACACCAGACGGCGGGGCAGGCAAAGACATCAACATCAGAATGAATAAGGCAAGAACAGCCTTCTTTAGCCTAAACAACATCTGGAAGTCCTCCCAATACAGCACAAGCACAAAATTAAGATTATATCAGAGCTGTGTGCTTTCTGTGCTTCTCTATGGTGCGGAATGCTGGAGAGTTACAGAGAAGGAAATGTCGAAATTGTCCTCTTTTCACACAACATGCCTAAGAAAAATTCACCGAATCTTTTGGCCGAATACCATCACTAACCAAGATCTGCTTACTCGTAGCAAGCAAGAGGACATGCACACCATCATAGCTGGCAGACGCTGGAACTGGGTTGGTCATGTCCTCAGAAGAGACCCCGATGCCATCACAAGAACAGCTATGCTTTGGACCCCTGAAGGAAAACAAAAAAGAGGCCGACCAAAAACAACCTGGCGGAGGACTGTGGAGGCTGAGATGCAAAGAATGAACCAGAGTTGGGGCACTGTACAAAGGATGGCCACCGACCGAGCAAAGTGGAATCAATTTGTTGTTGCCCTACAAGATGCCACTAGGCGTGATGGCCACTGACTGCTTTGACGGTAGGCGGCTAAGGATCAAAGAAGAAGAAGATATTTGTGCTGCTGGCTGATCAGAATCAATTCATACAATATGCACAAGCTAACTTATTTTCTGTATTTCTATACGCTTCTTGTGTTTATCCAATTATATCACTTATCGTTTTCTTACATGATCTCTTCACATTTTCATTTTCCCAAAGACACAAATTCACGTGTTGATTTTCTGATATCGTTTCTCGAGTAAAGCTCCCATATAAACTTAGAAAATATAACAGAAAAATAAATGGGACAGTTTTTTAAATTATATACTGCTTCTTCTATAATCATCATCCTCATCATTTTCCTTTTGCTCCCTATGGAGCATGGAAACACTACTGCAGCTGGTACTTTTACAGGAAGTCTGCAATAAGCATTCACATGCTCTTACAGCAGTGGTTTTTGTAGCAATTAGTTTTAAAGGATGAGGCTGCCCCCCCCCCATGCACAATACATTTTTAGTAGCCTTGTACAGCGTGCTACAGGGAGCAGTGGTCATATTATTTCTTTGTCTCCTCAGAGACCCTTGGGAACTAAAAGAGGCTTCTATAATCATGGCGTAACATAATCCTACATATTTAATAGCAGTTACTTACCTTAAGTGCAAGACTTGCGTGAAAGTTGCGGTCTGATCTATATCTGAGTCCACCAATGCCCTGTGAGAAAGAGTTTTATTATTAAAACAAATAAATTCTTATTTCTCGTTTTCATGTAAACTTTTAAAAACAACAAATACACAGTCAGATGGTTAACTGCCGTTAAACTTTCATTTCTCTTCAAATAAAAAAATATAACAGTTCATTTCTTCCAAGTAGTCACTGGCAAACAAGGAATGTCCCATTTTCATAGGAACCTTCCTGCGGCTGGGTGCCAATGTTCTACTTTTACTCTTTAGAAGTTACTAAATCATATGGCCTCCAATGAACTGAAGACAAATATCCCAATAATCAATTATAGGTCATAGGTAATTAGTACTGATATGAAACGGATACTGGAATAACAAAAGCCATTAAATCTTCTCGTACAATTGAAGCCAATTGAAAAGGCTGACAGATTGGCAAAGGAAGGTTGATAGCTACCTCAACCTGATGCATGCATAACTATCAAGGAGAAAGAGTTTTATCAGAAACAAATGGAATGCAAAGCATCCAGGTTAGACACAAAATGATGCATACTACCTGCTCAACAGAAGAGAACAAGTGGTAATCTTCAGACTCTGCACGGGCCACAACATATTAAGATACCATCTATTCAACAAGATAAAGATAGGAACTACCAATGAGTGTAAAGGTGGCACTGATAAAATGACTGCTGAACATCTGCTTCAAAGATGCCCAACATAAGTGGAATAGAGAAAGCGCATATGGCCGTCACCAGTGCCACTCACGGAAAAGCTCTAGAGATACAAATAGCCTCAAGCTGACTACTGCTTTCTTTGAAATTATTCAAGTAGGCCTAGATGTCTGAGAGTGTACAAAGAAGATTCAAAGAAAGCCGAATGGTAAGAAAGCGAGGGTGACAGAAAAGTTCCAGCAGACTTGCAAATGGCCACAGTATCATCCATCTGGAAACAAAATGTAACAAAAGATTGCATGACCTATTTACTCATTGAGTCTTGCTGTATACAAGATACTTGAGCAGAGATTAAAACCTACCATTAGAACCTCAATGAACCGTTTGGCATCAGAGAAGGGGAATACGCTGATCCCTTATTCAACCCAGAGAGATCTGTATCAAGACCATAGAATATAATGAAGCATGCTCTACGATTTATTTTTATATTAGGCAAGTGCCTTCGACGGGAAAAATCTCTGGTATTACTTAGAAGATAAATACAAGTCTCCCTTTGGATACTATTTCAGTTTTGCAACGCAGAAGTCTAAATGTTGTAAGAGCAATGATTGGTTACATAGAAATGTTTGAGGGCAACATAGGAACGCAGCAAATGTGACTGCAACCTGTACTATTTAATATCCTTATAAATATCTTCTTCTTCTTCTTCCTCGTTCGTCCTGAAAAGGACGTTGGTTGCGTTGTGTCTGTTTAGAGCAGTGATATCTGCTTACAAGCTGCATGCATTTGGGTCCCCTTATAAATATGATAACATCATAAGGAAATCCACAGTCAGTCGCAATAAATTAATGCGATTTGCAAGACGGTTAAAAGCCTAAAACTAGCTACGCTGCCACCCTTGTGGAAATTTTAAACGACAATTTTAAAAGAGAGAGAGAGGGAAATACAATTTTTAAATAACTCATTTTAATCGCAAACGATGAAATCTTGCTATTCAATACGTTCTACAGTGACAAGTGACCTAAAATGTCAATAATATGTTGTTTACTTACTTTACGGACAGCAGACCTCACAAGATACGCCATTTTCTCAAGTGACGTAAAGAATTACAATACGTCATAACGGATGGAAACGCTACAGAGCAACTGCTATCTTGCATGGAGCATATAATCTTTCGCGGGTTAAACTACTCGTAAATGGTCAGATTTTTGCAATATCGCTATACCCAAACAAACAAATATTTATTCCATCCACCCGAGGAAGAGACAAGTAGTAATCTTTCTAATTTCGAACCAAGTCTCTTTCCTTTCTTAGTTACGGAAATCCCAGAAGCAGATGATATAAGCCTTTAAGAGGTAATCTCCAAAAGAACGTTGCGCATAGAATATTTACTTTGAGTTATTTCCCTTTATCAGTGTTTCGTGCTTTATCTTTGTTTCGTGGACATGTATCGTAGTGTGCAAGTATCAATTGTAATTAGGAACTCTTTTAATACATATAACTGATAACAAATAAAAGTCAATTAAATATCTAACTTAGGGCGACCATGCGTCCGGATTTTGCCGGATTTGTCCGGCTGTCCATGCATAAACCGTGCGTCCGGCTGGATTTTTAAAAAGTGTTGAGATATCGGCTTTTTCGCGATTTACTAAATTAATTGAAGGACGCAAATTCGAAAATTCTCTATTAGAATTTCACTTCCGACGACTGAAATTCCACAGAATCGAGCAAATAATGTATCAACAATCCCGCACGAACATTGAACGAGCATGAGAAAACGGCACAGGTAGCAGCAGAAATGAGGGAATATAAGATCGATGTCCTGGGACTGTGTGAAACAAAGTGGAAGGGGGTAGACAGGAAGAAACTCAGCATAGGTGAATTGATGCTGTCCTCGGGACATGAAGGCGAAAGTTCCCACCACAGTGAAGGGGTAGCTCTTATGTTATCTAAAGAAGCACAGAAAGCACTCACTTAATGGGAAGCCGTGGGACCCAGAATCACAACAGCTACTTTCAAAACAGCTAAAAAGAAAATAAATGTAAACATCATCCAATGTTATGCACCAACCAATGACAAAGAAGAGTCTGTGAAATAAGCATTTTATACTAGACTGCAAGAGATTAACGCCGGCTTTGAAGAAATCATGGGAAAACATGGGCTAGGAATAATGAATGAAAATGGGGAACTATTCTCAAACTTCTATGCTTCAAAACAAATGGCTATAGGTGGAAACATGTTTCCATATAAGAGAATACACACGGCAACATGGATATCACCAGACCATAGAACAGAAAATCAGATTGATCATTTATGCATAAACAAGAAGTTTAGATCATCATTGCAGGATGTAAAGGTATATAGAGGATCAGATGTAGCATCAGATCACCATCTTCTGATAGCCAAGGTAAAAATGAAACTCAAGAGATATGCAACAATGCATAGTTATAGACAACAGTTTAACGTAGGACATCTAAGAAATCAAGAGACAAATTTGCGGTCACAATATCAAACAAATACCAAATGCTCCAACAGCTGGAAGATGTAGTGAATACAGAAGACCACTGGCAGCAAATCAAAACTATATAGAATGAGACGTGTGAAGAAATACTGGGGAAAAGGGAACGACAACAAAAAGCATGGATAACAACAGAAACCATCAATAAGATAAAAGACAGAAAAAACAAGAAAGCAGATTTAAACAGAAGCAAAACCAGAAGTTCCAAAGCTAAGGCTCAAGAAGTGTACACAGAAGCAAATAAAGAAGTAAGAAGAAGTATCAAAAGAGACAAGAGGAAATATATTGAGGAGTTGGCAAGAGAGGCAGAAGATGCTGCAGCCAAAGGAAATATGAGAGAACTGTATAACAGCACAAAGAAGCTAACAGGAAAATACAAGCAAGCAAGTTGCCTCAAAAAAGACAAGAATGGAAAACTGCTAATAGTCGAAGTAAGAAATAAAGAAAGACATATAGCTTCTTAGAGATTGAAAAGCGGCTGGACCAGATGGCATCCCAGTACAGGCCATCAAAGTAGATATTGACACGGCTACAGAGATGTTATATAAATTTCTTGGTAACGTCTTGGAAAGGGAAGAGACGGAAGGAAGGATATCTGGTTAAGCTGCATAAGAAGGGAAACTTACAAGAGTGCACAAATTATAGAGGAATAATGTTACCATCTATGAAAACAAATGACGAGGTATTGACAGCTGCGGGTGTTAATAGATAACTCATCAAAACCATCAGGAAAATGACATATTAACAGAAGAGGGGGAGTGGAGGAATTAGTCTTTTGTGGGAAAATACCAGGTAGGAGAGGAAGAGGAAGGCAGAGAAAGATGTATGTGGAAAGCTTAAACAACTGGGCAACAAACAACAACATGGGCAACAACAACCTCATTAGACTTTCAAAAGACATAGAAGATTGGAGGGTCATGATCGCCAATGTCTGTTCCAGACCAGGCACCTGAAGAAGAAGAATGTTACAATCAGTGCCAGGAAATGTATTAAACATGATCATCCTCGAGAGATTAAAAGATTCCATAGACAAGAAACTGAGAGACGAACAAGAAGGTTTTCGATCAAATAGATCCTGTACAGACCAGATAGCCACATTGAGAATAATAGTTGAACAAAGTCTGGAATGGAATTCACTACTATACATTGGATTTGTGGACTACGAAAAGGCATTTGACAGTGTAGACAGAGAACCACTTTGGAAATTGATGAGGCACTATGGAGTTCCCCTGAAGATCATTAATTTAATAAAGAAAACTTATGAAGACATAATCTTTCAAGGATAATCCTGTTTAATACTTTTCCTGGCACTGATAGTAACATTATTCCTCTATAATTTGTGCACTCTTGTAAATTTCCCTTCTTAGGAAACTTAACCAGGTATCCTTCAATTCCATTCTGCTGGTATCTCTTCCTTTTCCCAGACTTTACCAAGTAATCTATATAACATCTCTGTAGTCGTGTCGATATCTGCTTTGATGGCCTCTGCTGGAATGCCATCAGGTCCAGACGCTTTTCCATCTCTTAGAAGCTTTATGGCTTTCTTTATTTCTTCCTTCGTTGGTCTTTCACCGTTAATTTGTAGCTCTTCTTCTGCTGGCTGGATGTCCGGGGGTTTTGTGGAGCTGGTCTATTGAGAAGGTCCTCAAAATATTCTGTCCACCTCTTCATTTGCTCTTGTATCTTGCTGAGCAGTTTTCCATTCTTGTCTTTTATGAGGCAACTTGTTTGCTTGTACTTCCCTGTTAGCTTCTTTGTGCTGTTATACAGTTCTCTCATATTTCCTTTGGCTGCAGCATCTTCTGCCTCTCTTGCCAACTCCTCAATATACTTCCTCTTGTCTCTTTTGATTCTTCTTTTTACTTCTTTGTTTGCTTCTGTGTACACTTTTTGAGCCTTGGCTTTGGAACTTCTGGTTTTGCTTGTATTTAAATCTGCTTTCTTGTTTTTTCTGTCTTTTATCTTATTTATGGTTTCTGTTGTTATCCATGCTTTTTGTTGTCGTTCCTTTTTCCCCAGTATTTCTTCACGTCTCATTCCATACCGTTTTGATTTGCTGCCAATAGTCTTCGTATTCTCTACATCTTCCAGCTGTTGGAGCACTTGGAATTTGTTGGATATTGTGACCGCATATTTGTCTCTTGTTTCTTGATTTCTTAGATGTCCTACATTAAATTGTTGTCTATAATTTTGCATTGTTGCATATCTCTTGAGTTTCATTTTTACTTTGGTTTTCAGAAGGTGGTGATCTGATGCCACATCTGCTCCTCTATATTCTTTTACATCCTGCAATGATGATCTAAACTTCTTGTTTATGCATATGTGATCAATCTGATTTTCTGTTCTATGGTCTGGTGATATCCATGTTGCCGTGTGTATTCTCTTATGTGGAAACATGCTTCCTCCTACAGCCAGTTGATTTGAAGCACAGAAGTTTGAGAATAGTTCCCCATTTTCATTCATTATTCCTAGCCCATGTTTTCCCATGACTTCTTCAAAGCCGGTGTTGACTGTACCTATCTTTGCATTCATGTCCCCCATCAAAATTGTGATGTCTCTTCTTTTTACTTTTTCCATAATTTCCTGTAGTCTAGTATAAAATGCTTCTTTCACAGACTCTTCTTTGTCATTAGTTGGTGCATAACATTGGATGACATTTACATTTATTTTCTTTTTAGCTGTTTAAAAAGTAGCTGTTATTATTCTGGGTCCAACGGCTTCCCATTCAATGAGTGCTTTCTGTGCTTCTTTCGATAACATAAGAGTTACCCCTTCACTGTGGTGTGAACTTTCGTCTTCGTGTCCTGAGGACAGCACCAATTCACCCGTGACGAGTTTCTTCTTGTCTACCCCGTTCCACTTTGTTTCACACATTCCCAGAACCTCTATTTTATATTCCCTCATTTCTGCTGCTACTTGTGCCACTTTCCCGTATTCGTTTAATGTCCGAACATTCCAGGTACCAAATCTGGAAGTTCTCCTAGAAGAAAGAAGGTTAGTCAGCAACACAGACTCCTTTCGGCTTTCTCTGTGTTGCATCATACAGCTCCCTGCGAGAGGACCTTCCCCTGTCTTGGATGGCTGTGTTTTATTTTCCTTAATTGACTTGTCCATGATTGTTTAAGTTT
Organism: Oreohelix idahoensis; assembly: GCA_024509875.1. Lineage (NCBI taxonomy): Eukaryota > Metazoa > Mollusca > Gastropoda > Stylommatophora > Oreohelicidae > Oreohelix > Oreohelix idahoensis. The sequence continues at coordinate 228,829 of JAMPIV010003191.1, forward strand.
TTTGTGGTTTAAATTTTTTACAGGATGAGGTAACCAGTCCCATGCCCAACCCTCCTTAGTCGCTTTCTACGACATACATGGCAGGGAACAGTGTTACTATTCTTTGCTCCCCTTTCGGGCCCCAGTAACACACGGGTGACCCACCAATGTTATTCTCTCGGAATAATTATTCTTGAGTATACACAGCGTAACTCAAGAAAGATGATTTAGAAATCACCCATATTCTTCTGGGTATTAAACTGGAAAAATATGTGCTTGGACAGCGCGAACAATGATTTGCCTGAATTACAAGTAACAAGGTACTGTCACAAGGTACTGTAGTATATAATGTGTAAATAAATTATGTCTGAGTTCAGACAGAGTATGAATGCAAAGATGTGAAAATAGATGAGAATAGAGTCACTAATGAAATTATGAGAAGAGATATGACTTCTGAAGCGTGGTTGGGTTACGTCTTCAGACTACTGTGACTTATTTTGCTAAGACAATCTGCTTCTCTCCCTCCTATGCTCCTAAAGGCAGTAAGGGACAACGTTATGACATACAGTGACAGTTATAAAAAGAAGAGATCCTGACCACAGGATAGGTTTTTTTATGTTTATTAAACAACACACAAAAACGATACCACAGCATGAACAAACCCCCTCCCCCCGTATGCCTTCGCAGTGTCTGACGGCTACAGGGATACATAAAATTCGTAGAGTACAAAAGTTATGGTTTACACACTCTTTAACACACGTCTAGGCTCAAACGCACACACGCCAAACCTCGCCTCGCTACCCCTCCAAGCACACTCTTACTGGCACGCTTAAAAAATGTCCAAATAAAGTTGTTAGGCGCCCAACTATCAAAACAGTGACGGCGGCCAAATCCTTTTAGGGCACTAAAGCTTTTCAGGTACTCTCCTACTCTGCTAGGAATAAAATCACTCTGTTCCACCTAAGGCAGCGGTTTTCAACCTTTTTGAGTCCATGGCTCCCCTGACCAAACTACATTCTTTCTGCGGCTCACCTGTGGGATAACTGGTAAAAACTCTAGCGATGTTTCTACATTTAGCCTAACTTTTTTTGAGCAGGAGAGCTTTGGAAAGGCTTTTAAACAATGTAATTTTTTTTTAATGCAACTGGACAATCTGTGAAAAAATTACACGTATAAGAAAAAATATACACAAAGTACACTTTGAAAACCCGTACTATAAAAAAGAAAACAGCACAGATAAAGTAGTTTCTTTCTAACATTTTTTTATATTTTTGTCTGAAAATCATTCACTGATATACTGCACTCATGATTCAATCTCCATAACAAAAAATTGTACAGTAAAACTAAAAAAAAATATGATGAATAAAGTACCAGTCACCTCAGTGTGAAACTTGAGCTTGCTTGTTGTTACACAGCTTTTCAAATCTTGGCACCAATTGAGATACAGCTACCCTCATTTCCTTCTCCACATCAAGTCTTGATCTGAACTTGGTTTTTATGACAGCCACTGCTGAAAACCCAGCCTCGCAGAGATAGGAGGTTGCAAAAGGAATTAATATCTTCAGTGCTCTCTTGCTCAAGCTTGGGAACTCCTGTTTTACTGAATACCAAAATTTTGGCAATGCCATGGATGGAAACTTCGCTTGTAGTGAAGAGTCTGATGAAAGTTCTATCAGTTCTTCCTCTTCTGCAGTACTGAAGTCCGAAGGAGCATCACTACTGAAGGGATTTTGAACACACTGAAACCTGTCACAGTTTTCAGGAAAGTATTTTTCAAAATGAACACTGAGTTGAGAGGCGGGTCGGGGGAGCGGGACTTCAAAGGCTGGCCAACATCAAAAGTGGAATTTCTCTGGGGTCACGCAGGTTGACAAACACCAAAAATGAAATTTCCCACAGCTCTGTGTTTTCTTTACAGCTAAATACGAAAAAAAATCCACGCCCACCCACGGCGCCCCTGACCATCAGTCATGGCGCCCTAGTGCGCCGCGGCGCACAGGTTGAAAACCGCTGCTCTACCACACTGCAGAGTTTTTCAAACATGGCAATGTTTCCAAGATTTACTTTCCAACGCCAGTTTTGCAGCTTGGATACAAATGCCTGAAGATTGTCTTGAAACTGGATAATGTGTGTTTCCTTTCCCTGTAGTTTCAGGTTCAGCTTATTTAGCTGGTCTAAAATGTCTGCTAAGTAAGCACCTTTTTTCTTCCAAGCTTCATCATTAAAGTGAGCCACAAGGTCATGTTTCCCTTGTACTTCCAGGAACAACTTGATTTCATCTTTCAACTCAAAGACACGATTGACAACATCTCCTTTCGACAACCAGCGTACAGCAGTGTAGAAAAGAAGAACCACGTGATCAGAATTCATGTCTTTACAGAGTTCTTTAAACATATTGGTGTTGAAGGCTCCATATTTGATGTAATTCACTATTTTGATCAGAGAATCAAGTACCTCTTGCAGAGGAGCTGGAAGAGTTTTACTAACAAGAGCATATTGGTGAATCATGCAGTGAATGCCCTTTGCTTGGGGAGCAAGTTCTTTCACTTTTGTCTGAAAGCCCGATTTTGACCGTAGCATAGCTGGCGCTCCATCTGTACAAATCCCAAATATGTTTTTCCTCTGTAGTCCTCCAGTTTCAAAAAAGGTATTTATCTTCTCCATAATATCTTCACCTGTTGTAGTAGTTTCAAGTACACTACAAAATATGAACTCTTCTTTGATGTAATCTGAATGAATATATTTCACGAAGACAAGCAACTGAGAACATGAACTTACGTCCGCTGATTCATCAACTTGAAAAGAAAACAATGGAGAAACTTTGATTTCATTCAAAACCTGCTCTTTCACATCTACGGATATATCTGAAATGTGCCTCTGAATAGTGTTATTGGACAGAGATATTTGTCGCATCTTGATCTCGCTGGCTTCCCCAAGAATTAACTTCACCATCTTCAACATGCAGGGTTTGATGAGCGTTTCTCCAATCGTGTAAGATTTTTTTTATTTGGCAATTTCCAATGCGACTTCATATGATGCTTGCACTGCTGCTGTGCTCTGTTGCTGAAAACTTCATGTAGGATCAAGTCTCTGATTGCAACTAAAAATAACCGCGGCGACCCCCCCCTCCCCCAGAAAACACTTTGCGACCCCCCCTTGGGAGTCGCGACCCACAGGTTTGGAACCCGGGTAATGTAGGATAATTCCCTCGGTGCGTTTTCTGACTTGTCTAATTTTCTAGATTAGCTAACCCTGTAAAACGATACTTCTCGGCTTTCCTGTACTAAATACTCTTACTATTTCGGAAATTATTTCTCTTCAACAGACCTGCCTGAAAGAGCCTACCGGGGTCATTAAAAGACGAATAAATTTGATACCCGCTGCTTTTTTTTTTTTTTCATTGCTGTTCTTGTATGTAGCGTAGTTTGGGCAAAATTTAGAATCCGTGCATTGTTAAACACTGGCTATTTTATGGTCTCGTCGAAATCTGATATGTACGCGTACGAACATGTTCTCCTGACATTTATTTCTATCACCTTAGAAGGTCTATTAACTTTTCGACTTCGCGTTGCTCAAGTTTAGGGTAAATTCTGTGCCTACATAACTTGTCAACTTCTGGTGCCGGAATGTAAAACTGTTATTTATCTACATAAGGGAGTATTTTTTTCTCTTATTTTTATAGTTTCATGTTCTCTACTTAATTCTCATTTTCTTTCCCTCCTGTCTCTTGTTTGTCTGTCCCGGACGAAGGCCTTGTGGCCGCAACGTAGGTTTTTCTTGTCCTTTCTCCTTGTAAGACGTATTACTATTTGTGTGTTTTGTTTTGTCTTTTTCCCATTCAACCGTTATACTTATATTATTTATCTACTGAGTATTTGAGTGGATGTTAAATAGAAAAAAGAAAAAAAAACCTTTTTTCGTGTTAGTTTATATATACTATACTACCTGTATTGACACACATTTATAACGTAGAAGAACGAACGAACTTTATTTTCAAAGTGTTTAGAATTGGGCACGAAGGCCCGTCTAACATTCTGTCTTTCCTTTCTCTCATCTTCCATACTGAATCCATTAATTCTCACATGTATCTTAAATATTACTTAAATAATAAAATAAGAAAATAACATACAATAAAATAAAATAAAATCCCAACATTGTAACAGTACAATAATAGTTACACAGATTTACAGTACCTTATCATAATTAATACTAAACAGGAAAAAATTATCTTTTAAAACCAACATATGATGTTATATAATTATTTAAGAACGTAACTAAATTAGGGTGGCATATAATCTGCACTCATGAAGTATTTGAAAAGTCTGTGATTTAATGAATATGGACTAAGCGTGTTTTTTAGGTCGCGTGGAAGATTATTCCACAGATGAGCAGCAGAAAAAGCTAAACTTTTCTTGAATAAGTCGAGCCTAGGCTTGGGCATGTGTAATTTATTTAAGCGTTGACTGCGTCTTCCGCTGTATTTTAAAATAGGCCACAAATACTTTGGAGCATTCTGTGATAAGATTTTGTAAATAAATTTAGCTTTGTTGAAGAGAAAGCGCTTTCTTAGTGGTAATATGTTAAGATATGTATATGGGTCCATACACTGTGTGAGGTTTTTGTCTGAAACTAGGCGCACTGCACGTTTTTGTAATGAATAGAGTCTTTTAGTGTTGGACATGGAGCAGCCATCCCTAATTGTGGAACAATAGTCTAGATGTGTTTGTATTTGGGATGTATAGAACATTTTTCGAGTCTCCTCATCTAGGAAATGTTTGATTTTAGCTAAGTAGTAAACTTTTTGTGCCGTTTGTTTGGTTAGTGCTTGTACATGCGAATTCCAACTTAAATGTTGGTCAATTATGAGTCCTAGTGTTTTATTTTCATTTACATTTTCAATTAAAGAGGTTCCAATGTAGAGCTGAAGTGTTGTTTTCAGTGAGTTTTGTAATTTTTGTCTAGTTGATATTATCATACATTTTGTTTTAATGATATTTATTTGCATGCAGTTTTCATTGCTCCACTTAATAAGATTGTCTGTGTCGCTTTGTAATAATATTTCTAGCGTGTTGCAGCTTTTATCACTAGTATAAATGGTACAGTCATCGGCAAATAGTTCGTAGGATGAGTGCTTGATGTGTAGTGGAAGGTCATTTATGTAAATGGAAAAAAGTAGAGGGCCGAGAATAGAACCCTGAGGAACACCGGTGTCAATAATAGTTGGGTTTGACAATGAGTTATTGTACCACACTATTTGCTGTCAGTCGGACAGGAATGATTTAAGTAATGTCACTAGTTTAAAGTTAACTTTCATTGTTTCTAATTTCCTTATTAAAACAGCGTGATCTAACATATCAAATGCTTTCCTAACGTCTACAAAGATTGCTCCACATATGTTATCGTTATTGGTGTTTAGGTGCAAGTTGTCTATCATCTTGTGTTGTGTGGCATGAATGCTTTTTTCTAAACCCTGACTGACTGTCAATTAGCAAGTCATTGCTAACTAGGTACTGTAGTGTTGTTTTATGTACCGTACTCGTATGTATTTTTCTAGTGGTTTAGATAGCGATGATAAAAGAGAAATTGGTCTATGGTTACCACGGTTACTGTTATCTGACGAACCAGGTATGAAGAGAGGATATACTTTGGCGAACTTAAAGGCCGAAGGAAAATAACTTTTGGCGATACATTGATTATATGTATATAGTGAATCACTAATAGCTGGTGCAGCATAACGCAGTATTCGATTACTAATTCCGTCAAGCCCTGATGAGCTATTATCTTTAAGGCCATGAAGATAGTTATACACTTCATTAACTGTCATAAAAGGAATGTCGGGTGGAACTGAGTTTGTACATTTCTTCTCACAGAATGCTGAAAGTTGGTCTAAGTCACTAGGGGAATGTGGTATTGTGGATTTCAGACTGCTTATTTCTGCTTGAAAGTGATTGCTGAAGTCTGTAAAAGTAAATGAAGTGTTGGAAGACAATGAGTCTGGTGCATTACGTCTGCCTCATATCCTCCAACACTTCCTGCGTGATCCACGGAGATTTTAATTGTCGTTTGACGAGAATTTCCTTAGCTGGTACGTGCGTGTCAAAAAACACCAAAAATTTTTTTTGTCCAGTATGCAATAGCGTCATCTGGATCAGGAAGTTGGTAAACACGGGCGAGAGGTGCAGTTAGCAAGAAAAGAAATGTGAACGGCTTACTTCTTCGTACACTAGCAGACGTCCATTTGAATGTTTTCAAAGAAAGCAGTAGTTAGCTTGAGGCTATTTGTATCTCCATAGTTTTTTTCCCCCAGGAATGGTACCAGGCAACAGAATAAAAAGATTGAAATGGTATGAAAAGATAACTAATGTGGGAACTAATGACAAGAACCAGTCAAGTGCCAGTGGAACAAGAGTTAAGAAGATGCTGGCAATGGAAAAGACACACATTTAGGAAACCTTTTGATAGCATTACAAGACAGTCATATTGTGGGTAAGCAGGGCCGCAGATAGAACTTAATAAAGAGAGGGGGAGGGTAAAAAAATTTCGGCACAAAACATGTTTGGTACAGTATAATTTCCCCACAAATGTTTGTCACCAAACCCTGGGGGGGGGGGGGGGGGGGGGGGGGGGGGGGGGGGGGGGGGGGGGGGGGGGGGGGGGGGGGGGGGGGGGGGGGTTTGAACCCCAAAACCCACCCCGTATCTACGGCCCTGTGGGTAAGAGAGGTAGAGACAGACTACAAAATCATGGGGAGAATGAAACTGGAGACAGAAATATAAAGGTTAAAGAAGAAATGAGAACATCGTGAGCTGATGGCACAGGGCAGGAGGGCCTGGCATCAATTTGTTGAAGGCCTATGCTCCTTAGAGAGCTGAAGGGTGATGAATGAATGTACGACTAAATCCTAGATCCATGAAACAGAAGGCTGTCAATAATTAATCTTATCTATGTTAGGGTGGCCATATTGTTCAACACAAAAAGGAGGACAAATGCCTTTTTTGTGTCATAAAAAGTAGGACAAGGCCGGACAATATTTTTAAAAAGTAAGGCGAAAAGTAGGACATCTTTATTCAATAAATACAGGACGCTGAAACATATTTTTTTTTTTTACATTCAAACAATAAGCTAATAAAATCACATTGATTTTGTGCCTACGTATATTTTTCTGATGATAAAATCTTCTTCAACAAAGTTGGGCTACGTTTTAAATACAGTATGCATAGAAATCAGAGCATGAAAGCTCCTTGAAATTGTACTGCACAAGTAGATTGCCTTTAATGGAATCTTTCATTCAGTACTCCCAAAGCTGCTTCAGTAGAATGCTGTGCAATCACAAAAATGATCATAGGAGCTGTTTTGGTTTTGGCACATGAGAATTTGCTGGCAATTTCTGAATCGTGGAAAACATTATTGAGTAACACTGAAGTACAATCCATTGATCTGTAAGAGTTGTGATGTTTTACAGTATGACAAGTAAAAGCATCCTCGGCCGCGGCAACTTCTAACCTTTCCTCGCTTATTTCTGTAGTTAAAAATGTCAGTTTTGATTGCAAACATTCAGACGCAAGTGCTTTCTTGTGCTTTTCTGTTTCTATATGTTTTTGTTTTTTTTAAATCAGCTGCACCTTTATTTGCTACTGATACAAATGTGCCGCCTCTGCATAGAAGACATTCTGCTTCATACTCTTGTCGGGACCCAAAGACGCAGCAATAGAGAACGCAGTCAGCGACTCATAGCTTGACTGCCTGCGTCAGGACCAGCGAATCAGAGCTGGTCAAGACCGCACTCCACCTCCACGTGGTGGTCCTGGAAACAGTCTGCAGCAGTGCAGTCTGGCTGAACGAGTGTGGATCGAAATGGGAAGGCAAACCCGGTCCTAAAAAATGCCGTGCAGAAGTCGGATGTGTCGACCGAAAGGTGCAGATATCACAGCTTAGGCGTAAACAGACACAACGCAACCACCGTTCTTTTCAGGACGAACGAGGAAGAAGAAGAAGAATATTCTTGTCGACCACTGGAAAAGCACTGAAATTTTTGTTTCAATTCATCCGTGAACACACACTTCCGTTTTGGTATTTTGAGCGGGTATCTGTAACATGAATATAACATAATGCCATTAATCAATGGTATATTCGATGTTAAAGTTAAAATTATTTGTAACATGCAACAGACGAGGTTTTAATTTTAACAAACTCATTACTATACTAGTAACTACTCGTTTATTATTTTATAATAAACAAATTGCAATAAATATAAAAGCAGTACGAACTAAGGTTAATATTATTTGTAATTTGCAATAGACAACGAAGTTATAAGTGACTAAATTCAGCCCCAAGTTCTTGTTCATGCCGTTTTGTCTGTTAAATTTTCCCTTAACAAATGCTAATAAACCTAAACAATGTTTAACCTGGGTTAAAATATGATAGTAATCTATTATAAACTATCGGGAGCCGCGCTAGCGTAGTGGTTACAACACCGCTCTGGCGACCGGGTGATACAGGATCAAACCCGGGCGACGGCATTTGAGGATTTTTCGTCGACCGGGATTTGGACTGGATTAACTCGAGACCTGGCGAGCACATTTGAAGGAGTGTCGTCGACCAGGGACTGGCGGCTCCTGAGCCGACCCAGCTGCAATGGGTACCTCCGAAATCGGCGAGTATTTGCCTGAATGGCGAGGGACACCTGTCTCTGTACAAGAAATAAAGGGATACTCACGTAAAATCAATGTCAGGTTAGACATAAAAAAAAAATAATAACCTGAGATTTCGCCTAGAGTATTAGCGGGCGAACGCCAAAAAAAAAAAAAAAAAAAAAAAAAAAAACTATCAAACAACATGACAACTTAGTATTGTTGGCAATTTGCGCGATCCGTCGATTTTGCGGAATAAAAATTCTTAATACAGACAGAATTTCTGTACTCAGAAATCGGATTACAGGAAAAATTTTTCAAAATGATCTCTTTCACGTTAGTAATTTAGCCGGATATTTCGGCATTTAAAAAAAATCCGGCCGGACGCTCAGTTTGTCGCAAAAGCCGGGCAAATCCGGACGTCTGGCACCCTAATCTATGTGTACTTACTTTACCTCAAAAGTATTTCTTGATGAAAAATATTGAATCAGTATGGTTCCAAAAACATTTACAAGTTTTGTAGAAATGACTGACATAATCTCTGTTGCATATGTTAAGGCCGTGTTCATCACAATCAAGTGTTGTGCTGACAGGTGCAGGGAGGTTATGTCTCTCCCCAGCTTCTACTATCTGTCTTCTCTGTCAGTTCCGTTGCTGACTATTGTGTATGTCATAGTTTTAATGTCCCTCGCCATTCAGGCAGATACTCGCCGTTTTCGGAGGTACCCATTAGAGCTGGGTCGGCTCAGGAGCCGCCAGTCCCTGGTCGACGACACTCCTTCAAATGTCCTCGCCAGGTCTCGAGTTAATCCAGTCCAAATCCCGATCGACGAAAAATCCTCAAATGCCGCCGCCCGGGTTTGATCCTGAATCACCCGGTCGCCAGAGCGGTGTTGTAACCACCACGTTAGCGCGGCTCCGTTCAAGCACAAAGAAATGCACATGAATGTAGTCGACCAGACATAGCAGAAGAAATATTGCAACTTAGTACACACTTGAAAAATAGAGGCTGCACAGTATTATTAGCATGGATACCCTCGCACATGGGAATAGAAGGAAACAAGCTGGCCAACAAGGAACCAAAAACAGGAAGAAGCAGTCCAAACCACATAAACTCGGGGTTAGGTTCAGAGATCAAAAGCATAATTAAAAATATTATAATAAAAATTATAATAAAAGAAGCAACAGAAAACTAGAAACAAAACCAGAAAGACAGACACGCCTATAAACTGCTAAAAGATCCAACATGAACATGTCCTATATCTAGAGAAGCAAAAATACCGTGCAATAGAAAACTGGTTTGACCAACTTGGAACAGGCTATTTCATGGTGAAGGAACCTTACTGTGTAACATGTCTGGAGAAGAACACCATAGCCCATTATGTACTAACAAGCAAGAAAATGAACAGCACAGAAAGCCACTCATGGAATACTTGAGAACACAAAACTCACCATCACTAGAAACTGTACTAAAAACTGACCTACCTAGCGAGTTACACAACATAATAAAATTTTATATTACCAAAAAAAAATAGAACCAACATGTAACAACCAGAACAAATGAGAATGACAAGGAAAAACAAAAACCCACCAAAAAAAAAATAATAAATAAATAAAAATGTCCATACAATATCAGTACAAGAAATTAGGGGAAAAAAAGTACCAATTAAAAAACCAACAAACGTCTATAGGTACATTTAAAAGAATGTCAGTAGTGAGAGAGAGCAATAAAGTATCATGGAAGATTACATTACAAACACCATAGACATTAAACAATTCCACTACAAATGGCAGATAAATTACAGCCTGGAAGAGCCAACACACAAGAAAAACAACAATTTAAAATGCTATATAGAATGATGAACACTATATACCCTAATTATAACCCATATGAGGTTGAACCGGGTATCCCTTGCACACGACAAACACCAGTTTTCAAGTGCATGGTCCAAAAACCAAACCAAACCGGAGAGGATCCCAATGTATGTATACAGGAATCACATTCTATAAATATTTTTTGTGGTGGGTAGGTTTCCTCATTTTAAAATTTTGCCAGGGCAACAGCTGTATGTCCTACTCTTTACGATTTCCAACTACCTAGGGATTTTTATGTGCGCAATTTGCACACGGGACCTCCTATTTTTCCAAGACGGCTAGGCATTCGATCTCACTACCTGGAGATCAGGGGAGAGTATGACATCATTAGGAAACACTGGTTTGAAAAAATTGCTATCAATTATATTCCCTGTGCTTGGAGCTGACCCATGCCTTCAACAAATAAACACACAGCCTGCATATCTAGAGTCATCTATTCAAGGTCGCTCCATCATTTCTTTATCCCCATAAAGTCTGTGTGATTCCTTCTCCATGAGTTGATTGGTCTTCCTCTATTTTTTTTTTAATCCTGGGAATTCAAGAGTAAGGACTGCCTTGAAAAAAATGCTACTAGCTGGTTTTCTCAATGTGTGTTCTATCCAGTGCTAGCATCTTTCTCACATCTTGTTCCACTGGTACTTTTCTATTACTTTCCATAAGTTCCATATTGATGATCTTGTCATTTAATTTCAATCCTTCTATCCTGCAGAAGTACCCATTTATGAATAAACAAACAACACACAAAGGTATGTTATCAGGCACTCAGTGAGAAATAAAGAAGTAGAAGACCCAACAACAGAAGTGATAGGCTTACTGGGAATCGAACCATGCTCGGAAGGTCCTGGTTCGATTCCCGGTAAGCCTATCACTTCTGTTGTTTTTCGGTTGTCTGGTCTTCTACTTCTTTATTTCTCACTGAGTGCCTGATAACATACCTTTGTGTGTTGTTTGTTTATTTACTGTTTACAGGCCTCAGGTTTCCTCTCATTATATGTTTATACCCATTTATGAAAAGCTGTAGCTTTCTGGTTGTCATTTTTACTGATATCCATGATTTCCAGCTACATAATGGTACAATCTTAACTTTTGAGTTGAAGATTCATATTTTGTGTTGAACGTCATTTATTTCCTAATGCAAAGAAAGCTCTTCTTACCTTTTGTCATTTTAAAGCAATAGATAAAAGAAGGAAGATAGAATGAAGTAGTACTTTAGTCTTATCATTCTTTTGAGTATTGAAAAACTGTGAGTTTTATCTTCTTTCTTTTATCAACTCCTTATGCCATGAAACGTCATAGGTGGGGCTTAGTACTGGTTCCAATTCAGTGCTTGTTCTGTGGCCTGGTGTGCTGTCATGTTGTGTTTCTATAAGATAGCTGTCACTCCTCAATCTACCTTTGTCTGGGTCACCATCTAATTCTGGTCACTTCCATTTTCAGTTACGCTTGTGCTGCTGGCTGTTGTCAAAACCAACTCATTGTTTGCTTCTCAGCATATTCCTTCATGGATGCTGTTCCGACAATTGTCCTAACTTGCTGTTTGTATTTTATTACCTCAAAGCAAGTATACATATCAAAACAATGATGGGGGAAGATGTGAAGCCAAAGTTGAAATCTATCTCATGCACATTTAGAAGACTGAGGATCTTGCTCAGATCTCATTTTCTTGATTCTGAATGAAGTTACTTTAAATACTCTTATATGTAACGTTTTGAAAAAGGAAATTTAATTGTTACCCCTTTTTTTTCCCAAGGGGTATAATTTATTTTGAAAAAAAAAAAAAGAGTTTAAATTTGCTCCATTCAGGGGAAGTAATTCCCCCCCCCCCCCCCCCTCCAAAGTGAACAATCAGACCACCAAAAACATTAATAAATACACACAATTATGCACATTTTAATAATTTTTTTCCCCACTCATTATTTTATAAACAAAATAAATATACAACAACTTGTTTTTAGATTTTTATTAAAATAATATAAGCAAAGCATTTTTACCCTCAAACACATATGAGTTAGCTTGTATTAAAAAAAAAGGTCATTTAAAAATCTACATAGGGAGCCGCGCTGGTGTAAAGGTTACCACATTGCACTGGCGATCAGGTGTTCAAACCCGGCGTGGGCATTTGAAGGAGTGTCATCGACCGGGATTTTGACTGAATAACCTGAACGACTCCTGAGATAAATCCTCTGTGGATGGGAAGGAGCGAAGCTCCTGACCGGGTTGGTAGAAAAGTCCACAGGCTCCCCAGCCTCGCAATGACATGTCATTGGGCCGAAGGGCTGAAAACCCAAGTGCAGCTGGTTAAGGAAAAACATAAAAATCTACATTTACCGCTCTGGCTGCTGAAGCACCCTCTGGCAGCATTTCGCTGAGGTTTTTATTTCTCAGACATCTCTATTCTAAACTACGTTACTCAACAACACTGTAATTCTACAGCAGGCGTGAGCAACCAGATTTTCAAACAAGCCACAGATAAGGTGAATGAGGAAGTTTCGTTTCTTAATTAAGAATATATATTTTGACCTTATTGAAATTTTATTATCAAAATATTTGTTCTGAGTGCCTTGCTGAGCCTCATATTGACAAATCTGATTTTTCCAGTTTTCAAAATGGGCAGGTTGTGATTTTTAAATAAGATAACAAACATGACCATGTTTGAAGATAGAGATTAATGAAATTTTCAAAGAACTGAAGAAATGATCAAACAAGTATTGCAAGAGTCACCAGACAGGAAGTAATAATGATATTTCATCTGCACCTATCTCCTACCTCAAATGTCTTATCACAGTCATAAGTGGTCCATCCATTTCAAAGATAGCAATGGTAGTATTTTTAGAGCCCACTTAACCAGCTCTAGTTTGACCAGTTTGGGTTTCTTATCCTTTAAAATCCATTTTCATGGACAACTACTCTTTAAATAGTTCTTCTACAATGAAAAAAAAATTGAGTGAAAAATTAATGCATTATTGTCTCATAATTTGTAGGAAAAAAAATTTGCCACACTTGTAATAACTTTTTGTCACATGTCCCTATAGGTGACGTTCTCAGCCACCCCTGGTCTGCAGCACTGTGTACTTTTTTCAACATCCTATAATAATATATAATGTTACGTCCTATTAACAACATCATGTCACTCTGTCAATAGCAGTGGTTCCCAACATTTTCACTCCACCATTCCCAGGAATTTAGCTACTAACAGATGTACACAACACCACATATCCCCCACCCCAGGTTCCATTAAACATGAATTCTGTTTTATACAGGATTTCTATAATATTGGTTATGTGATTGATTACTTTCCCTAGTTATTTCTGAACAATTTGTTACCATAACAAACACGTTTTCTTTAATAATTCCAATATTTGAGCGATGAAAATGATGTCCCACATGCACATTACATGGGACACCAAATGTTGTGTATTTATAAGTTTTGTGTTAGAAATTAACATAATCAGACCAAAAAATTAGTATTCAATTAAAATTACAAAAATATTTTTTTTTTAAATCTGTCCACTCAAAAAATAAGGCCACTATGCAGCCTAAAATATGCAATAAATGTAAACGTATCACTCTACAGATACAACATGCTCATTTTACACTTATTTGGACAGTGGTCCTATAAAGAAAGTTGAAAATGAATTGAGAGAATGTAGGATTCATTTGAATCTTCTTTCCATCATCAAATTTTTGACCCGAGTTACCTCAGCAGATCATATATGTGACATGCAACAGTCTGCCCTATTTTGAAAGTGCAGCCTGAAATTTGAGGTGATTGTTTTATTGTCTCAGTTGGCCCCCATTCCATTTCCTTTATTATTTACCACCACCCTCATTGTTCACTTATCATTTACCAACCCCTGCAATCAAAATTCAAGAAAAGAAACATTTGTGGCAATACCCTGGCTAGGAAACATTGATACATCATTCTATGTCATCGTTCTATGTCATTCTATATCTTATATAACATTAGTCACAAAATGCACTGCACATGTTCATCAGTTAGATCAGTTAAAACAACAGCAAAGCAACAACAACAATATAAAAACTACATTTTTGTAAGTTAAAGAACTTAGAAAACGGTTGTAAGAATTATCATCATTTACCTTTGCACTCCTTTTGGGGCATGGAACCAACACTAAAGCTGGTCCTCTTGCATGAAGCCTGCACCAAGCATTCACATGCTCCTGCACAAGTGGTTTCTGTGGCAATTTGTTTTGTATGCTGAGGTTTCCAGCCCCATGCACAACCTCATATTAGTTACCTAGTATGACATGCCTGTGGGTGTAGTTGTTCTGTTCTTTATTTCTCTCTTCAGAGACCCCCAGGAACTACATGGGGCAAGAGTAAGAAATAATATACCAATCTGTCAGAAAGTCTTTAACAGATGGACACCATCATCATTGTCCTTCAGCTCCTTGTGGGGACTTAGGTTCATGCTAAACACCCCTATTATCTGTTATAGTTCCTTCCACGTCTGTTTATTTTATCTTTTTAAGTATGTCTCCAATTCTCTTCTTAGGAAGTCACTGTTTGCTTATTTAAAGATATTTACATGCACAAGTTTAATAATACTCAGGATGAGGAGCAGAGGTATCAAAATGTCTGTCACATCCGTCCAAAAAATATATATCTTTGTTTGGATAAAGACAAGTGACAGTAATATAGTCTGTCAGTTTAAAAAATGAACAAGAACAAATAATATGGTGGTGAAAAACTCTGTTAACACATCACATGAAACAATAGAAATGTTCAGCAAGCTCACAAATTATATCACGCTAAAAAATGAGGATTATAAATGCAATGAGTATTATAAATGTGTTAGAATCTCAAAAATATGAAATCTGTTTCCCTGAAACACAGTTAGTCATTTTGTTTTAAAATATTTGGTTCACCTTGTCTGCAATTTTTAAAAAAAAATTGTTTTGTTCAGTGCTCGCACAAATATACATATAGACCAAATAAAGAATTTTCTACAAAACCGAACTTCTAATCATTTCCTGCTAATAAAGAGTACCAAGTAAACATTTCTGATTAAAATAAAGGCCAAAAATATTATAAACTAGTCAGAGCGAGGCAACAGATGTACAGTTACCATTTCCTTGCACAAACTGGCAAGAATTCAGACATATAATATTTGCATAAAAATACATCATGGACTGAAGATATAGCCTATGTGGAAATGAAAGCCTCTAGAGATGAGATCGACTTCCCATTTAGTATAGCATGGGGGATCAATAACATTTTGGATCCATCCCACCTCCACTGTGGCTGAAATAGCAATTTGGAAAAGGCATAAGGAAAAATATACTTAAGTAGTGTAATTGCAAGTAAGAATACAAATGAAATCATGCAGAAAACCATTCTTTTAATAACGTTAGCTATTGCTGCAAATGGTTCAGATATAAAGCACTTAGACATGCATTTCTCACATTAGTAACTGGCATTTAACATAAGGAAAACATGAGCACAAAGTAAAATGAAATTAAAATAATGACACCAATAACAACATATCTCTAACAACCAAAAGAATCATTATTTTACCAGGCAGTAAAGTACAGTTCTTTCCCCACTTACAAAAGAATTAAGTTCCAGAATTATGTTTAAGATAATTTTTTTGTAAGGGAAACTTTAATCTCAGAGACCTAATTAGGTTATAATGTTTGAGATAACTGCAGGGGTTTGGAGTGGCTAAAAGGTATGGCATCGGCCTTTAATTATAAATGTACTGGGTTTGGTTCTCAGTACAGGGAATATATTTGATTGAAATTTTTTTTTTCAGAACCAGTGGCTCCTAATGATGTCATACTCCCCCCTGATCTCGAGGGTAGTGAGATTGGATGACTTCATTTCTCACATAAGGGTGAAAAAAATAGGTCTTGTATGCAAGTTGCACACATTAAAAATCCCTCAGCAGTTGGAAATTATAAAGAGTAGGCCATACGGCCACTGTCCTGGCAAAATTAGGAAAACCTACCCACCCAAAAAAATATTGATAGAATGCATGATTCTTGTATATGTCACACCAAGGTCCTCCCCAGTGCTATGTAATCATGCACTGTGCTGAGATCCTCCTGTGTGATCTAAAGGAGGAGATCAGAGCACTGATGGAGTTGTCCATGTGCAATGAAGATGGTCCTTAAAACCAAGCCAAGATAACTACAACAATAATAATAAATCAAAACAAAACTGCACAGGAATAATATAACATGATGGGAATGCTTTTCACAATTCAAATATTCACTCAAATGAACATATAGGCAGTATGTTTGTATATTTTTGACCTTTTCTTATTCTTTGTTTACTCTTAGGGGAGCATGACACAACTATAGTTTACTTCTTGTAGGCTGCTTCTGCCAAAAGCACTTCATTTACTCATGTAGTGGTGGTTTCTGTTGTAATTTACTTAATATGATGAGGTAAGTAAGTGGAGTGGTTTCATTCCCTGATCCCCAGTACTAGACACCAGAATCTACAGAAGCATAAATGATCACAAGTGAAATATTTTGGCAAGTGGTCAAACATGCTTGATTTTTGTGTATCTAGAAACATTCAGAATTTAAATACTTGGTCAAAGAGACAGAAAAATAGTTGTCTTTGTATCTCCTGAAGTTTATAATGCAAATTAATCAAATGAACATACAGGCAAGTTTGTTTGACTGTAAGTTAAGTCAAATTTTTTCTCAAATAGATTTACATTAAAATTTGTTGCATCTAAAGTCAAACACTTGCATCAGAATGTCTTTGTAGTTGAAGACAGGAAATGGAGAAATGCTATGCCAGTGTCAAACAACTTTCAAAGCTCAAAATAATCAAGAAGAAAAAGATTTAGTCAATTTATGACAAAACCAAGGGCTTTAAAATGTACAAAATGAAATGGCAGGAATACCCATGATTTTAGGCAAGCTCTTTAGTGCTACATTTCTAAATTCAATTTTAAGCACGCAAATTCTAAGATTATGTAAAAATGCAGCAAAAATATAAAAAAATAAGACTTCACATATTTCTTAAATGCTCTATATAGCTGATGTTGAGAATACATATGTTTTTGTTGTTGTGCACAAACTCTGTAAATATGATGGTGATGTAATGATGACACATAAACATTATTACAAGTCTGACACAACAAGAAATGCTGATGTGTTATGTTTCTTTTAGTTGCCATTGGGTCTCAACACTCTGAAGGGAGTCCTAGGGAAGGTCTTGCACAGTTTCACAGCCTGTGGGAAAAGCAAAGAGATCTGTTAGCACACATTTCTTCATAGGTAGTATATCAAAGTAAACATCACACTTATTAACGCTATGCAAGCTATGTTCCTTGTTATATGCACTGATCTATAACAAATTATCATTAGATACATTTGATAAAAAACATCTACTGTATTATGATACTTAAAGGCGTAAAAGAATATTTAGCCCAGGGAAAGATAATTTTATCATCAATGAAGAAAACAATTAAATAGAGAATTCTACAACTATACACTTCAATGAGCATCCGACTGGCAGAGTGTTTAGAGCCCTGGCCTCTCATGGTAAAAGTACCAGTTCAAAACATGGTGGCACCACGCTAGTCTATCCAGCAGTAAATTGGTACTTGACTCTGCGCTTGAATTAGGGAAGGCAAAGGCAGCCAGGAAGGGAACTTGTCACTCCATCTCTCGTAGCTGGACCTAGTACAATGAGTCTCTAGAATTTCACTCTCCTATGGCATGGAACTCTGGTATGGAACTACTTTTACCTCTACCTTATACATTTCATTACAGATAACCTAAATTCTACAACTAAACAAAAAGCTGAGATGTTAAGTAGAAGCTACAGAGAATTCTGTACACAAAATAGTAGAAGTACAAGACTAAGAGACTGCCTAATAAGGTAGATGGAAAACAAAAAACAAGGATCTGAAAGAAGTGGGAAAAGAAACTGGTTGGTATATAGTGTATATAGTGTGTGAAGGAGATAAAGAAAAGAAGAAAGAATGTGTTGTAGCAAAGATCTTTAAAGGTCTGCAGTGATGAAGGAGACAAAGAAAAGAAACTGGTTGGTATATAGTGTATGATGGACATAAAGAAAAGAAGAAAGAATGTGTTGTAGAACAGATCGTTAAGGGTTTGCAGTGATTAAGGAAACAAAGAATAATAAACTGGTGGGTATATATTGTATGATGGACATAAAGAAATAAAGAAAGAATGTGTTGTAGCAAAGATCCTTAAGGGTTTGCAGTGATGAAGATAAAGAAAAAGAAACTGAGAAACAAATAGGTGGAGAAAAATAAGTTGACTGAAATCATTGTGACCATCATTCTCCTTTGTGCTACTTAAGAAGCATGGAGCACCCTCTAAAGTCCCCTTGCAGGAAGCCTTGTATTCACATGCTTTTGTAGCCATGGTTTCTGCGGCAATTTATTTTACACCATGATGTTCTTTGTTCAACGAACCCCAGGAACTACATGCAGCAGTTTGCTGAAATGCTCATCACATAACCAAGAACTAAGCTGTTCACTGTTGCAATACATAATAAAGGCTTTGATATGCATAAATTTGGCGCACGACTTCAATGTACTCAATAAAGGTGGTAGACAACCCAACAGCCACAACAGAAGCTGTGGCAGTAACAACACCATGAGAAAAAACAACAACAGTGAACTGAATAAATGAACATATTTTCAAATGCAGTGCAGTACCTCACAAACTGTGATTGGATCAATCAGCTGAGACACTAGCTCCACTAAGGCTGGCGTAAACTCCATCACCAAGGACAAACACTGTGGATGACAAAGAACATGCGCATTTGATTTGGCAATAGTTTAGTAAGTCATACAATTGTCATGGTATGATTATACTGCCGTGACATAAGTGCTCTGTCAGGAGCATAATTTTTGCATACACGCAGTTCACAACGTGAATAGAGCGTGAATACCTGGTCACGTTATTGCAAGGTACTGTGGGAAGCGGGGGGGCTTTCTTTATTCAGTCTTGGGCAGCTGTGCTTCAAGCGCAACATTTTTTGTGGAAAGTCGGTGATGTACACCATACTGATGCCATCTTTGGGACAGAGCTTTACACCATTTAGTTTATGGTTAGTCCTGGTTTTTGTAAAGGACTGGCGATGGCTATAATGCTATGGTGGCGACCAGTGCAAGGTTCTCTTTGAGATTCACATGTTGTGAGTATTTACTTGACATCCTTATTTAACATTGTGAGCTTGCCTCCATGCTTGATGTGGTGAGCTGTGGTTATTTCTGGTCATGAAGCTTGATTAATGTTTCATCTGTGTTCAGGTACTTTACTCATGCCATTTTATGGCCTTGTTAGCTGTTTTGATTAAAGGGATAGAAAGTTATTGAGTTTTTCCTTTGACACAGTTATTTGTATGTGGTTCCCTAGACCTGATGAGTCCATGTTTCTGTCTATTCCATAAACCCACTAAGGTGGCATCTATATTGTGGTTGTTTAACCTTTTATATCACTGTGTCACCAATCTATTGATAAATTATTTGAAAAGAGTTCTCTTCCACTCAAGTTTTATTTCTTTAGTTTTGGTTTTTCCCTTGGTATTTTACTTACTGTTAATATTTCTCTTTTTGCTGTGTTAATCTTCGTACAATTCTCTAAGCAGCTGAAGTTAAGAAGATATATATTTTTGTTTTTGTGCACAAGCTCTGTAAAATATAGACTGGTCAAAAGCAATGAGTATTTAATGTAGATCACATAACTGATTTAGATTACATGATTCATTTAGTTCTTTTGCAATACTGTCATGTAAATGATGAATAGTAGTGATAGCACACATCCTTGTCTTACATAAATTTTTCAGTGAACCACTTGAAAAGATTGGCTTTTATTCTTATATTCAAACATCTGCACTCTTTTAACTATTTTGTGTGCAGCCCAGGAAATGTTCCTGGATTCCATATTCTTCTGCCATCTTCCACGGTACATCACTACTTACTTGGTCCTAAACTTTCTCCTGATCTATGAAAACAATCTGTAGTTGTTATTCCACAGAGTTTCTGATTCATCATCATCATACTTTTCCTTAGCACTCCCTATGGAATATGGAGCCACCACTACAGCTGGTCACCTAGCAGGAAACCTGCACTAAGCATTCACATGCTTGCAGCAGTAGTTTCTGTGGCAACTTGCTTTACATTGTGAGGTTGCCAGCCCCACGCACAACCTCCTATTAGTTGCCTTGTTTGACATGCCTGAGGGTGCAGTTCCGTTCTTTCTTTGTCTCTTCAGAGACCCGGGGGACTACACAGAGCATGTTTGTAATTAAACTGCCTTAAAGTGAACATTTAATCTCATCTTTTCTTAAATCAAACTGTGCTTGGCTAAGTACATTTACTGTAACAATTTTTCATATTCTCATAAAAAACATAAAGCTGATTTGTCATGCCATAACACATGTACTGGACAGCCAGTGAGTTTTAATATGTAAATAGATCATTCTCTTTCTGTTAACAATGAAATAGAACATACCTGAGGTCTCATAACCCTTGGAATAATCGTAGTACAGACTTCTGTCAGCAATGTTTCAACCTCAGTCACGGTCTTGTTTTGTTGAATGTAGGAGTCAAGTGTTTCTGTGAGCATTTTACACACTGCACATTCGGCTTCATTTGCTGTATTGGTCACTGCAAATTATTTTTAAATTAGTGAGCTAAGAATGCTAAGTATTCTTATTTGTATATCCTTTTGATGCTATCTTTATATTGAAGGTTAGTTGAAATGAAATCTCCAACAGTTTCAATCTTGGTACATGTTGAATCTAGCCAATATCTTTAGATTATCTTCTCATTTATACAGATGCCATGATTCTAAATGTTTTCCTTCACTTTTGTTCCTTGGTAAGGTTGATACCTAGGTTGTTTTGTTTGGTGGCAGGAGAAAATTTTTGTTATTCCAATACTATTTACTAAGAATAATTTTTTCCTTAGACAGGTTGGTCTAGAACATGTTTACTAGAAGTGATACACCATGATTAATTAAAAGAATAATAACTGAGGAATGGACAGTAGAGTGAGATGGAAGTCTGAAGGGCAGACATGCATATAAATTGTTCAAGACTCCAACAAGAATGTGTCAGGTATCTAGAGAACTAAAAATTCAAAGCAATAAGAAACTTCTTAGACTGCAACTAGGAATGGGTTATTTTAGAACAGAAGAACTTTCCTGTGTATAGTGTCTAGAAAAAAAATAATATAGAGCATTTCCTATTAAAATGTAGGAAGTATGAACAACAGAGAAAACCAATATTAGATTAATTACAGGCATGCAATTCATCCATAATTGTGGAACCAGTGTTGAGAATAGATAGACCTATAGAATTGCACAACATAGTAAAACAAAACATAACAAGAACTAAAATTACTATATAATGATCAATGATGGTGCGAGAAAAGGGGTAGTCTGATGGGGTGCTCATATGGATGATGGCAGACAATTGGTGGATTTGATGTAATCTTGGATGTAATCTTTCTCACCCCTTTTCACCTTGTTAACAACAGGGCAGTTATGGGAGACTTTATTTTAGTTTATTTTATTTTATTGTGTGTATTCGTTTGTTTTTTATTTTTATTGTTTGTTTGTCTCTTGGAAATGGGAGGTCACACACTAAAACATTTACATAAATTTGGTTTTGATTTACTCTATTTGAACTGAGTGGAGGGGGGAAGACAGTACTATATTTAGATATTGGAAATCTGATTTTATTTTCTTGAATTTATTACACTTCTTCTTCTTCGATCCTTAACCACCGACCGTCAAAGCAGTCAGTGGCCATCACGCCTAGTGGCGTCTTGTAGGGCAACAACAAATTGATTCCACTTTGCACGGTCGGTGGCCATCCTTCGTACAGTGCCCCAACTCTGGTTCATTCTTTGCATCTCAGCCTCCACAGTCCTCCGCCAAGTTGTTTTTTGGTCGGCCTCTCTTTCGCTTTCCTTCAGGGGTCCAAAGCATAGCTGTTCTTGTGATGGCATCGGGGTCTCTTCTGAGGACATGACCAACCCAGCTCCAGCGTCTGCCAGCTATGATGGTGTGCATGTCCTCTTGCTTGCTCCGAGTAAGCAGATCTTGGTTGGTGATGATATTCGGCCAAAAGATTCGGAGAATGTTTCTTAGGCATGTTGTGTGAAAAGAGGACAATTTTGACATTTCCTTCTCTGTGACTCTCCAGCATTCCGCACCATAGAGAAGCACAGAAAGCACGCAACTCTGGTATAATCTTAATTTTGTGCTTGTGCTGTATTGGGAGGACTTCCAGATGTTATTTAGGCTAAAGAAAGCTGTTCTTGCCTTATTCATTCTGATGTTGATGTCTTTGCCTGCCCCACCGTCTGGTGTTACTATGCTTCCTAGGTATGTGAAGGTATCTGTCTGTACCAGTTGCTGATTCCTTACTGATATGGGCTCAGGGTTGCTCACATTGAGCGTCATGACCTCAGACTTCTTTAAATTGATGTTCAAGCCCACCTGCTGGCTAAATTTATTAAGTCTATCCGTTTTTTCCTGGATGTGTTGATGTGAATGTGCCAGCAGTGCAATGTCATCTGCATATTCCAGATCTTCCAATGTAATTTATTACACCATATGTCCTAATTATAACCCATCAAGGGTTGAACAGGATACTTTAAAAAAAAAACAAAAAAAAACACTGATTTTATTCAGACAGAAAGCTAAGATAATTATTTTCCATGACTGAGAACACAGGCTTGACATTTGCCTATTTAGCATATGACATCTGATGTCTAGTAGTGGTGGTATTCTACCTTAGTCCTCTACACGAAATAATATAAGACATTTGTTGTTCTTAATATTTATTACACACAGAGATATAAAATGTTTAACGTCTCACAGCAGCCATTATTCCAAGAGCCTTAACTCTTCTTCTCATATCTAAATATATCTCTAAAATGTTGGATCGCAAACTACAGTAGTGACAAAAATGACAGTCTTTCTTGACCTTGGTTGTTGCACAAATAATGTTACAAATTTATTTTCAGTCTTAAACATTGTTCCAAGACTGGAAGGGAGGCATCAAAGAAGATTTGGCTACCCAAAGAGCAGCAGCTGGGAGACTTTTTCAAGCCATGAATCAAGGATTCCTCAGAAAAAGAGAGGTTGGCAAGAAGACAAAGATGGCTATATACTGTTCCACCTATGTTCCAGTCTTGACGTATGGATGCGAGTCATGGGCAATGACTATCTGCACTTAATGATAAATGGTAACTTTCGGACACTTCCATGAGATTCCTCCAATTTTTTAGTACATCCACTTGTTATATGCCTCAACTTAATGCCAAAATTTCTACCTCATACAATAAATGGGAGATGATATTACATATTATTATCCACACATTAAATTTCTGTGATTTCTCTAATATCATTAGACACTGATTAGAGACACCTGTTTTCACTCACTGCAGGACAATGGAAAATTTCTGACAGATAAAAAGTAAGCTTTCTTTTAGAAGGCTGCACTATAGAGAATTAGAATATACAGTTCACACATGTCACCCATTTCAAACCCAACTAAACTGTTGAGTTTAAACTGCTGTCAACTCCCTGTGCTGTAAATGTAAATCCCATTACCTCCGTGCATAAAAGATGCAGTGAAGCATGACTCCTCATGCACTATTCATTACTGAATCCCAACTTCTTACATGACTAAAGAGCTGTTAGTTAGCTCAGGTTAGAATAAAGATAGACTGGATAACTAACATAACAGATAACTAATTTTAGATAATATGTACTCTACTATATATCAAATGTATACATGTATATATTTCAGATTTTGTCTGCTTACCTTGTGGCTCACAAAAATCAATCTTCTGGCAAAACTCTACTGGGAACTGGGATGACCTGATCTCATTGATTACACTATTCAAACTGCCATACACTAGCTGCTTGCAAACATCCTGACCATTCCTTAGGTAAGTACACAGCTCATACAAGATTGCCGTTGATTCATTCTGAGTAACATAACCAGTTATTGTTCAAACAATTCCAGGATGATGCACATTTGCTCAATGATAATCTAAACAAATATGCTTGTTTTTTTTTTTTTTTAATTTCACAGAATGTAGGGCAGTAGAGTTAAAAAAAGCTTCAGTGTTCATAATACAGTTTTCTTTTTTCTTAAAAAAAAAACCTATTTCTAGCTGGTAATTTTGATTTTCCCCAATTGCAATGATTGGACAAGAGATGTGATGCCACTTTCATGTATTGGCAGTTATTCGTATTATTTGGAATTGAAAACAATAAATATCCTAATTATGACCCATCAGAGGTTGAATGGGATATTTTTCATCATCAAATAAAAAAAAAAAAAATTCTAGCAGGATATTGATCTTGAATCACATTGAAATATTTAGCATTGTAATTATACAGTTTTCTTGCAATAAATTCTTCCCTATCTTTAAACTCCTTGTAGCTTCAACCAAATCTTTCAAAGTCTTCATGTCATGGCCATTCAGCTTTCTTTTTTCTTCTGTATTTTCCCCATCCTTCTGATTTCCATTGCTGATCTCTTTAACCTGTATTCCTTCTAAGCAGGGGATTCCATAAAAATAATTATTTGATGGTGCTAACTTGAACTTTCTCAATCCATTTCTAACAACATTTCTACATCTCTTAAACTGACAACTCTTTCATACATTTTTGGTTGTTCTGTACCATGAAAGCACCCACTTATAGGTAATTGGTTGTTTCTGGCTGCTTTTTTTTTCATGTTTCTGATCCAAACTACTGGCAGTGCTGAATTGAGTTTAATACTTTTGTGCAGAACTTGATCATCCTGTGTGGTATTTGGGGGTCTCTGAAGAGATAGAGAAAGAGTAGGACTACTGTGCACGTAGTTTTGAATGATTTCAAGAAGAACCAAAAAGATAGTTGTGAGAGGGATCGACCCAGCCGGTGTCACACAGCCGCCTAATCAAGAAAAAAACAAGCTGACACAAACCTGAGGTTTATAGACTTTTGCACACCACATGCAGAACTGGATTTCTCGGCACACTTAAATATAGTGCGGGATAGTCTTACAAGAATGTTCAGCACCTTGATAACTAGTAAAGTGCGCAACTCCAACAGAACCTACTGTCTTGGGAACCACGGAGCAAGATACCGTGGCTGTCCGACCTTCTATGAAACAAAGGCCATATGAAGGAATCTGTAACCAAAAACATCTCCTTCAGAGAAGCAAACAAACCGAGTGGCTTCAGGCGGCACATGGTAAACAAGAACAGCACACAAGAGCCCAGCTGATAAGACCAGCCACAGATATGCGAGACATAAAACAACAACTCAAAGTCGAGACGAACAAGCAACACAACGAAGACTCAGATGCCATAAGAGACGAAACAATAGGAGCCGTACAGAGCGCCCAGGCAATATTACAGGAAATGAAAACTATCAAACACCAGATAGAAGTCGACATCGTCAAACTCACAGAGCTAACGGAAGAGCACGAAGAAATCCTCAAAAGAATTGAAACAGAGAGAAAGATAGCTGAGGATACCCTTACAAAAAGTAGAGAACAAAACAAAGAAACTAAAGACAAAATAAAAACCGAAATCGTGCAGGAAATACAAAGCAAACTAGAAAGAAGAGAAGCAGCGGAAATAAACATAATTTTAAAAAACCATAATGGAGATGCTACCAAAAATAATAGCGACAGCCTTTGAACAACACAAAACGGTAACAGACACAAGTAGCTACAGAACAGGCAGCTAGTGGTCCCTTTTCAGGAACAATCAGCTCAAGGACTCGGAAAGCGATACCAACGAAGACTAACGCTAAACACCCTATATACCGCAATAACAACCGTTTGTAACCTGTAAGGCAGGAAAGGAACTCCATGAGAACGCCACGACACCATAAAAATACAAGCAACGACGAAGGATCCAGACAGTCAGCTAGTAGTCCTTTTCAGGGCTAATCATTTCCAGGACTAGGAAAATGACTAGATGAAACACTGATACCCCAATATAACCGTTTGCAAAGTTTTTGGTTGAACAGGGTTACACACTATATTAGAACCCAAAGAAGAAAAAAAAACATATTCAAACCACAATATAACCGTTTGCAACCCTTCAATGGGTTTTGGTTGAACAGGGTATCACAGCAAAATATAAGACCCAAAGAAAGAAAAAAAAAAAAAGCACCTTTTTGTGGTCGCTATGTGTAAGTCGCAAATGACGTCATTTTGTTTGGCCTAGCGACATGATTATTGTTTATGTCTCCACTGTGTGGGCTGGATGTGTTTAATGCCTAGCTAGCAGTCTTGGAATGTGTTCCTATATAGAACTAATTGGATAGTGTATATTATAAGGATAATTGATCAGGTTATACAGAATTTGATCAAGCATCATGTCTTTGCAATCGTGATTAAAATGTACGTGTGTTTAACAAGGAGTTTGGATTCCCTTCATAGCGTTGACACAGTTGGTGTCATTCTGATGTTAAAGCATTGATAGTTTCATCTGGCCTGGGAAACTAGATAACCAGCCAT
Organism: Oreohelix idahoensis; assembly: GCA_024509875.1. Taxonomy (NCBI): domain Eukaryota; kingdom Metazoa; phylum Mollusca; class Gastropoda; order Stylommatophora; family Oreohelicidae; genus Oreohelix; species Oreohelix idahoensis. Next base: position 255,819 of record JAMPIV010003191.1, read on the forward strand.
TCATATATGCTGCAGCATACGTATTATACTGATTAGCATAACGCTGCATCTGCATCGCCACAACTACTGCCCCCTCAGGCTTGTTGTACGAGGCGACTAATATGAGACTGTCTATAAGGCCAGTAATCTCTTCACGTAAAACAGACTGCGACAGAAACCACTGCTGCAAGAGGCATGTAAATGCCTGGTGTAGGCTTCCTGCCAAGGGGACCAGCTGCAACATTGGCTCCATGCTCCATGTGGAATGAAAAGGAAAATTAATTAAATTATGACAGCACTTGATCTCTTTCAATGTCTGTACACTTCTGAAAATGCAGAGCAAACCCTTCTTATTGAGACTTGCCCAATCCTTCAACCCCTTCTATGTTGTTGGGTGTCTGCCTTGCAAATAAGTATTTTACAAAGTACAATCTGATTACCATTTTATGCATATTTATTATCACTATCGTTGTTTTATGTGAGGACTGCAAACCATAAGTCAGAAGAGTTCAGGACCACTACTGGTGTAAGACAAGGTGATATACTGTCATCTTATCTTTTCATACTCCTCATGAACCCCATCAAGGCATGTAAGGAGAGGACAAGAAAGTATTCAGTGGGTACTGGAAGATAAGACAGGTCTGTATTTAAGTGCTGGCATTTGCAGATGATGTTGCCCTGATTGCTAAATCAGAAGCACATCTTCAATCAAACCTGTAAGTCTGGAAGTAAGAGCTGGAGAAGAGAGGGATGGTCATAAGCAGTTCTAAAACAAAAACCATGGTGATATCACGAAAGGAAAGAAGGCATCATATTAAGCTGGGAGAACAGGTCTTGGAGCAGGTCAACCACTTTAAATACCTCGGAGCTGTCATAGACCGGAAAGGACGCATCAAATAAGAGCTGGCTACCCAAAGAGCAGCAGCTGGGAAACTTTTTCAGGCCATAAATCGAGGATTCCACAGCAAGAGAGAAGGTGGTAAAAAGATGAAGATGGCTGTATACTGCTCCACCTATGTCCCAGTCTTGACCCACAAAAGCCAGATCCAAACCTCAGAAAAGAGGTGTGTGAGGAAGATGGCTGAAGTAACAAGAAGAGACATGACCTGCAAGCAGATGATTCATCAAGGCCTAAAAACCTAACCCCTGCAGACCCAAGTAGAACAGTCTCAATAAAGATGGTTTGGCCATGTCTGCAGAATGGAAGATCGACTACAATGACAAGCATGGGAAACTAAGAGACAGGGATCCAGACCTCCAGGATGACCCAGAGTCTGCTGGGAGGACAACATCAGACAATCTTTGAAGGAACGAAGATTAGATTGGAACCAGGCCAGGAGGAAGATAGCCGATAGGATAGTATGGCGCTCTCTCTTCCAAACCTCTACACCCCACGGTAGAAGAGGAACAACTAAGTAAGTAAGAATTGTTTTTTTTTCTTTTCTTTGTGGCATACTAGACTCAATTTCTGTGATGCATCATTTTCATATTAGCAAAGAGTCACTTTTTAAATTGTATCTTGGTCATTATTTTCTTTAATTTTCTTGTGAGTATCAGATCTTGAACTCTCTGTGATGTTGGGCAACAGTAAGAGACTTTAATCAATCTCAAATGTCTTGTCATAATTTAACTCTAAACAAAAACCTTTGTCATCTTTCTCCATTTGGGAGAAAATGCAGTGATATGGCTATAAGGACAAGTACATCACAAGCAGTAATATTGCAGAAGATATGGAGAAGCAAGAAGCACTCCGGAGATTTTAACTCAGTCTGTCCTGTTTATGATTACACCTCAAATAGACATGTTTTACAAAGTGCACTGTAATTTATGATTTTCTCACATTTATCATCATAATTTTTATTTTTTTGTCTGTGAATTCATACACTTACTTTCTGTGATCTGTCATTCAGAATTATATTTTACCTTGCACCTGGTCACTACAATGGAAAAGAGAAACCACGTCATGTGCAACTTCCTGATCATCAAGCTGTTTCATCAGCATCCACTAAATTTTGTTTCAGTACAATATTTAATATTGCTGTTTCCATAACCCAGTCTAATGTTGTGCGCGTCCCTGGCTCTGGTATAGGGCACTAAAGAAAAGAATATGCCCTACCAGGCTTATCATAAAAGATGTCCAACAAAGGTTAGTGCGACGACTGGCCCAATCTTCTCTTGAATTAATTTATGGGACACCATTTTTTTTTAAAATTCATCTTCAATGCATGATTGAAAAGCCGGTAAAAATATGCGGCAAATTTTCTTCTCGGTTTCCATATCCTAGCATCAGGTACTATTTTTAGATTAACGACGTCATTCCTAAACCTACCTCAGTGGCCCAAAGCCGGTTAAAACCGCCTAGTGGCTCAACCAATGAATTAGGGTGAACTATTTTAGACTCAGCTAGAACCAGTCTAAACCCCCTACGTGACTTTTAACGTTGTTGATTGGAGCGTCTACTGGACGCCAAATCACATGACTCACATTCCAGATCATGTGACCTAGCTTAAATAACGCGGTAAAAGATCGCGTCATTCGATGCAAAATTACTTGCATCCAGGGAGTGAAAAGGGCCAGACCTAATCGATGACCACTGCAATTCACGGTTTAAAGCACTGTAAAGCCACGTGTCTAAATTGCTGATTAGAGTCCAATCTCTGAGTAGGTAAGTGAAATCTCGTTAGAAAATAGTATTGTGGTGAAATGTGTAGTACTTTGCAAAATCGACGCAGTGATTGGTGCAAGCTAGTTTTGCTTTATGATCGCATCTAGCCACATGGCTACAATGTGATCTGGTGTATTTTATGATCCCACAGGATGAGACTGTATAAAGTGTTCATATTAATTTTAAATGTATTCTAGATTAATTTCCATATTAATTCATCATTTTCGACACGACAATTAGACAAGACGAAAGTAATATTAATAATAATGATGACAGACCATGCTATATATTCCTCACAATTTACATGATGATTCGACCAAAGATACAGTACTATAATAATGTCAGCAGACAATTCTATAATAGTGGTGTCCGACAATTCTATGTAATTCATCATATTTGACGTGATGATTAGGCTAGAGGCACAGTGCTCGAATACGGTCACTTGACAGTTCTATGATAATTCAGTGTGTTTAACAGAAAGTTCTATGATAATTCAGTGTGTTTAACAGACAGCTCTATGATAATTCAGTGGGTTAACATGACGATAAATGGGTAAAGAATTATAATACTGCTGCTTGGGCAGGGAAATATAATAATAAAAGGCAGGGGGGGACTTGATTTCCAGATTAGGCTCTAGACATATGATGTTAGAGACTAAAATCTGATATGACTGGCAGACGGACGGCTTAGGGAAAGATGGTTTCCTCAAGCTAGGAAATTAATGAAGCCGTATTTGTCTTCAGTCTATGGGGGACCCTTGCACGACAGCCCATTCTCAGATGAAGAATACGGAGTCGAGCACAGTGAAGGCAGATCCAAACCATTAGAGACCCACCTGATGCAACGTCATAATGAGACAGGACAACCAACCATGCTTCACTATCAGCCAGGGGCTGAAAAGATAAGCTCCCAGTTTCAAAGGGAGCCCACCATATCAATGTTAGCACAAAAGCCACTAGAAAGTAGATAATGAACACACTTGAATTGTAAGACTTATAGCAAATACAGCATACACACAATTTTCATAATCACTAACATAATTAATCATCAGTTTCAATTCATTTTATTAAACCAATTGGGTGTATATATTGTACCCCATGACTTGTTCATTTTATTAGCTGTTACATATTGTCTGATGTTTATCTTCCTGTATAAGAGAGGGGGGTTCGTAAAACATAATATATCATAATCTCATTAATAATTAAGGATAATAATAATAGATAACTGAGAAGAGGACTATGGTAGCGAGAGACCTAATATCTCCTAACAATCTTTTCCAGACCCTGTTCTAGTTAGGAGAATTTACACTCTTGTCTCCCTTCAGCCGGTGGAGGAACCCAACAGGACTTCTTGAGCCAAATCTTCCTCTGGGTGATCCGTGCAAAACTTTCACTTCATTTACATCTATTATTTCTAACTACTATAGTACTTATCCTTCCTACGCTACGCAACAGTTAGGTATGTAGCAGATTAACTCTATGAAAAAAAAAGCATGTTAAAACTTTCAATGATTAGGAATCAGTGCTGCTGAGAAGACCAGGCCAGAGTTGCTGTAACAGTCAAGTCAAATTTATGACTTTTTATGTCATATAACCATTGTCTCTGTGATTTTTTTCTTCTTGTCACAATCATAATTTAACCATTCATTACTGAGATAAGCATTATTAAACTAAAAGGACTCACCTGCCAGAATGGATTATTCAGTGCTGACTGAATTTCATACAAAGCAAATTTACATGTGTTGCAGAGATCTTTGGCTGGAGGCGTTGTTTGCTCTGCTTTGTTCTCTGACACAAACATCAGTGACTGCAATTTTGCTGGAACTAAACAAGCCCCCCAAAATATTTAAAATTGTATCCAGAATGTTAATGTTTCAAAAAAAAAGCAACGTTAACTGATATTACTATAAAAACAGTTCTCTCTCTCACACACACTTTCTCTCTTTTCCAGTGTTGGCATCATCTGTACCTATCATATCCTGGACAGTCTGTAGATCCTTCTAAAAGGTACTTATAATTTTCATGTTAGTCATAAAGCCATTATTGTACTTGTTATTAGGTTACTACTTTCTTCAATTTTCCTGTGAGTATCATCAGTTCTTAAACTCTCTATATTTTGTTGGGTTATATGCCAAGTGGTCAGTCAATCTCAGTTGTCTTGTCAAAGTTTATCTCTCAAAAGCCTGTTTGTCGAATGTCTCCATGTGGGAGAAAATACGGTGAAATGGTGATGAGGAAAAGTACATAAAAGCATTGGAAGACACACCAGATAACAGAAAAGATGGAGAAGTCAGAGATTAACACCCAGTCTGTCCAGGTATCAACCATGCTTTATAATTTGCTTGCCCCTGCAGTCATTGTGCTGCTCATGCCTCTGCTGTCAAAAAGCCTTTACTTTTGTGCATGTTCTCTGTTGCTGGTACATCTCATGTAAAGTATCCTCCATATAAAGTTGTGGATAAATATCTTGAGTTCTTTGCTGATGACTGCTGATCCAGCCAAAGCACTGTATCCTAGTATCCTCCAAAGTTATTAATGAACATCTGAAGTTCTCTATTCAATTCTGGTGGTCTGCCTTTTTTTCAGCTCAATCAGTAATGCTGCCTCTATGTTCTAATTAATGCTTTTCTTTGTGGTATTGCATTCTACCATTAGCAAGCTCCAGTTTTTTTTTCTCATTTTGAAATGCTGCCTCAAACTTAACAATATTCTTTCCTCATTGGTAAAACTGCTTAGTTATGGAAGATACATATCCTCCAGTGTTATGCATCAACTAATGACAAAGCAGAATCCATAAAAAAGAAGTGTATACCAAACTTCAAAATATCATGGATGATAGAGAATTTAAGACATTATAAGCTTGATGTGTCATCATACTGCCATCAATGGTACCCATACCTTGTAGCGGTATGGCAGCTTGTGTACCCTGACAATCCCCAGAGCTATGCCAGTGGGAGTTTTACTCCTGGTAGGTTCAACCAAGCTGGACTGGTCTGCGTGGGTAGGGGTCAGACAAAAGCTGGTACCCTGGTCCTCCAGGTTGGGAGTTTTAGCACAGGGCCGACACCCCTGTCTATGTAAAAAAATCACACATGTTACAGAAACGGCAACAACCCTGATGCCATCGCAAGAATAGCTATGCTATGGACCCCCAAGGGAAAGCGAAAGAGAGGCCGACCAAAAACAACTTGGCGGAGAACTGTGGAAGCTGAGATGCAAAGAATGAACCACAGTTGGGGCACTGTATGAAGGATGGCCGCCGACCGAGCAAAGTGGAATCAATTTGTTGCTGCCCTACAAGACGCTACCAGGCGTGATGGCCGCTGACTGCTTTGACGGTTGGCGGTTATGGACCAAAGAAGAAGAAGAAGAAGCTTGATGTGTAACCTAAACAAAATGCTAGGAACAGACAATAATGGCTTTGAAGAAAACATGAATAAAAATGCTGTCTTTTAGTGTCTTCTTTTATAGTTAAAAGATGAGGGGATCTATACAGAATATGAAACAAATATCTATTAGTGGGCATTATATAAACTACCTGTGACATGCTGATGTTACAGTCCCAACAGTGAAAGCAAAAAAGAGCTAAAGGAAATGATCAATACAACAGTAACAGAAAGTAAAAATAAAGGTCTCAGCCTAAATAGCAAAAAGACAGATGTAACGGTCATCTCAAAGAAACAGACTTCTCCAAAATGCACCATCAAAGTAAATGGGACAGTTTTCAAACAAGACCATTTGATTCTATTTTATAATATATCTCTGAGACACAGAGTAGAATAGCTTAAGTAAAAATAACACTGCATATAATGGAAAGCATTCTGCACAACAAATCCTTGCCAGTGAAAGTAACAAAGAAAGGTCATTGTTACCCAGAGCTAGTTCTGCCATACAAAAGTGAGTCACGTGGCTATGTGTTGTTGTATATATTTTGATTTTCATTATTTTGGTTAACAGAAGATGGTGATCTGCTCTTCTACATACTTTTATGTTACGTAATAATAGTTTAAATTTCTTCTTTATGCATCATCACCATCATTCCTTTCTGTTTCCTGTGGATCATAGGCCCTGAAACAGTTGCTCTCCATCGATTTCTGTTCTGGGCTGTCTTCTTCAGCTGTGCCCAAGTCATTCCAATTTCCTTAGCCTCCTCTTCCACAGTTCTTCTCCAAGTTCTCCTTGACTTCACCACTTTTCTTTTCCCTCGTGGGTTCCAGTCAAAGGCACCTCTGGCTATGTTTGATTGTTCTCTTCTGAGTGTATGTCCTATCCATCCCCACCTTCTTACCTTAATTTCCATTTGTATTCGCTGTTGCCTGCATCTTTTCCTCAGCTCTACATTTGTTATTACATCTGGCCATCTTATACAGAGGATCCACTGGAGACATCTATTTACAAATATCTGTAGTTTGAAGGTAATACTCTTTGAGACATGCCATGTCTCTGAGCCATACAACAAGACTGACTTTACATTTGAATTAAAGATTTTGATTTTGTTCTCTCTGGATATAGCTGAGAAGTTCCATATTGGTCGAAGGGCATTAAAAGCGCATCTGGCTTTATTTATCTCAGAACAATGTCACCATCGTTCTCCCCCCCCCCTGTCAATGTTACTCCCCAGATAAGTAAAGCTTTCTACTTCTTCAATAACTTGACCATTGATCTTAATAGAGTCCATCTGCCTATTATATATCCTTATTTTCTTTGTTTTATTTACATTTATGTGTAGTCCCATCTTTGCTGCTTCTGTCACTAATCTATTTGTTTTCTCCTGCATATCTTGCTGTCTATGTGATAGAAGGCACAAATCATCTGCAAAGTCAAGATCCTCCAGCTGTTTGTTGAATGTCCACTGTATTCCTGTTTTCTCTCCTTCTGTTGTTTGTCTCATAACCCAGTCTATGACCATGAGAAAAATTGTTGGTGATAGCAGACATCCCTGTCTGACCCCGCTGTGTACTGTGAAGGGCTCTGATAGTTTTCCTTTGTGCACTACTTTGCATGAGGCCTCCTGGTAGAAATCTTGGATGATTTTAATGAATTTCTCTGGGATTCCATAATGTCTCAGGATTTTCCATATCACAGTACGGTCTATACTATCGAAAGCTTTTTCGAAGTCCACAAAATTTATATATAAGGGGGTCTGCCATTCGTTTGATTGTTCTATGATGATTCTGAGTGTTGCTATCTGGTCTGTACATGATCTTCCTGCACGAAATCCTGACTGTTCTTTGAGTTTTTCATCCACCGCCTTCTTAATACGGTCCAACAAAACTCTTGTCAAAATTTTTTGAGCCACTGCTAGTAGTGTTATACCCCTCCAGTTGCCACATACAGTCAAGTTTCCTTTCTTTGGCAGCTTGATAATGTGGCCTTCCTTCCAGCTCTTTGGGTTGGCCTTTTTATCCCAGATTTTCTTGAAGAACTGGTGTAGCAACTCTGTAGTGTATGGTATATCTGCCTTCAGGGCTTCTGGTGGTATTCCAATTGGCCCTGCAGCCTTCCCAGTTTTTTAGCTGTTTTATTGCCCGAGAGATCTCTTGTTTAGTGGGTGGGTTCATGATGCACTGTAGTGGCTCTTCTGCTGGTTTTGTGATGGGTGCCGTATTGGTTGTTTTCGGTTTAGAATTTCCTTAAAATATTCAGCCCAACTGGTCCTTTGTTTCTCTTCATTGCTCTTTATCTCCTGTTTTATGCTTCGCCAATTATGATTAATAGTGATATGAGTTCCAGTACGTCTGAGTCTTTTATCCTGTGTTCTAGACAATCTTTAACTAGTATGTGTTTACCTTATATGATTAGCATGTACTAAATGGTGAATTCTGATTCTTACATATGAGTTTTCCATGTAGTTTTCTGTATGTGGATCCGATATCCTTGCTGAGTGTTGTTGTGTATGTATCTGGGTTATTGTAGTATACGAAAACTTCACCAAGTGAAATTATGCCCTTCTAGGTTATAATCCTTGAGAATTCTGGTGTGCACCAAATGTTTTCTATCTATAACTTGTTCTAAGTATCATTTCAGGATTCTCCAGTGCTTCTAATCTATTAATTCAATGACAAAGCTGGTATAGATTGAGACTCTTCAGACTCTTGTGAGATCTTAGTGTCATTGGAGAGTTTTCGTGGATAAAGATTAAATATTCATAAGGGTTTGGCCAATGGCTCGTTAGGGATCGTGCTCAGCTGTACCTGTTGTTGCTGCGTGCCTAGTCAAATTAATTATCCTCTGAGTGTTACATATGAGTGCTAATGGTGAGAATGTTCACGAGATGGTTGGTTTGTTCCAGATGTAACTAGACGACTTAACAATCATGGTCCTTAATCTCTTTTAACAGTCATGTGTAGGCAGGATCTCTAATTGTATCTTTTTCCTAATGGAGTGTGACAGTGGAGTCCTAATGTCTGAATCTTTTTTTTGTGTGCATGAGTGTGCCCCATCAGTGGTGGGGAGATTGTTCTCGCATGTATTGGTTACTATGCTGATGTGTGAATTAATGGGTCTTTTGAAGTAGAGTGTGGAGCGGTTGAGTGATCTAAGTTGCCCATGAGGTGTACCTATAGGACTCGAATGTGGCTAGTACATTCGAAATCAACAGAAAGTGTTATACAAAGTTTCGTTATCCAATATATTTTTAACTATGTGGTGTATGTATTTATCCATATGCGCTTCTTCGACATATTCCATTTGGATTCTCCCAAGGAGATTTAATCTTCACGGCAGATTTTGTTGGTTAATAATTGAGTTTGTCATCACCTGTTCTACTAATTATGTAATTAAATCTGCCCATAACTATAGTCTCATTAAGTATGGAGATACTTCTCCTGGATTGTTTTGAGCTGTATCCAATTTGTTCCTTGGGAGTTCAATCAAAGAAATACTTGATCTTCTGAAAACTTCTACATGTCTTGCGAATTAGGCTATCTCTTGATATTGGTAGGCGATGATACATTGTAGAAAATCAATATACGTGTTAGGATTCTTGTTCTTCCTTAATGAGTAGGCGTGGGTGTGGCGACGAGTGAGGGAATCATTGGCTGAGTATTTTATCTCCTGGTAGGTAGTAATTTTAGATGTTTCCCATTCTATTGACGTCTGGCTATCTGGATTCTGAGCATATCCAGGTAACATTCATTAATGAGCAACCCCTGTTATCTGTATTGAATGTGGAGTGTGGATCTATATCATTCCTCGATTGTGTCCCTCTTTAATTAACATTTTCCCCGTATTGTTGATTGAAATCCACCACAGTTCCATTGTATAATTCATCATTTTAATATTCTGTGCTGTTAGTTAGTCCTAAGATATATATATTACATTGAGTTTTAGGGGTAAGTGGCCATATTTTTAGCGTTCATCCTCAACGACAGCTACCTTTGAGACTGTCCCTCTTTAGAGTCCTGGCCATCCCAGCAGTTGGAGACCCGTCTGTATTGTGTCCAGTGTGTCTCGGTATAGTCTAATTTTTCCTATTCGTCCGTGAAAAGTGTGTAAGCAACAACAGGTATCAGTGTAGAAAAGGAGTATTGACGAACTCCTTCAGGGCAGCCTGTACATTTTCACTGTGACAATGTATTGTAGGGCTTATTATATCATCAAGTCCTCTGTGTCAATCATACACTCCGGTTATCCTTAGCTATCGGCGTATTATTCTTCCTGGTGAAACTCAGGCTTTTAATTTGGCATTTCCAACATACTGTTTCAGTTTTTGATTGGTTGACTAAAATATTAGTTTTTCTCCTTGCAGGTGGCTGTTTTTTTGCGTCAGGCCTAGTGTGTTCATCCAACCACTAGTTGTGCTGAATCTCGCAAAATGACCTGGTTAATGAAAAGGGTATTTTGCCCACGTATTCGTGTTGGAGTGTCCGCTGTCCAATTATGACCTGCTCGAGCAATGGTTTGAGACACAAGCAAACAACACCACCTACAACACACCACACCACAGCGTTCGCGGATCCTATAGACATTGAAGAGCTAGCACACACACGTCCTACACAGCACACAAGGGAAAGCCACATCTAAAAAGCCTAGCAATACTCGCCGCACGAGCGAGCACAGCTCATACCTGCACACATCTCGCGCCGCTGCCCAATCTGCCAATCCATGGTTGGTGCGTCGGTATCTTTGAAGCAGAACAGGATTCAATTATTGACGAGAGATTTCTCTAGTCTGCGAGCTCGGTCCAGTGGGCGCGATGCAGAGAGAGATATAAAATTGACACATAAATAGAGTCTGGCATATACTACACACATGGCAGTGTGGGGGGGGGGGGGGGGGGGGGGGGGGCATGCGTTTCTCTACATATTTGTCCTGCGTTTGATCTGATGCAAAAATAGGTTTATAAGGAATATTTATCATAATGTATCATTGTCCCTAAGTCCATGAGTTTTTTCAAAGTCATTATTCGCCTTTTTTTTTGTATCTATGCCATTTAGGTCACACAGACAAGATTACTAGATTGGTCTTTTCTTCCTCTTGTATCCATTGAATATTTTTTGAATTCTTGTATGAAGAAAACGTTTTTTAAAGATTTATCTTTTCGCTTCTTTTTATCTATTTAATCTTTGTTTTTACTTTTACTTCTTAGTTCGTGAAATTGGATAAGGATTATGGAGAGGTGTCCTTCCTTTCTAGCCGTGAGATTAGGGTTGTAGAGGAGCGTTTTAAGAATAAAGAGAGGGCTGCCAGACTATCCCATATCTGGACTGTTCTCTTATCCTAAGTCTCCTTTGTATTGTCTCTTCTCTATCCTCGCGGTGATTCCTTCAAGGATATATTAGCTAGAATTTTTTGTTCCACCAGGACCAGCGTACTCTGGCGTGGCTACCATTAGTTGGTATAATGGAGAGGTTAGCAGTATCCCTGGGTGGGGCGGAGGGGCGAGGATAGTAATTATGCGCCTGATGGCTTGTACAGTTAGTTACGTCCTGGATGCATCACGGACGCAGTGTTTCTGAGCAGATCATTTGGGCTACATCTCATCAATATTTGGGAACTTGTTCTATTTGGGCGGTCTGGCATCGTGGGATGTTGTGGTATTTTAGGGAGCCTTGACCTGTTATTCGTCTAGGTTTTGCGGACCTATGATCTCTTCTTGTTAACTGTTATCGTAATTATCACAACTTACCCGAGAGTACCCATATTCATATGTCATGAGGGTATGTTGAATCTGCTTTTGAGTGTGTTGTGTATCATTGCACCATGACTCGCATCCGAATATGTCAAGAACAATTGGGATCAATAGGAGGTAGTGAGGGCGGATATATACTTAGGGTAGCCATGCGTTAACGTTTCTCTTACCTCAAATCGTTTCATTTCTTTTCTGTAAGGGAATCCACGAGAATTTATGTGCCTGATAACGTTATATCCTCCCAGGCCTTCAGTGCTTTTCTCGCGACTACAGGCCTACACTCTTCAGTGTGAGTGTGATGCAGTCTGATGGCCCGACACTCATCTGTCTATTTTTGTGTCTGTATGTCTAGTGTCTCAGTAATAGCTTCCGAGATATTAAGAAGAGTGTTCGGGACCTTGCACCAGGAGCCTTGTTCTCCCATAACGTTAATCTTTAAGGAGCTCTTTTCTTTATCTTGCTCGAGTATCTCTTATTAGAGGAAAGTTTTAGCAAGAGTCTACCATTGTGGATTTTTGTGATTTTTAAAGGTGCTAGCGGCTTAGCAGCCATTTTATCAGTGCCACATTAACACTCATCATTAGTTCCCATCTTTAGCTTGTTGAATAGATGATATCTTAATCTATTGTGGCTCGTGCGGCGTATGAAAATTGACACTTGTTCTCTTCTGCTGAGCTGTTAATGTGCATTATTTAGTGTGTGGCCTGGATGCTCTGCGTCTCATTTGCTTTTGTATCTGATTTTGATAAAACTCTTTGTCTCTTCAAAAGTTATGCTTGTATCAGGCTGAAGTAACTTTTCACCTTCCTTTGCCAATCTGTCAGCATCTTCATTTCCGGGTATGCTACAGTAAGATGGGATCCATTGTATCACAACTCTTTTGAATCGTTGACATAGTTTGTCTTAGACATTTTGACAGATAAGGGAATGAATAATGAAAATCAGATATAGGAAAGTCTAGATAGAGTAGAAAAAGGGGATGAGCAAATAAGAATGTGCATGAGACGGGGATCGAAAAAGAGGTGAACAGAAATCCGGTTAGGAACACTTTTTAGTGGACAGTCAGAAGCGTGAGCTAGTTAGTGCAGGTCGCACATACCCGACATAGACGAGGGTAGCCATGTTGAAGGCAATACTCAAGTAGAATGTGTTATGAAAATTCTCAGACAAGATTGGGTGGTAATTAACCCAACATTTTGACAGTAATAATTCTAGACAGGAAGGAAAAATGATGGAGCAAGTTAGGCTCTACTCAGTATAAAAAGGTACGTAGAGTGAGATTATTCACGTTTATACAATAGTCCTATTCCTCGTCAAAAATAGTGGCCATCTATCAAAAAGGGAAAGGAACAGCCCCGGAGGAGTCCGGTATCACATAGATAACCTGAACCCAGAACGACATGCAACAATAGACAAGGATTTTGTTAGGAAGGAAAGAAAAAAGAGGTAGATACTGATAGCACCTGAACAACCATTGATGGTTAGATATTATAATATTGAATGTGTAGTTTCAATGCTGAACGAGAGTTGAGGAAGGAAGGGTGACGGACCAAGATTGCAGAGGTCCAAGTTGCAGCAGTGGTCCACACATTGTAAATAAACACTACTTCAGTTGACTGTGGCATTGTGTCATCGCTCGCTGTGTGTGTGACTGTTGTAATCGTTCATCATGTCATCGCTAGCTACTGAGGCAAAGAACCTGGGCATGCAAACGGCCAAGTGAGGTAACCATCTATTAATCCGTAGGCGACCACAACATTTAAAAAGTTCCTTACCTCTTTGGACATTGTTTCTTTCATAGTTTCCATTTTCTTGTTTATTTAAAAAAAAAAAAAAAAAAGGAAAAATAAAAGAAACTACAGGAAATATATATTACATTTTTACCATGAAATCTAAGAAAATTTAAATATGACACTAAATTTTAAATGGTTAACATATTCAAATACAGTTTTATTCCAATTCAAAACCTTATTACAATTTGCAAAGTATAAAACCTAAAAGTGAAGATACATCATATTATCTACAGAACAAAACATAAAAATAAAAGAAAACCAATATTATCAACCATTTGATTGTTTTACCTTCCACTTGAGCAGAACAAAGTCCTAAATATCCACAGACTTCCTGGGGTTGAAAGTGCAGCAAAAACTTAACAAGTGGTAAACAAGTTTCTTAGACATAAATTCTGGGCTGCATCTGAATGTAATGTCTCTGCCTCATTGGTCAAGTCACTGAAGGAAAGCACAAGAACTCTCCTTTTTTTCTCATCTAAACAAGCATGGAGCCACCACTGCATTTGGGTCCCATACAGGAAACTTGCACCACAGTACTTCATGGGCTGTTGTAGGGATGAATTCTGTAGCTGTTTGTTATCAAATGTCTCTAATAACATGCCTGGAAGGAGTTGTAGCCTTATTCTTTATCCCCCGAGAGCCATGTGGGGTAAAACATGTAAAACCTGGTAATTATTTTCATACGAAAAAAACAATTGCTTGGTTTGGTTTGTGATAAGATTTTGTGCTTTTTAAGTCTTATAGTTTTTAAATGACATGGCCAATTTTTAATAATGACCAGAGAAAAATAAGATGATATTTTAATGATATTTTTTAATGAATTATTTTCTATATGTACACAAGTGTTTTTGATGTGGTGTTACCATTATTCATGATGTAGTATTACCATTATTCATGATGTAGTGTTACCATTATTCATCAGTTATAAAATGCAATAAACATTGGTCTACAAATACATGAAAAATTAATAAAACTTCAACAAACCTCTGTAGCATTTTTAACAAGTATAGAATCAAGTTGGCGCATAACAAATGTACATAGAAAACAAAATGGTCCAGCATCTACTTGCTGCTTCAATGGAAGGACAGGGACTGTCATGATAACAGAGTTAGCTGGAATATAAAAAAAATTCACATGTGCTGAATGGTTATACATATTCATTCATTTATTATCTGACACGGAATAGATTTTCCGATGCATCTTAATTTCTGAGATTTGAAAATGTATAAAGTGGATTAACATCCTCACTCAGGACCGTAGATTCATATATAAATAACTTTAAAGGAGTCTATCTCAGTTTCCCCAATATAATTTTAACAGCATAGTCATAAGACATCAGAAACAATGGTACAAAAATACTTGGAACAATAAATCATGTGGTACAGTCATACTTGCAGCCACTGCATTCAATTTAGTGTGGCATTCACTCCTCGCACATAGACCTCTCATCGTAGTTCAACCAGAACTTCACAGCGTGGGAAAACAAACAATGCGCTGCTAGTAATGAAACATCTAGGTTTTCTGTCTTACTTACTTAGTCGTTCTGCTTCTACCGTGAGGTGTAGAGGTTTGGAAGAGAAAGCGACATACTTTCCTATCAGCTGTCTTCCTCCTGGCCTGGTTCCATTTTAGTCCTCGATCCTTCAGAGATTGTCTAATGTTGCCCTCCTAGTGGACTCTGGGTCATTCTGGAGGTCTGGATCCCTGGCTCTTAGCCTCCCAAACCTGCCATGGCAGCCAATCTTCTCCCAATCTGCAGACATGGCCAAACCATCTTAGTTGGGTAGGCTTTCTGTCAAGGCTCAAAATAGGCTTCCAAACACTGGAACAGCAAGGGTCTTATACCACTGACCAGCTGGTGCAGGAAAATGATGCACGCCCTATTCAATAAACTTCTTAGCATAGGAAAGCAAACAAGCTGCATCCAAACAATAATGTATAAAAGTCTTATACCATAGACCTCCTCCTAATGCAGAAAAGCAGACAATGTGCTCCTAAACAATAATGTATTAAGGCCTTGCAAAAACTCCTTAGCGGGACAGCACTGTGTATACTCCAACATATCTTAATCAAAAAGTCACAGACAATATTCACAGATCTACAAACACCAGCCGTCTACTACGACGGATGGCCACAGACTCCATTTCACATCACAGTATTCTCTCTACCAAGTATGCCAACTGTGTTTACTCTGCACGTTTTTCACAGGCGCATGTAAACCTCTACTCACACACTCTACACCCGTGACTAGTACTCAGTCACGTTACATGCTCATATCTTTGAACTTACAATGTAACAATTCAAGCTTGCTGCTTTAAACAATAGTGGTACAACTCTAGGCAGGTTATTCCATTCTTCACCCAGACACACATGTATTCATGTTATGTATATTATGACATTTTCTTTCAGCTCCCCATGGAGCATAGGTCATCAACAAATCCCTTCCAAGCACTTCATGTTTTGTGCCATTCATTTTAAGTCTTTTCATGCCTTTTTTATCCCTCTCCATGTATGTATTTTTGGCATAATCCCTGTATGAAATTCTGAGAATCTTTGACAAATATGTCATCCTTACATTTTTTAAAAACTATCATAGCATGCATGGAGGCATATCTTGAGTCATCCTTACATGACCACCAGCTATGCACAATGCTATAATATATAGGCCTAGATGTATGGCTGTGAACCTGTCTGTGAGGCTAATTATACCTTCATTGACTCTTGAAATCATCCACACACTTCCAGGGATTCCCCCTGTGGTGAATGACATTCAATGTCCAGGTTTACCATTTTATCTCTTCTTATAATGTTGGTCACATTTCTAAGGCAGTGCATTTCACAGGCTGTGATATTACGTAACATGCAGTTCTAGGTGAATAACTATTCCCAACTCCCATAGAGCATCCATATTTTACTCTCTAAGTGCATCATTTCCTAACCCCAATAGCACATTAATACTTTTTTCAGAACACTTACATTATCCTTTATTCATACAATTAAAATATAATAATTCTTGAATAAACGACCGACTGGCAGAATAGTTAGTGCGCTGGCTTCTCGCGGCAAAGGTGCCAGATTCAAAATGCTGTGGGGTCACACTCCTAGTATAGTGAAGTCTGTGACACTTTACACCCTTACGGCAGTATCTATGGGACTACCATTACCTATTTTTAATTTCTTGAAAAATTTGCACAAATTTCTAGTTCTTTTCCTTTCTAAAAGGAAAAAAATTACAGCTTTTATTTTTTATTTTGTTTTATACGTCCTAACATATTCAAAATTAAACTTGCATATTGCAGAATTTTTGTTTTCTTTTAATAGTATTTTGTTTTTTACCATTATTTTTTACATCCCAAATAAACATTAAAATACACATTTCATCCATAGACTCTTGCTTTAACTGTAGTAATCTGTTATCCCATAGTACATTCATATACATTTCCCACGATATTCCTTCCTTTATTTGACTCTTAGCCTACCGTATGTGGTCACTGATACACCACATTCTGATAAGTCATAAGTTCTTTACTACTTATTTCCACTATTTTCAAGCTTGTGCCAGTATAATAGTCTTTACAAAGGTCTTTCATCTCCATTCATGGATACTGTTTGCTCAGTATGTCTTTAGTCTGCTCTATTTTTAGTTCCAGGGAATGTTCTTTCAAAGACATTTTTTGGGCAATCTATTTGTTCTTGACACATCTAAGTTTGCATGCGTTAAGACACATTTAAGTTTTCACGTATTAAGATACATTTAAGTTTGCATGTGTTAAGACACATTTAAGTTTGCATGTATTAACTCTTAGTATACGTGCTCAAAAACCGCGTTTTTACGAGCTGATTTCAGAGAGTACATTTTTAGACATGACTGCCTTTACTGATTTTGCATTAAGTAACTTATTTATAATGATAACATAAAGTGTTATATATTAAAATGTAGAAAAATGAAACATCTATGACATGCACGTAACTTAATTGTTAAGTGTTGTTAAACATGCATGCAACATATACAGTAATGAGTGCAGAAAAATTTTAAAATTGAAAAAATTGAGAAACAATTTGTACTTATCAATATGTATAATTAATTCTGGTAAACTTCTACCCCTAAGCCTACTTTCGTTTTGAAGTACCTACATTTTCACGTAATGTAGGAAAGTTGGAGCTGTTTCTGAGCACAAATAAAGTTTTTATCACAATTTGAATTTGTTTGGTATATTTAGATAAAGAGCACAAATATTTTAACCTTTATTTACAGACATGACTACCGTTACTGATTTTGCATTAAATAATTTATTAATAATGATAACATAAAGTGTTATATATCTAAATATAGAGAAATGAATCCCCTTTGACATGCACTTAACTGAATTATTCAATGATTTTAAAAATGCACGCAACATATGCAGTAATGAATGCAGACAAATTTAAAAAGATAAAAAATTGAAAAACAAATTGTCCTTATCAATATGTATAATTAATTCTGGTAAACTTCTACCCCTAATCCTACTTTCGTTTTGAAGTACATCCATTTTCACATAATGTAGGAAAGTTGGAGTTGTTTCTGAGCACAAATAAAGTTTTTATTACAATTTGAATTTTTTGGGTATATTTAGATAAAGCGCACAAATATTTTAACCTTTATTTACAGACATGACTACCGTTACTGATTTTGCATTAAATAATTTATTTATAATGATAACATGAAGTGTTATATATCTAAATATAGACAAATGAAACCCCTTTGACGTGCACTTAACTGAATTATTTAATGATTTTAAACATGCATGAAACATATGCAGTAATGAATGCAGAAAAATTTAAAAAGATAAAAAATTGAAAAACAAATTGTCCTTATCAATATGTATAATTAATTCTGGTAAACTTCTACCCCTAAACCTACTTTCATTTTAAAGTACACCCATTTTCACATAATGTAGGAAAGTTGGAGTTGTTTCTGAGCACAAATAAAGTTTTTATTACAATTTGAATTTTTTGGGTATATTTAGATAAAGCGCACAAATATTTTAACCTTTATTCACAGACATGACTACCGTTACTGATTTTGCATTAAATAATTTATTTATAATGATAACATGAAGTGTTATATATCTAAATATAGAGAAATGAAACCCCTTTGTCTTTGACTTAATTGTTAAGTGATGTTAAACATGCATGCAACATATACAGTAATGAGTGCAGAACAATTTTAAAATATTAAAAAATGTGGAAAAAAGTTGTACTTACCCACAAAAATAATCCAATTCGGAAGCCTGGAACTCCTAGAACTACTTTCATCCAATTATACGGAACACACACAAGTTTCAATTTTATTTGAATACTAAATAAAAATGTTTCCTTTTGAAATGTTCAGGTCACATATTGAAAAATCATGATGAAAATAAACTATGTACACACTTTATACACAACTGATATTTACCACAAACTATTATCTTTTACTATAAGCAGCAAAACAGTTATTTGGATGTAGATGGGGATTATTTGTGCATCCTTCACAATAAAAGGATGTCCTGACCCGTACTTGAGGGGTGCTGCAAACGACACAGTTGCGATGAGATTTGAATTTTTTAATTAAATGGTTTGTTCCTCCTAGTCTGTTGACTGGATTGTTCACTTGATTGCCATGTCCAATCCTGGGAGAAATTTGCTGGAAATCCACAGCAGCAACAAGAGAGAGCTCATTGACAAGTTGCCGTTGAAATTGAAGAAGGCTCTGTTTTTTGGCATTTCTTGTTCTTGACAGTGCAAATAATTTATACGCATTGAGCTGAGCTATTTCAAAAATCTAGAAGAAAATTTTTTTCTTGTTCTTCTGCTAAATGTGCCATATGTTACAATGCTTTGGTCCACTTTGTCACATCCATCCATTCATGTGTTGATTGTAATAATCAATCATCAGTGGTTTATTTTTTTTTTCACCAAAGCGATTGGTGATGTCCTTGCTTTCCACTGTTGCGCAACTTGAAACAAGAATGCATGGTTTTTTTTGGATTGAACATTTTGTGAGCCCATCTGCCTTTCCACCCAATTACCATTTCATCCAAAGACAGCTCCTTGTAAGGGTAAAATGCTTCCTGGAATCTAGATAACATTTTCTGTAGAAATGGTTCGATCTTTGCTTTACCTTGTGCGTCAACATCACTCACATGAAACATCGTGTGATATAACATCTGAAACCTATCCCGTGTAAACATCTGTCTGTACCAGGGAGTTTGCATAAAGCCTTCATTAGACCAATAATCACTAATGGCTGGTTTTTTCACAATTCCCATTGCTATTATCACAGCAAAAAACTTGCACAGTTCTGGAGATGTAACTGGATACCAGTTTTGATAGACATATCTTTTTGTCGCCGTTTCTGAATTTGACTGACAGAGTCAGTATATGAGGCAATATATTCATTTATAGAAACAGTAAGCTCATCTATAATCTCATTAGTTAAAAGAGCTTTGAGACAATAAAATGCAGAAGAATCATCAGGTATAATATTTGGATTCACACCTGTAATCCTAGCATGAGGCGGTACAAAGCGGAAAGCATTTTGTGTTGAGCCAGCATCAACTTCATTCCACCTAATTTCCTCATTCATTGTACTAGTATTACCATCAGGACTTGTAGATTCTGCGTCTTTATGGGTTGATCTAGATGTAGGCCCCCTATCTTTTCTTCAGTGTTTTGATTACATATATCTTCGCTGGGCAAAATACATTCTGAATCTGAACTGTCATTATCACTCGATAACTGATCACACTAAAAATCGAACTTAATAACTCATCAAAACGATAACCACGCTAATATTTGTAAACAGACTGAATACAGGAAGTGACTATAAATGTTGGATTGGATAAAACATCGACAATATTTCATTAACTCTTTGCCGATAGAGACTTCATGTAAAAAGCCCCGTGAACTGGCTTGCCGTATATTTGGTACCAAAAACGAGCCACTTCACGGGGCTTGCCAGATACTAAGAGTTAAAGATATATTTCAGTTTGCATGTATTAAGACACATTTAAGTTTGCATGTATTAAGATACATTTCAGTTTGCATGTATTGACACATTTAAGTTTGCATGTATTAAGACACATTTAAGTGTGCATGTTTTAAGACACATTTAAGTTTACATGTGTTAAAGACACTTTTAAGTTTGCAAGTGTTAATAACTGTTATTAGACATTTGTAAAAGACTTCACTGATTGTTTTATGATTTTCAGCACCATAAATTGTGTCATGACCTAGGTACAAAATTCTGAGAATCACTGACAAATATAACATATTTTGATTGTGTGTGTTATTATTCATTCTAGCATGGCATTCAATGTCCAAGTTTCACATTTGATCCCTATAATGTTGCTCACTGAACAGTGCATTTCACAGGATGGGATTTTACATAACATGTAGTTCCAACCTTGGCATCATCACCACCACCCTTCAGGTCCATAAGGAGCCTTCAACAAACTTGTGCCAAGATATCTTGTCCTGTGCCATCAGCTCTAAGCATTTCTATGTCTTCTTCATCCCATTCATTTATATCTCCAGTTCTCATCTCCATTTGTTCTTCAGTCTTCCTCAACCTCCTTTACATTGGGAATTCCATAATAAGGGCTGCCTTTTATTGCTATCAATAAGTTTCCTCAGTTTGCATCCCATTCATTTCCAGCATGATCTTTTCATCTCTTGTTCCACAGACATTTGTCTGGTTCTTGTCATCTCTTGTTCCACAGACAGTTGTCTGGTTCCCATCATCAGTTCCATTGGAGAAAATCTACAGAGATATCAACAGCCTCAGGCTGACCACTGCTTTCTTTGAACTTATTCAAGTTGACATCTGAGGGTGAATGAAGAAGAAGTGTCCCATTCATTTCATCTCTTGTTCCACAGACATTTGTCTGGTTCTTGTCATCTCTTGTTCCACAGACATTTGTCTGGTTCCCATCATCAGTGATCTTGTTATACCAATTTTAATAATTCTATTTTAAGCAAAAGTCTGTAGCTTTTTGGTTATAGTTTTTGTTGGTCTTTCCATATTTCAGAGCCATACAATAGTACTGACATGACATTTGAATTGAACATTCAGATTTTTGTGTCAGATTTGATTTTCTTGAACTCTATATATTTTCCAATGCAATGAATGTTCCAACCATAAATCTATTCCTAACTCCCATAGGGCATCCATATTTAACTCCCACAGTACCTCAATTCCTAACACCTAAAGCACATTCATACAAAAAATCTCATTATAGATCTGACTAACTGGGCATCCATATCTAATTCCCATAACTCATTCATACTTTTAACATATGTAAGGATATGCTGATTTAGAACTAACAATTGATCCACTTATATATACAGTAATTTATCCGTATTTTACTCCCTAAGTATAAGCATTATCTCTATATAATGCTTTTATTACTTAAAATATAACAAGAGAAATACAATACCTTCCAGGTCTGTAGCACATAGTTGCAGTTGCCTACAGACTTGCTCAGGTGTGAATGAAGACAAAAGCAGTTGCAAAATCTGTGGCTCATACTTGTCAACGAATGTTTTGCACTTGACTCTGAATTTGGACGGCAGTAGGTCACACACCTTTCCCAAAGCTGCCTTAATCTGGTCCTGGGTGGCATGTTTACTCAACATGGACTTCAACTGGCTCATGGTCAGTTTACACAACACACATTCAATGCTGTTGGTATTTGGTGACTTGATCTCATTTACTGAAACTGGAACAGACAGGCAAATTTTAAAAAAACACAATATACAAAGATATAAGGAAAGGTTTAATTTAGTCTCAAGACAATCTCTAAGTATTTCCATATACTAATAACACTAGTCAACAAATTTTCAAAAGTTTTTTGTACCAGAAATTAAATGTACCATTTCTTATTGATTTTGACATGCTGATTTCAAATATCATAATGAAATTCACCAATTGGCTCTGGTTTTTTTTTTTAAATGATGAATTTACATTACAGTAATACAAATAATGTATGCTTGTTTACTTCTCTGGGCTAAACAGCTAGTCTTTCTACTTTAGCATTATAAAAATTGTGGTTACATACTCAATTAATTGATATTTTAACATAAAATGATAGAAAAAATAAAAACATTATTTAAAGTTCACATATCATGTTTTAAAAAGGCACATTTGAACCCATTCCGTCATTATTCAGTCGCTGTTCGAGCTCTCTTTGCTTGCTTCTTGTAGTCAATCGATGAGGTGTCTCTTGTCACAGTCCAACAGTAATCAACAAGCATTGAAGGGCTCCAATTGCCTTGATACCGTGTCTCCATAGCAGCAATGTCCTGGTGAAATCGTTCACCATGCTCATCACTGACCGCTCCACAGTTTGACGTAAAGAAATCCAGATGAGAATCCAGAAAATGAATTTTCAAAGACATGTTGCAGCCAAGACTCTTATACTTCTGAAGGAGATTTTCTACAATTTCATTGTAATTATCAGATCTGTTGTTTCCAAGAAAATTGTCCACCACTGACTTAAATGCTAGCCATGCTGCTTTTTCCTTGCCATGCAACACGCAAAGAAACTCGTCATCATGAAGAAGTTTTCGAATTTGCGGACCAACAAATACTCCCTCTCTTATTTTAGCTTCACTCAGTCTTGGAAATTTTCTGATGAGGTATTTGAAAGCCTCATCTGTTTTCTCCATTGCCTTGACAAAGTTTTTCATGAGACCCAGCTTAATGTGCAAGGGTGGCAACAAAATCTTGCTGGTGTCGACAACTGCTGGGTTCTCAACGTTCTTACTGCAGGCTGCAATGACTGCCTGATTGGCCAATGTCTTCTGATGTAATGGTCACTTCGTGCACGGCTATCCCACTCACAGAGAAAGCAACAGTACTTGGTGTATCCACCCTGTAGTCCAAGCAAAAAGAGCGACCACTTTTAAGTCACCGCAAAGTGACCAATGATGATGATCGTAGTTTATACACTTCAAAAGCTGCTTAATGTTTTCATAAGATGAACTGCGTGACCAACTGGAATTGACGGTAACACATTACCATTATTCAACAAAACAGCTTTAAGACTTGTCTTGGATGAATCAATGAAAAGCCTCCACTCTTCCGGTATGTAATTGATTTGAGGGCTGCCATTAAACCAGAAATGTTGTGGCACGCAGAAAGGTCACCCTCTTTGAAAAAGAATGTAATAAGCGGCTTCTGGCGGTTCCTATACACAGAAATTGTAACATCTTCTGCCAGGAGATTCCACTGTTGCAATCTGGAACCCAAAAGCTCCGCCTTGTTCTTCGGTAAATTCAGATCTCTTACAAGATCATTCAGTTCACCTTGGGTTAGTGGATGTAGTTTGCTCAAAATCTGTGTCATTTGAGGTTGATGGTTCAGGACCACCAATGTCCTCTTCATCAGTGGAAGCAGCTGAAAAGGATTCTGGCACTTTGGGAACTGGTAGGTCATCGCCATGTGGTACCGGAAGTATTGCAGAGGGGATGTTTGGATATTCCAGAGTCCATTTTTTCTTCTTTGATATGCCTTTCCCAATTGGAGGGACCATGCAAAAGTAACAGTTGTTGAGATGATCAGTGGGCTCTCTCCAAATCATTGGGACTGCAAAAGGCATAGCTTGCCTATTGCCAGTCAACCACAGTTTAAGATGTGCTGCACATGTATTGCAGCATATGTGTGGCACCCAGCTCTTATCTTGATCTCCTATTCTGCAGCCAAAATACAAACTGTATGCCTTCTGGCATTTCTAACTACGATACTTTTGATAAGGACAAATGCACTAACTAATGGCAAAATTTTATCAGAGATAAGGTATTTATACACAAAGGTGATGTAATCATAGGTAGGATTGCATCATCAACTTCTAGTAACATTTTTATTGGTCATTAGAAAAAATTATGCAATCGCCCACAACAGTTGCGTCATATATATATATAAATTTACCGTAATTAAATAAACTAGTAGCATATATCTTGAAAACTAGAGCCAATCAACATTTTTTAATGTCATTTTCGTTTTCAGCACACCAAAATTAGTTAAGATCAGCTATTTTCATTTCTGGTACATTTTGGTTGTTGACTAGTGTAATCTGATAGTAGAGAGTGCATGAATGCAATACAGTATTTGCAAATATATAAATAAAAAATAATATGGTATGAAATCAGTTTTACAAGTAAACGGTACACATGAAACAAGGGACGTTTCGGGTTTTACCCTTTGTCAGCCACAGTTACGAACAGGTGACAAGGACAAGAACTACATATAGGTGCTACAAAAATCAACGATGATGAGGAAATCGCCAAATGAGCGATACAAGCAGATGAAATGATGGTGATGAGCGAAACGATAACAGTAATAACGCAAGAAAATCGTAAAACCAGAAAGACATGTCGAAACAGGAAAGTAAATAATCGACGAAGCGAAGACAGAAATGAACAACACTATTAAAGCAAGTAAAAAATTACTTAGCTGGATCCCAGAAAGAAACATTCAAGATGGCTGAAAAAATGAGGCGTCATGCAGAAGTGACGGCTGAGAAAAGATAATTGAGGAAACGAAACGAACCAAAGCAAAAACAAGGATAGAAAGGAAAATAACGACAGAAGAAATAAAGTATGAAACAGAGACAGAAGTCACCAGAATTATGCAAAATGATGCTGGACATTCAAGCCAGCAGGAGATAAAACGCCCATTTGAAAAATGAGACGATTCTCCGAGAAGTGAGTTCGGTCGTCGCCGGCACATGACAGGAGGGCAGTGACATGAATGTCAGAGTTACCTGAATGGTCAGGGCTATTGAAGTGAAGGGCCACCGGTAAATGTTTGTCATGATAGATGTCATTCAAGTGCTCACTAAACCTGTCTGCCAGATGTCTGCCAGTTTCACCAATATAGGTCATGTAACACCTCTTGCAGATGATAGCATAAAACAGGTTTCTGGATTCACACGTGAAAGACTCCCCAATGGTAAATTTACCGTTAGGAAAGGAGACTGACTGCGTTTGGAGTACAAAAGGACAAGTCTTACATATGTGATGTTGGCACGGTTTAGTACCAAAGTAAGAAGGACTAGTTTGTCTCAAGCGACTATGCACAAGAATATCCCTAAAATTCTTATCCCTGCGATATGCCACCAAAGGGGTATCACGAAACAACTCTCTGGTATCAGGATCGGAGTGGAGAATAGGCAGATGACGAAACAGAATTTTTCTCACCGCCAAACAGTGAGGGTGAAAAGTTAAGACAAGTTTGAGTCTGTCAGATGTAGCAGGAGGTTTAGCAGTAAGTGCAATCTGACGAGTAACGTGACTAATGCGATTAAGGGCATCAGATAAAACTCTTTCAGGATAGTGACGTCGGCGAAAAAAATTGAGCATTTCTTGAGCTCGTTCACGGAAATCATCTTCATCTTGACATATCCTATGTAAGCGTAGAAGTTGAGAGTAGGGAATGGAATCTTTACAGCTGAGAGGGTGAGAAGAGGTGTAAAGAAGGAAACCATGAGCATCAGTAGGTTTATAAAAGACAGAGGTAGTAAGGCCAGTAGGAGTAATATTGACAGTAAGGTCAAGGAAGTTAACTGAAGTGGTAGAAATCTGAGAAGTGAATTTGATGGCAGGATGGAAATTGCCAACATAGTCAATGAATCTACGGAGGTTAACTTCAGACATGTCTGTGACTCCAATACCGTCGTCGATATAACGATGGTAAAACTCAAGTAATGGTCCATCGTAACTTTGAAGCACCAAATATTCAAAGTGACCCATGAAGAGGCAAGCATAACTCGGGCCCATTTTGGTACCCATAGCAACGCCACTAATTTGATTAAAGAACTGGCCATTGAATTCAAAAGAGTTGAGAGTGAGAACCAATTCCGGAAGGCGAAGAAGAGAACCTGTGCTAAAAGTAAGGTCAGTGCGTCTGTCGAGAAAAAATTGTAGTGCTTTAAGGCCATCAGAGTGTGGAATGGAAGTATAAAGCGAACAAACATCCAAAAGGAAAAGACGGTAAGTATGGTCAGGTGTGAATTGAATGGAATCAAAAGTAGTGATAGCATGGGTGGTGTCCTTCAAAAAAGAAGGTAGATTGGCCACTAAGGGTTGTGAACAGTAAGATTATGGCGGACTGTGGCATCACCAGAGCTAGGTGAGTAAAAGGTGGAGTTGCCGAGCTGTGAGACTCCTTCTTGAATGTACAAGTCCTTTTGCCAAACTACCACTGCACCACCTTTATCGGCAGGTTGATGATAATGTCATCCCGCTTTTTAAGGGATGACAATAACCGCCACTCAGAAGTAGTCAGGTTAGATCGACGTAGACGGGGTAGAGAAAGTTTTGTACTGCACAAAGGCAGTTTTTTAAAAGTACAACAGAATGTCAAGAAGAAATTAGTGTCCCCTTTAGAGACCACAAGAATGCATATGATGTGCAGAAACATTATTATGAAAGGGCCTAGATGACTATAGTATAAAAGCCATTAATATCAATTTCACAAAAGCTACATACTTATATAATAATAAAGGAAAAGTGCTGTGAGAACAAAAGTCAATCTTTCAAAGGTAGGATATTTCAACATCTGGAGTAAGACAAAGGTTTAAATCATCACCACTACTATTTATCACCTATATGGACATCATCATCAAAGAAGTACATAAACAATTTTATGGTCTTATAACTATTCCCTGTCAGTGAGGGGTGTATATTACAAAGAGACAACATACAGCTACAAACTTGTATAATCTGTCTTAATGAAGACAGTGTGATACAAAAGGAGCAAAGAAAAAAACAGAAATATTAACATTAAGTACATTGTCAGGAGGCAATATCAAAGCTGGCAAAAGCAAAGTTAAGTAAGTGGAAAAGTTTAAATATTTTTTGCACCGACAGCAAATCAAAAATAGAGACTGAAGTAAAGGGTTCAAAGCAATTCATTTGTTTTTGTTGTTCTTTCCTTTACGTCTTTATTTACATTATTGTTACAAAATTATAATTTCAGTGTCAGCAAACATTTAAAATGTGATATTTTCCTCATTTATTTTAATAGTGTATCTGTCATAGATCGTAATTTTTTTTTTTCATGAAAAAAATAAAAAGAAAATATAATGAAACCACCACATTTTTTATTATGACATTGCAACTGAAGATTCAGATTTTTTTCATTAGGCTTGATTTCTTTTATATCTCTGTATATTTCCCAATGCAATGAATGTTCCAACCAGATATCCATTCCTAAGTACCAAAGTGCATCTATATTTAACTCTCACATTGCATCAATTCTTAACCTCTATAGCACATTCATATAAATAAATTATATAATACATCTGACTAACTGGGCATCCTTATCTAATTGCCATAGCACATTCATACTTTACACGCCAGGAGATGCTGATTTAGAACCAACAATATTTCCATTCAAAAATTCAGTAATTTATCAACATTTTACTTCCTAAGTATAAGTATTATCTCTATATAATGTTTTTAATATTTAAAATATAACAAAAGCATACATTCCACACCTTGGAGATGAAAAACCTGTACAAAAAATCCAAAACCCTGTACAAAGACTGAGAAAAACAAATCAAAAGAGCTAATTCGTGTAAAAATATTTTTAGTTACATTGGGCTGCATTTTAAATGAGGCACTGGGACTTTGCCTTTCAAAGCAGGTCTTCACTTATTTTAAAACCCAAAAAATAAATGTCTGAGTTTATTTTACACTGTAAAAATAATGTGATGGTGTCATCATTTAGTCTATTTCTGTGTTTAATTATCACTAACAGACTGGGAAATTCTGTGTTCAATAGGACCTTATAAAAGAACTCTGAGACACAGTAATAAGGGGAATGGGTTAGAAAACCTATACAGAAATTATGTACAGGGTGTACACATCTGAATACGCAAACACCTTGTACAGATTATGGGTAAACCATAGCATGTGGCATGTATGCAAAAGAAATACAAATTATACCTTCCAGGTCTGTAGCACATAGTTGTAGCTGCCTACATATTTGCTCAGGTGTGAATGAAGACAAAAGCAGTTGAATAATTTGTGGCTCGTATTTGTCAACAAATGTTTTGCACTTGACTCTGAATTTGGATGGCAGTAGGTCACACACCTTTCCCAAAGCTGCCTTAATCTGGTCCTGGGTGGCATGTTTACTCAACATGGACTTCAGCTGGCTCATGGTCAATTTACACAAGCATTCAATGCTGTTGGTATTTGGTGACATGATTTCATTTACTGAAACTGGAACAGACAGACATATTTAAAAAACACAGAATATACAAAGACATAAGGAAAGGTTTAACTTAGTCTGATAGTAGAGAGTGCATGAATGCAATACAGTATTTGTACTGCCCAAAGGCAGTTTTTTTAATAAAGTACAACAGAAAGTCAAGAAGAAATTAGTGTCACCTTTATAGACCACAAGAATCCATATGACACAGCTAATAAAAATATACTATGAAAGGGCCTAGAAGACAGTAGAATCAAAACACTTGTTGTCATTCTCACAACAGCTTCGTACTCATATCAGGAAGAAATAAAGTCCTGTGAGAACAAAGGTCAATCTTTCAAAGAAGGATATTTCAACATCAGGAGTCCGACAAAGAGTTATCTTATCTTACTTACTTGGTCGTTCCTCTTCTACCATGAGGTGTAGAGGTTTGGAAGAGAGAGCGCCATACTATCCTATCAGATGTCTTACTTCTGGCCTGGTTTCATTCTAGTCCTTAGTCATTCAAAGATTGCCTAATGTTGTCCTCCCAGTGGACTCTGGGTCGTCCTGGAGGTCTGGATCCCAGGCTCTTAGTTTCCCATGCTTGTCATCATAGCCGATCTTCTCCCATTCTGCAGACATTGCCAAACCATCTTAGTTGGGACTGTTCTACTTGGGTCTGAAGGGGTTGGGTTTTTAGGACCTGACGTTATCTTATCACCCCTACTATTCATGACCTGTCAATCAATCAATACCCTTTAGCTCCCCAAGGAGCATAGGCCTTCAACAAACACATGCCGTCTTCCTGTCCTGTGCCATCCGCTAAGTTCTTTCCATGTTTTCCTCATCATTTTCACCTCTGTTTCCAGTTCTCTTCTCCATGTGTTTTTTGGTCTACCTCTGCCTCTCTTTCCCTGTGGATTCCAGAACAAGGACTGCCTTGTAATGCTATCAACAGGTTTCCTCAATGTGTGTCCTATCCATCGCCAGCGTCTTCTTCTCAACTCTTGTCCCACTGGCACTTTTCTGGTTCTTGTCAAATACCAAATACTAAAAAGCTACAGACTTTTATAAACGGGTGCTTGCGTAGAATAGAAGGACTGAAATGGTATGACAAAGTCACAAATGTGGAATTGATGACAAGAATCATGACCTGTATGAAGCACATATCAAAGCTGGTAAGCGCAAAGTTAAATAAGTGGAAAAAGTTTCAAATAGAAATAATTTTTTTTTGCAGAAACAGCGAAAGACAGAAGTCATTTTTTACCTAGGATTAGGATAAAAAATATTATTTGTGTGTCCTGTCTTTTTTACTTCTTGAATCAGAAATAAAACATAAGAACAGTCATGTCAAATACCTTGAAATTTTTTTTTGCACAGACAGAAGATCAGAGAGCGAAAGACTGAAATTAAGAGCAAAACAAGTCATTTTTTACTAGGATTAGGATAAAATATTATTTGTGTGTCCTGTCTTTTACTTCTGACGACAAAGAATAAAGACATCTTAAATCATGTGGAAACCATAGAGGCATATCCCTTCTCAGTGTCCCTGGTAAAAATCTACTCTAGAATCCTAGAGCAGAGACTCAGACGCCTAGCTGAGCTTCAATTGGAAGAGGTCCAGTGTGGATTTCGATCAAACCAAAGTACTCAAGACCTAATCTTCACACTCAGACAGCTGAGTGAAAAGGCTCTTGAGTATAAGAGATCCATCTCTGTTTCATAGATCAGGAAAAGGCATTTGACAGGGTCCCCTGGAGCAAACTTTGGGACTGTTTGACAAGGAAGAACATTCCAGCACCTCTGATTCATGCTGTACTCATGCTGTAATCTGGTCTACAAGTCTTGCAGAAATTATGTGAGGACAGCAAACCACAAGTCAGAAGAGTTCAGGACCACCACTGGTGTAAGACAAGGTGATATCCTGTCACCTTGTCTTTTCATACTCCTCGTGGATGATGTCATCAAGGTATGTAAGGAGAGAACAAGAAAGTATTCAGTGGGGTACTGGAAGATGAGACAAGTCTGTATTTCAGAGCTGGCATTTGCTGATGATGTTGCCCTGATTGCTAAATCAGAGGCACATCTCCAATTCAACCTGCAAGTCTGGATGGAAGAGCTGGAGAAGAGAGGGATGGTCATAAGCAGCTCTAAAACAAAAACCATGGTGACATCATGAGAAGAAAGAAGGCATCAGATTAAGCTGTGAGAACAGGTCGACCACTTTAAATACCTTGGAGCTCTTATAGACCGGAAGGGAGGCATCAAAGAAGAGTTGGCAACTCGAAAGGCAGCAGCTGGGAGACTTTTTCATAAATCGAGGATTCCTCAGCAAGAGAGAAGTTGGTAAGAAAACGAAGATGGCTGTATGGATGCAAGTCATGGGCAATGAATACAATCCACAAAAGCCAGATCCAGACCTCAGAAATGAGGTATTTGAGGAAGGTGGTTGAAGTAACAAGAAGAGACATGGTCCACAACCAGACGATACGTCAAGGCCTAAAATCCCACCCCCTGCAGACAAGTAGAACAGTCCCAGCTAAGATGGTTTGGCCATGTCTGCAGAATGGGAGAAGATCGGCTACCACGACAAGCATGGGAAACTAAGAGCCAGGGATCCAGACCTCCAGGGCAACCTAGAGTCCGCTGGGAGGACAACATTAGACAATCTGTGAAGGACCAAGGACTAGAATGGAACCAGACTAGGAGGAAGACATCCGATAGGATAGTATAGCGCTCTCTCTTCCAAATTTCTACACCTCACGGTAGAAGAGGAATGACTAAGTAAGTAAGTAAATACAGTTTTATCACACTTTGAAACCTTGCTAAAGCTTGCCAAGTATAAAATCTGATTGTGAAGAGACTGCAAGTTCTCCAGAAAACAAACTCAAAATTAAAAATATAAAAATTTATATTCATTTCGCTGCTTTACCTTCTCTTTCAGTAGAGCAAACTCCCAAATATCCACACACTTCCTGGGGTTGATAGCGCAGTAGAAGCTCAATAAGCGTTGGAGTGTACTGAGCAATAAAGTCAGTACATATTTGTCTCAAGTACCCTGGAAGGAAGCCACACACTTCCCCTAGGGCCACCTCAATCTGTTGCTAGAAGAAAATATCTAGGGTAAACACGTTTCTTAGACATAAATTATGGATCTCCATGTACAATGTCACATTAGTTGCTTCTAATAACATGCTGGAAGGAGTTGTGGTCCTATTCTTTACCTCCTGACAGCCATGTTGTACATATTAAATATTTGAAACATGGCAATTATTTCCACATGAAAACAACTGTTGCTTGGGATAGCTTGCCAAAAGAATAAAGACTTGCACCAAGATGGTGTTCTGTGCCTTTAGTCTTGCTGTTTGTAAACAACAATCATCTTCATCATCAGCTGTCATCTCTGCAACAAAGGTCGACTGCAATGGATCTCCAACATTTTCTGTCTCTTGTCTTAATGGTTCACTCTGATAGACTATTTCCTGTCCATCTCTTGATGTTATCTTCCCACTTATAGCACTGTCTTTCTCTTGCATATTTGACTTCAACTCTTCCTTCTATTATGGTCTTCTACAATTTTAGTTTCCTAATTTTGATCTCCTTCGTTAATTCTCTTTTCATACCTAGGTTTTCTAGGACCTCTTTATTTGTTTCCTTCTCTTTCCATGAGATGCGCCCCATTCTTCCATATCCACATCTCGAGAGCCTCAATTCTTTCTTCCAATTGCTTGTTCATTGTCCATTTTTCTACACCATTTAGTAATGAAGAACATACATAACCTTGATGAATCTTAGTTTTAACTTATGGGTTAATTGTTCAGATGACAGTATTTGTCACATGTTGTTGAATGTAGCCTTGGCCATTCCTATTCTCTCCTTGATTTCTGTTTTGCATCTGTCATCTTCTGTTATTATATGACCATGATATTAAAAACTCTTGACTTGTTCTAAAATGTTCCCATTTATGCTTATCTTTAATGTGGGCTTATCGTTTGTTTTGCTAATTATCATAGTTTTCATTTTCTCAGTGTTAATGACCAATTCATATTTGTGATTTATGCTGTTTACTTGCTTCACTAGTTCTTTTAAGTCCTGTTCACTTTCAGCTAACAAAACGGTACCATCTGCATATCTAAAATATCGTGAGTAATTCCTGCCAGATATTACTGTTCCCAATAAAGATTGCTGAGTATTCTGATGTCTTTTCCACCAAAACCTATGTCTTCAAGGCATTCAATTATTTTCTCGTGATGGACTCTGTCAGAAGCAAATTTGTAGTCAATGAAGCACAACAATGCCAATTCAAAATGATGATTTAAGATAACAATAGAGAGCAACTCCTTAAAAATTTATTTTTTATGAATTATTTTCTATATATGCACGAGTGTTTTTGATGTCACAGTGTTACCACTATTCATCAATTATAAAATACAACAAACACTGTTTTAAAAATACATGAACAATGAATAAATCTTGAACAAACCTCTGTAGCATTTTGAGCAAGTATAGATTCAAGTTGTTGCATAACCAATGTACATATAAGACATGATGGTCCATTATCTGCTTGCTGCTTCAATGGAAGGATAGGGACAGTTGTGACAACAGGTCTGACTGAAATATTTAAACATTTATTTTTAACAAACCACATACATGCGCAGCATGAGTATACATATTTATCAGCATTCATATTTTATCCTCTCATTTATTTTTATGGATCAAACTGACCTCTTAAATCACCTCTGTTCTACTCTATTATTAATATATTTACATTTAGCCCAGTGTGCATAAATAAAAAATAATGCTACTGTTATTTTGGTTCAGAATTGACATCATAGCTCTCCTGGCAAACCCATATGTGCTGAATCTCAACCTTAGTAAATTTTGAAGGTTATTAATGTTTACTGTTCCTAATGTGTCTGCCCCTTACTCTAGCCGAGAAGCCCCATCCTGGTTTCTCACCATGGAGAACAGACCCATCAGTATATACTGTGGTATCGTCATTCTCAGCATGATGATTTATCAGCTGATTAATTTTCAGTTCTTTCCATTACACCAGTATTGTATTTTCATTGCAGGATTCCTGACAAGCTAGTAGGCCATGCTCACTAGCAGGTCTTAGGGGTTGTATCCATTTTTATTTATTTTCTTATGTCTCTTACTTAGCTCTCACTTTCCTTCCTTTTCCTGATGAAGGTTTTGTTGCCGCAACATAGGCAGTTTTCGTTCTTTTGTCCTAGTAAGATCAAATACCTTTTTCTTTATTCACCCACCCTTCACCACATCTTACTGCAGTCTTCCTCACCTTCCAACAGTAAAGACATAATATGCTTAATGTTACGCCAGTTTGTGTTGAACAGCCTCATTTTATTTTCCTAGGAAACAAATGCACAGATCCATATTTATTGGACGGGACCTAAGACTCGTCAACAGTGAGGAATGCAGTCAGTGACCCACAGTTAGACTACTTGCTTTAGGGGCAGCAAACCAGAGCTGACCAAGACCCTACTCCACCTCCAAGTGGTGGTCCTGGAAACAGGCTGCATCACTGCAGTCTGGCTGAGTGAGTAGGGATTGAAGAGGGAAGGCTAAACTGGTCTAAAAAAATGCCGTGCTGAAGTTTGATGTGTCGGCCGAAAGGCGCAAATATTGCAGCTTCGCTGTAAACGGACACAATGAACCCAACGTCCTTTTCAGGACGAACGAAGAAGAAGATATTTGTTGGACAGAGTTAAAGGCAAAGGCTATCATCAGTTTGTGCCATGTACTCCATGGAGTCTCTGAGGAGACAAAGAAAGAATAGGACTACTGCACCTTCAGGCACATCATACAAGGCAACTAATATGAGGTTGTGTATGAGGCTGGAAACCTCATCATTTCAAAACAAATAACCACAGAAACAACTGCAGCAAGAGCATGTGAATGCTTGGAGCAGGCTTCCTGCATGGGAACCAGCTACAGTGGTGGCTCTATGCTCCATAAGGAGCACAAAGGAAAATGATGCTGATGATGCAACATTTTGTAACCCCAGATTTTACAGTTTGTGTTGAGCAGCCTAATTTTATTTTCCTAAGAAGCAACTGTGCAGATTTGTATTTTTTGGACAGTTAGTTAAAGGCAAAGACTTTCATCAAGTTGCATTATGAGTCTTTGTTAGAATTTTCTGAACTTGGGTTTGGTGGCTTTTTATGCTGTGATACATGTGCAGATACTTTTAGATAACCCTGTAGGTTGTTGGTTTACATACATTTCTATCTGCTAAGATCATTCTACACTATGCTTTCAATTAGTACTGACAATACAAAGTGCATGCATTCAACCATCTCACCTTTTTCATTGTTACAAAGACCTAAGGATGTGCACAACACCTTGGGATCAATATTTTGCAAGACATGTTCAATAATTTGTGCAGCATACTGTGAAACAAAGTTCAGACACTTTTTGTTGGAGAGTGTAGGCAGATGGTTGCAGAATTTGTCAAAGAATCTCTCCTGCAGTTGCTGTGAAAGCATAAAATGTTTCAGGACTATTTTTAACAGTGGATTTTATTGCATGAGAATAATGTCATTTTAAAACATATTAAAAATTACGTTTTAGTGGTTATTGTTATTGGTTATTGTTATTGGTTCCAAAGGTTGTCATAGCTGGGAGTTGGAGTGGGGTTAAGCTCCCACTGCAGATGAATGCTTCTATGGCACATGCCTCAAATAGCCTCTGACAACCAAGCCCAGCTCTCTGCCTTCCTGTGTGGCTCAATTTGAGCCCGGCGGAACTGTTTCTACTGACAGAAGAGTTGAACGTGAGAATAATGTTTAATCATTAAACCCTAAGGGACTCCATGCTTCAGAAGATCCAACATGGATGGCTACAGCATGAATGTAAAACCTCCAAAGAAGCCTCAAATCTTCAAGAACTGGTCATGCTGGCGTACGCGGCAATGAAAGAGCTGACAGACTAGCTTCAAGAGCACTTATAGTAGGTGCATTGGACATGGACAAGGGAGAGATAGTGAGGACAATTAATGATTGCATATTAGAGAATGACCTAGGCCGGTCCCAAGCCCAACTGAAAAAAAAGGAGGGCAGCCTGCATGGAGGCCGTAAGGAGGCAGCCCCTCCACCATGCAAAGGCACAACAGGCCAATCACCTGTTTGCTTTAAAACATGATTACGCGAACTACAAGAGAGAACACCGGACTGATTCTAAAGGTGACGAACTGGAACGGACTACGACTTATGGAACTTGGAACACAAGAAGTATAAATGGGAAAGAAGAGGAGCTCGTGGAAGAGATGAAATCAAAATTAGAAATCCTGGCTATAATGGAAACAAAGAAAAAGGGACAAGGAGTCATGGATCTCGATGGCAACACGCTGCTCTACAGTGGTGTACCCACATCTGAAAGAGCTAAAGGGGGCGTGGGTTGCATTGTGGCCAAAAACCAGAAAGATAATATCAAGGGATGGCACTTTGTCTCGGAGCGCATTATGGTTGTAAAACTAAAAGAAGGAGAAACCATAGTCAGCCTGGTCATAGTGTATGGGCCAAATGAGGATGAGAGAGCAGAGGTCAAGGAGGAATTCTTCAAGCTGCTTCAAAAGACAGTGGATGACTGCCAAGATGAAATTATCAAGCTCGGAGATTTCAATGCCAGAGTTGGAAATGACCATGCTAGATGGGGTGGAGTTATCGGAAGAAATGGAGAAGATACTCTTAATGACAATGGAAAGCGACTCTTTAGATTCTGCAGTGAGCAGAATCTGATCATTACAAACACAAAGTTCCCTCATAAGCACATACATGCATACACTAGATGTGAACAAACAAAGAATGAGAAGTCAGTGATCGACTTTGCCATTGTTAGGAGGAGCTCATTCAAATAAGTCCGGGATGCTAGAGTCTGGAGGGGGCCACAGATTGGAAGTGATCACTACCTGCTTACAATCAAAAGAACAACTGAAAGAGTTGCTCAGCCTAGGAACTGCCCAACATCACGCAAGAAACCAAGTAAACAAACGGGAGAGGTGAGCATTGAGACCTACAAGCTGAGAGAGCCAGAAATTAAGACCAGATATCAGGGGCTTATTGCTACAGCGGTGAGAAACACAGAAGAACAACCTGATGACTTGGAAACCCTCTGGCTTAAATTCAAGGACATCATAAAGACAGCTGCTGCAGAAGCATGTGGTGGTCCGACTAGGGAACAAGAGAAAGAGGACACCTTGGTGGACAGAGGAAGTCAGGGGGAAAATGGGGGAGAAGAGAATGGCATGGAAACAATACTTAGGAGCTAGAGACACAGCAGGACAAATAGAGAAATATAGAGAATATGTGATACTTAGAACAGAAGCACAGAACAAGGTGCTAGCAGCAAAACAGAAGTCCTGGGAAGAATTTGGAGAAAAGCTAGAAAAAGATGCGCAAGAAAACCAGAAATTGTTCTATAAGACCCTAAAGAACATGAGGAAGGAAAAACAATGCCCTCTTAAATTTATAAAGGACAAGCAAGGCAAATTGCTTACTGCCCCGATGGAAGTAATGGAAAGATGGAAAGAATATTTCTCAGAACTCCTTGAAGGTGAGCAAGGTCAAGCATCAGAAATGATAACCACTAGCACAGAAGAGGAAACCAATGGTGATGAAGATGATATAAAGATGGAAGAACTGAAGGCAGCACTTGAGAAAATCAAAATGGGCAAAGCAGCAGGGCTTGATGGTAAACACCAGAAATGGTTAAGTACATGGGAGCATCAGGTGACCTATTACTCTTAAGGGTCCTACAGGCAGCGTGGTGCAACAAGACCATACCAAAGGATTGGGAGATTGCCATCATAACACTAATTTTCAAAAAAGGTGACAATCGACAGTGTGGAAACCACGGAGGCATATCCCTTCTCAGTGTCCATGGTAAAATCTACTCTAGAATCCTAGAGCAGAGACTCCGATGCTAGCTGAGCAACAATTGGATGAGACCAGTGCGGATTCCGAGCAAACCGAAGTACTCAAGACCTAATCTTCACACTCAGCTGAGTGAAAAGGCTCTTCAGTATAAGAGTGAGATCCATCTTTGTTTCATAGATCTGGAAAAGGCGTTTGACAGGGTCCCCTGGAGCAAACTTTGGGACCTTGGCAAGGAAGAACATTCCAGCACCTCTGATTCATGCTATACAAAGCTTCTACAAGTCTTGCAAAAATTATGTGAGGACAGCAAACCATAAGTCACAAGAGTTCAGGACCACCACTGGTGTAAGACAAGGTGATATCCTGTCACCTTGTCTTTTCATACTCCTCATGGACGATGTTATCAAGGCATGTAAGGAGAGAACAAGAAAGTATTCAGTGGGGTACTGGAAGATGAGACAGGTATGTATTTCAGAGCTGGCATTTGCTGATGATTGGCGTGAGTTGGTCTGTTTTCACAACACGTCCTTCTGTATACTCTGACAAAACCGCGCGCCATACTTTATGATAACTGCTTGATACACTGACCGTGTTTACTAAAGCATTGAACAGACAAAATGGCTAGGACTAATCCGTGCAACCGAGTGAAGGATGCCATTTAATTACATAAGTAGGAAAGAAGTACCACCTGGAAGAGGTCTCTAATTCTACAATGGGAATGTTGCTCTGCACGTCTGTGCAGAGACTTTCATGATCAGTAGTATAGGACGGGAGAAATCTTTGGTTGAATGCATCGAGGCCTCATGTTAGTCCATAATTTGGCTGTTTAAAGTACGCATAGAAATAAATGCATTTAGGAAAGTAACAGATTAGTAGCTAGGAAGGTGTAGAATAATACAGAGCATATTTAAAGCTTTAGATTAAGAAAATCGCTCCAGGAATAACGTAGATAAATAAAATCAGTTTTCCTGATTTGCACAACTTGGCAGATTTTACAAAAAAATTTTGTATGCAAATATTAGCGAGCAGGGAAACCCCTCGGACGCCCGACCTCACACTATAAATAACGTGTATGCTAACACAAAATGGGGCCAGTCATTTTTTAAAAAATCGCGGTGAGCGGTAATACAAGTGTTAATGCGTAGTGCCTTTGCCTTATGTATCTGAGAGCAGACCATTACAACCATTAACAGCTCGACTGTGTGTGCCTGAGGGTAAGAAAGAATATATATATATATATATATATATATATATATATATATATATATATATATATATATATATATATATATATATATATATATATACATGTATTTTTATGGATTAATTACAGTGTGTGTTAGAAAGTGTGTAGAACGTGTTTGAACTACTGTGTAATTTTCTGGAGGCAAAAGCCAAGCTTGTGAAAATATTCAAATCGATTGAGAATGGTAGCAAGGTTGTGTCTATAGTTTTAGAAAAGTGTTTAAAGAATTATTTCTTGATGGAATGGATCACATACCAGGAACATGAGGGAGGATGGAAGGAATTGTTTTACTGCATTGATTAAGATATCACTTGGTATTTTCCGACAACACCTAATAACCTTATGGAGGCGAATCATGGACAAATAGCTCTAACTAAGGATTTGAAGGAAAATTGGGTTCTTGTGTGTTTATTCACCGGCAGATTAAAATTGTTGAAATTTCGAAGCCAAACCGAGCACCGTACTTTTTCTTAAATTTTTTTTCGCCTGCGGGGCTAGTCCATTTCGCAGGTAGGGGTTGCGGGTTAGTCTATTATGCATTTTCGCAGGTAGGGGTGGCAGCATGGCTCATTTTTCAGCATGGCACATTTTTTATTTATTTATTTTTTTTTAAATGTAAAATTTTTGCCTTTTTCTTGGCGAGGTTCGTCCCGTTCAACCTAGTCGGTTATATTAGGGCGCATCTCCAAATATAAAAGACCCTTAGGTCTAAGGAACATCGTTAAGCCGTAGCAAAACATGCTGTTTTATACAGTGATAGCATGGCACATGAATGTATTAAGCATAAAAAGGTAGGGCAGTGATGATAAAGATATATGACCTATTTTCATGTCTCTTTTTGAATACTTTCAACGATTTAACGTGTAGTTCTCGAAATTGTCTTGTTAAGATGATCGTCAATAAATTTTTTAATTTTTTTTTTTTTTTGGGGGGGGGAGGGAAACAACAAGACTATTCATCATCATCGCTTTGGCATTTCTAGCGCCTTCAATAGATTATCTAACATTTGGAAATTACGATCATTGAATATACATACCAAGCTTCGTCTGTTTAATTCAAATGTTATCTCAGTGTTAACATACGGCTGTGAGAGTTGGAAAATAACAAAATCATTGGAGAACAAGCTGAATACATTCGAGAACAAATGTCTTAGAAAACTCATGAACATCAGTTGGAAAGAATTCAAGACTAATCGACAAATAAGAGAAGACTCTAGGCAGAAATATGTCTCCGACTATATAAGGAAAAGACGATGGTCATATATCGGTCATGTCCTACGAATGCAAAACAACAGAATACCACTACAGGCGCTCACTTGGGTTCCTGGGGTAAGCGGAAAAAAGGAAGACCAAAAGAAACACTCAGAAGAACAATAATAAGAGAAGGAAGAACGTTGGGCCTAAATAATGTGCAAGAGCTAAGAGGAGTGGCGTCACAACGAACAACCTGGAGAGCACTGGTTTCTGCCTTATGCGCCGTGTTTGGCGCTTAAAGAATTTATTATTATTATTATCAGACATATCAATATCTTAGATCGGCTGCAATGGCTCTCCGGCGTCTTCTGCCTTTTCTCTTGATATTGTGATTGACTCTTTCTTGTCCATCTCTTGATGTTACATTTCCACTAATAGCTTCCCCTTGCACGTTTGCCTTTAACTCCGCCTTCTATTATGGTCTTTAGTAAGGTGCTGTGTCTTTTTACAAGGCCACCATATTTTTTTACTGTCTAATGTTAACCTCCGTCATTAATTATCTTTTCATCCCTAGGTTGTCTGTGACCTCTTTATTTGTTTTCCTCTCTATCCATGAGACGCACCCCACTCCTCTATATATCCCCATCTCAAATGCCTCAATTCTTTCCTCTAACTGCTTGTTCATTGTCCATGTTTCTAAACTACACAATGATGAAGAATATATGTAGCACTTGATGATTCTCGAGGGTATTACCAGGCTACAACGTCTTGTATACTTTGACATGCATCCTAATATTAGCGGATCTGAATGCACACAGCTCCAGCCTACCTAGCTATAAATGGGTACTTAACTTTGAGTTAGGGAAGGAAAAGACAGCGAGGAAGGAAACTGGTCTCCCCACCTCTCGATGCTGGACCTAGTATGGTGAAGTCTCTAACACTCCACTACCGCAATAAGTTACCGGGTTTCGGGTTCAAAGCTTGGTAGTGTCACGCATCAGTCTAACCAGCTGTAAAAGGGTACCTAACTGATCTTGAGTTAGAGAAGGCAACGGCAGCGAGGAAGGGAACAAGTCACCCCACCTCATAAAGCTGGGACCCAGTACATCGAATTCTATAACACTTCACTCCCCTACGGCAGAATCTGCTACGTGACTACCCTTACTGTTTAAATTAACGGCAGGCGTGTTTTAAAAAAAATGTATTTCTTGTCCTTGTCACCTGTTTGTAACTGTGGCTGACGAAGGGTAAAACTCGAAACGTCCCTTGTTTCCTATGTACCATTAACTTGTAGAACTGATTCAATACCGTTTTATTGGTTTATATACTTTTTAAAAAATATGGGGGGGTTGAGGGCGGCAGTGAAGGGTCTGTCGTAAGCGTACGCACAGTTCGTATCAACTAAGAATGCACGAGGAACGCATTTTTTTTTTTTTAACTTGCCCTCCCAAACAACGGGGGAGGGGGGAGCTCACTGTCGGGGGAGGGTGGGGGGACGACTTAGGAAGCATCGTATGTCAAAAGGCAAGGATGGACAACTGAAATGCCCGACAAAGCAGACAATGTAACCACAAACTACCTTTTTCAGTCAAGAAAAAGTACTATGCTCGGTTTGGCTTGAAAATTTCAACAATTTTAATCTGCCGGTGAATAAACACACAAGAACCGAAAATTGTATTCACAGTGTACTGAATTGTATTAATGCCGACTTGATGTGACCTGTGCGTCTACTTGCACTCTGTTGTCTGAAAACTATCTCTCATCTCCTACTTCTGTGATAGGGAGATAGAGATAGGCAATACAGTGGTGAAATTAAATATATTTTCAGGTTACATCCTGCAATTACCTGCCACCTTTAGGAGCCAGACTCCACTATAGGATTCAGAGGTGCGAGTGCCCTTTAATGATACAGGGCCGATCACCCAGATCCAAAAGCCTGGACGAGACAGTCTTCTTGCTAGAACCAAGGTGGAAGACTACCAAATCAAGACCTCAAGCTAAATAGCCACCCAAGGCTACTGTATAGTTTATCACAGCATCACCACAAACTAGATAGACTATGATGAATAAACAGCGCATTTTCGCTAGGCAAACGTCCTAGTCAGTGGTTACTTAATTCCAATAACTGTGAAGAAGATAAAATAAATCATAAAGTACAGACAGTCTACACCTACAGTGATTTCAGCCTAGAAAGGAGAACGTTCATACAAAGATAAAAGACTGTAAATAATTTTAACGATTTGCAAGTGTTTTTATTTATTTAATTTTGTAATCAACTTTTGAACTCAGTAAAAGATTTTCACAAGAAAAGAAAACGTGTAAAAATAAATTGTAAATATTTACCAGCAGACTTACTTAAATTCTTTAAGTTAAGTTACAGTTTCTGTTGGTAGATAATTAAGTTATTACCCCTAGCAGAGTTATTAATAATAATACAATTAACAGAGGAGGATCTGGAGAGGGAACATGTAGGGACTTAAACATTACCATCTTCTCTAGGAACTTATACAGTTTGATCCTACCTTTGATGTCTATACACCCTTACTCTTTTCAGAGAAGGGGGTATTTCTTATAAGACCAGACTCTTATCTGGCACTATCCTGGTATCACCTGATACAATTTTGTGTCCAGGATACCTATAAATTTCAATAATAATCAACCCTCTCGTGACAATGATGTTGCCCTGATTGCTAAATCAGAGGCACATCTCCAATCCAACCTGCAAGTCTGGAAGGAAGAGCTGGAGAAGAGAGGGATGGTCATAAGCAGCTCTAAAACAAAATCCATGGTGATATCACGAGAAGAAAGAAGACATCAGATTAAGCTGTGAGAACAGGTCCTGGAGCAGGTCGACCACTTTAAATATCTTGGAGCTATTATAGACCGAAAGGGAGGCATCAAAGAAGAGTTGGCCACTCGAAAAGCAGCAGCTGGGAGACTTTTTCAGGCCATAAATCGAGGATTCCTCAGCAAGAGAGAGGTTGGTAAGAAAACGAAGATGGCTGTATACCACTCCACCTATGTCCCAGTCTTGACATATGGATGCGAGTCATGGGCAATGACTA
The DNA here is from genome assembly GCA_024509875.1 of Oreohelix idahoensis. Lineage (NCBI taxonomy): Eukaryota > Metazoa > Mollusca > Gastropoda > Stylommatophora > Oreohelicidae > Oreohelix > Oreohelix idahoensis. The sequence continues at coordinate 299,012 of JAMPIV010003191.1, forward strand.
CAACCCACAAAAGCCAGATCCAAACCTCAGAAATGAGGTATCTGAGGAAGGTGGTTGAAGTAACAAGAAGAGACATGGTCTGCAACCAGACGATACGTCAAGGCCTAAAATCCCACCCCCTGCAGACCCACGTAGAACAGTCCCAACTAAAATGGTTTGGCCATGTCTGCAGAATGGGAGAAGATCGGCTACCACGACAAGCATAGGAAACAAAGAGCCAGGGATCCAGACCCCCAGGATGACCCGGTTGTTGTTCGTCCGCACGGGTGAGGACAACAATTATTAAGAACAATCTTTAGGAATGGGACGAAGGACTGTGACTGAAAGCCCATGCAGGCCTGGAAAGATCTTGGACAGTGTGGGCAGGGAATGTTTGCTTCATGTGAAGGTTTTATTTCACGGTCCTTTCTAGCTTGTCTCCGCTGTTCCGCTGCTGCTCTTCTGGATGATTCGCATGCTGCTGCACCTTTACGAAGAGATGTGCGCCAAGCAGTTCGGTCTTGCGCAGCAGCTTCCCATGTGTCTGGGTTTATGTCAAAGGTTTTCAATGACGTCTTTAACGTGTCTTTGAAGCGCTTCTTTTGGCCACCATGGGAGCGTTTACCCTTCTGCATCTCACCAAAAAAGAGTATCTTTGGCAGTCGATGGTTTGGCATGCAGACTACATGACCTGCCCAGCGAATTTGTTTGCATCAGAATAGTATCAATACTAGGGATACCAGCTCTGTCAAGAACGGCGGTATTCCGGGATCTTGTCTTGCCATTTGATGTTCATTATCTTCCTGAGACAGTCTGTATGGAAGTGGTTTAGCTTCTTTGCGTGGCGCCTGTATACAGTCCATGTTTCACATGCATATAGCAGCACTGGAAGCACCGCAGCTCTGTACACCTTCAGCTTTGTCTGTAGACTAATGCCACTTCGATGCCAAACGTTGGTGTATAGTCTGCCAAATGTGCTGCTGGCTTTGGAGATCCTGGTGTTCACCTCATCATCAATGACAATGTTCTGGGATAGTGTGCTACCAAGGTATGTGAATCTGTTCACAACATTCAGTTTCTCACCATTAACCTTGATGACTGGCTCAGTATAAACTGTGCCAGGAGCTGGTTGGTACATGATTTCTGTTTTCTTCGTGTTGATGGTAAGCCCAAAGTTGGCGCAGGCTTCGGAGAATCTATCCACACTATGCTGCAGATCAGCCTCTGAGCCAGCATTGAGGGCACAATCATCAGCAAACAGAAGATCTCTGATGGTGTGTGATTTGACCTTGGTTTTTGCTTGAAGCCTCCTAAGGTTAAACAATTTTCCATCAATACGATAACTAATGTCGATTCCTGTGTCCCCGTCTCTAAAAGCATCAGTCAGCATAGCAAAAAACATGATACTGAACAGAGTCGGTGCAAGTACGCACCCTTGTTTAACTCCATTTGAGACGGGGAAAGGCTCTGATAGCTCACCGTTTTCCTGAACTCTAGCCTGCATTCCATCATGCAGTTGCTGCACTATTGTGATAAATTTCTTTGGGCAGCCGTATTTTGCCATGATCATCCATAGACCCTCTCTACTGACCGTGTCGAACGCCTTTGTCAAGTCGATGAAAGCTGTGTACAGGTCACAGTGCTGTTCTTGGCATTTTTCTTGTAGCTGTCTTGCAGCGAACACTGACTTTCAGGTAACAGACCTTTGTCAAGATGAGCCGTAAGGCGATTCAAAAGGATTCTGGCGAATATCTTCCCAGCGATTGATAAAAGAGAGATGCCTCGATGATTGTTGCAGTCTTGGCGATTACCTTTACGTTTATATAGATGTATAATTGAGGCATCTTTGAGATCGTGTGGGATGGTTTCACTCTGCCACATTTGCTGGAAGATCATATGAAGTTTCTCTATCAGAACTGCACCGCCAACTTTATAAACCTCAACAGGAATTGAATCGGAGCCAGGGGCCTTTCCACTAGACAGTTGACGAATCGCTTTTTTAGTTTCCTCCAGAGTTGGTACATCATCTAATGCTTCATTTATAGAAATTTGGGGCAGGCGGATGATGGCTTCGTCGTTAATAGATGATGGCTGGTTCAAGTTATTATTAAAATGTTCAGCCCAGCGTTGGAGCATTTTTTCCTTGTCTGTAATTAGTGTTTTTCCATCTGCATTAAGGAGGGGAAATGATCCTGATGATGTTGGACCATAGACCGCTTTGAGTGCAAGGTAAAAGTTTTTCAATTCATGGCTGTCAGAAAAAGCCTTGGAGCTCATCTGCTTTATTACTCAGCCATGAATCCCGCATCTGGCGTAGTTTATGTTCGACGATTCTACGCATGTTGTTGAAAGCGTCTTTCTTGGATGTAGATTTTGGATCATTTAAAATATGCTTTATGGAGATGGTGTTTCTCAGCCAACATCTGCTTTTTATATCATCTGAGTTCTCATCAAACCAGTCATTTTGTTTCTTGATGGAAGGACCCAGGACCTCTGTAGCAGTGTTGTAGATCTGCTCACTTAGGGCTGCCCAATTTGTTTCCACACTTTGGCCGTCTAGCGAGATAGATTTGAGACGGTCTTCTAAGGTGTCAGTAAATGACTGTTTGATTTTTGTCTTCTTTAGTTTGGTGACATCCAGCCTCTTTTGAGTTTTCTTCCCCTGAGGGCGCCTGGCTGGTTGGATACGAATTTTAAGTTTAGATACAATGAGGCGATGATCAGTCCAGCATTCGGCACCACACATGGACTTGGTCACCCGGACATCTTGCCTGTCCTTCTTCCTAACAATTACATAGTCAATTAGGTGCCAATGCTTAGAGCGAGGGTGCATCCAGGAGGTCCTGTTGCGGGTAGGAAGTCGAAAAATGGTGTTGGTGACAAGGAGGTCATGTTCTGCGCAAGTCTGGAGGAGACGAAGTCCATTACTGTTACAGCGACCCACGCCGTACCTACCAATAGTGCCATTCCAGGAGATGTTATCTGAGCCTACTCTTGCATTAAAGTCACCAAGAATGATGAGCTTATCTGCTTTAGGAACTGATGCAATGACTGCATGTAGTTCTTCGTAAAACTTATCCTTGACATCATCCTGGTTTGTCATAGTTGGTGCATACGCGCTAATGATGGTGGCATGTTTTCTTCCATAGAACAGAGGGATCTTGACCGTCATGAGTCGGTCATTTATTCCCTTTGGGGGCCCCGCTAACTTGCTGACAATTGCTGTTTTGATTGCAAATCCAACCCCTGCTTCTCGTCTTTCTTCAGTTCCTCTTCCGCTCCAAAAGAATGTATAACCTGCACCCTTTTCGCAAAGTTGGCCCTCGCCTGCAAGTCGAGTTTCACTCAGTGCTGCTATGTCAATGTTGTACCTGGCCAGTTCTCTCCCAATCAGGGCAGTTCGTCTCTCAGGTCTGTTTGCGTTAAAGTCTTTGTCAAGTAGAGTGCGCACATTCCATGCGCCTAGAATGAGGGGGAAAAATCTGTCCTTTCTTTTTCTTATATGTCGACCGCCGAAGTAGGGTACCCACCAACCGCGGTAAGCTGGTTAGGTAATGGTGAAGCAGGCAATGTTTAGGGCACCTTTTCTAGCCCCTTCCTCATGCCATGGAGGTGAGCAGTGCTTTCCTAAAGAGGGCTGCTCAGACACTCAGGGGGCTGCCGAATCCCACTGCTGCTCCGATCAGTGGAAGACGACCATATGGCCGAGCCGCCTGTGTGTAGGTCTGCGACTACGACTGCCAGCGTACCCACGCCTGCCGCTTCGCCGCTCGCCCATCGCCACAGGACTTGTTGTGAGTGGATGGATGAATGGATGAAAGAGTGACTTGCGCGGTGATTTGGATTAAAGTGAGGAAGAGTTGCGCAATTCGTCGACCTCACTCTCTCGCCTGGGTCCATCTCAATCCAGTGGCAAGACAAGTCAAGACGACTGGAGATGAAGTGACCAGGGCTTTCTACGTGCCTCGCCGTGCTCCTTACGCTCCACAGCGCGTTGCTGGTAATCGCCGTCATGCCCGTTGAACCAACAGGTGGTTTCTTCCGCGCAGTCTATCGAATCCAGTCTTCGCATGCATGGGTAGGCAGACCCTAACTCACCGAAGGTTTATAACCATTCGGCTACCCTCACCTAGTTTAGCCGGCCTGTCAAAGCCGTTGTCCGGGGGTGGCCGCTGTCGCATGCTGACAGCTACGAGGAGCCACAGGTGAGAGCTGGATGCCAGGTTTGGACCAAAGGTGGCTGAGCTGCCCTGAAAAGGGCATGACAGCTCCTTCACCAGAGGTACTACCAATACCTGACTTCCCAACACCCCAGAGTCCGCTGGGAGGACAACATTAGACAATCTTTGAAGGACAGAGGAGTAGAATGGAACCAGGCCAGTAGAAAGACAGCCGATAGAATAGTATGGCGCTCTCTCTTCCAAACCTCTACACCTCACGGTAGAAGGGGAATGACTAAGTAAGTAAATATTAGAGAATGACACTGCAATTGATGAATCATCAAGGCTAAGATTGCTGGAGTTTAGTATTTTATATATATATATATTAACCTTTTATTACCACAACCTTGCCTTTTTTCTGAGTAATTTCAGACACATATGCTGTGACTCAAGTATTGTTATTTTGCATTTGATTTCATTTATATGAAATTTATACAGGAGGGCAAGGTTGTGCGCAAAGATGGTGGACAATCTTGTATTCATACAATTCATTTAGAAATGGCCAGATCATATAATCACTACACCACCACTGAGGGGAACATGAAGGAAACATTTCAAATAATTTCAGATATATAAGTTACACTTTTATAAACTATATTAACTATATTTTATTAACTATATTTATACACAACCTTTTAAAGAATTTCTTTATCATCCTTAGAATATAATTTAAAGATTTTACCTCCTTAATGGGGATGTTTCTCCTGCAAGCACCAACAACAGTAGCAATGGACTGTGTGGACTGGAGAAAAAGAATTATAAATAATGATGATGCTGCATTCAGACTTCTAAAAGACATATACATCTTGAATATTAAGTGCATTAATGTGAACCTACAAAAACAGTTGACTTCCATTCAACTTGGTTAATGGAGAAAAAAGAAGTAAAAGGTTTGTTTTTTTTTTCATTTCATTATTAGCATTGTTTATCAGTACATCTCAAGTTTTCATTTACCTTGGAGGTCTTCCTAGTGCTTATTATCTTGTATTATTTCTCCTATGTAGCTGCTAAATAATTTAGAAGAAATGATGTGAGCACCTGTTTTAATCTTCCATATACATCAATTCACAACTATTTTGATTTCTTTTAAATTACATATTAATTCAAACTTTTATCCTTTTATACGAATGATATTGAACAACAACAACATTTATTTTACCAGATCAGAGTCAACTATCAGCAGAAGCTTCAAAAGTACATCTTCGTTGGCGACTAGCTCTTTGCACTGGAGAGAAATAAAAAGACATCAAAATTTATTTTTCAAAGAAAATCACTGCCGCTTTGTGAAGCAACAGGAAAACTTACGTAATGAAAGAAAATGATGACCCTGTATAGAGACTAAGTGCCCTGTGTAGTTCCCAGAGGTCACTGAAGAGTCAAAGAAAGAATCGGGCTACTGTACCCTCAAGCATGTTGCACAATGTGACTAATATGAGGTGGTGTATGAGGCTGGCAACTTCATCACATAAAGCAAATTTACACATAAACCACAGCAAGTAAATGCTTGGTGCAGGCTTCCTGGAAGGGACTATTTGCAGTGGTGGTTCCATGCTCCATAAGGAGCGCAAAGGGAAATTATGATGACAGAGAATAAGTACAGGTAGGCTGAATCATCTGAGATAGAAAAGAAGGTTCAAAATTAAAGAAAATTTGAGAATGGAGAAGACAGCTGTAAGGCATGTAAGAAATATCCAAAGCAAGGAAAGTTTTTGTCAAAAACAGTGAAATATTATTCATGCGCCAACAGGTAGACATCTCATAAAGCTACAAAAAGCAAAATTATGAAATCTATAACTTTTCACTTTAAAATTCAGAAAGACAACTTTTCTTTTCCAATACATGCAATGTAGCCAAGGCATAAATAGCATACACACATGAGGAAAATCAAATCATATTGAGATATCAAAAATAACGATTGATTGGGGAGTACGGCATAAGCATCAATCATCATGTGACGTATTCTTTCCAGAACGTTGTCTCCATTACAGCTGCTCTGAACGCATCACGATTCTGGGCAAGTCGACCTGCATCAGCCAAAGACAAGTTCAGACTCTCTGTGATGTCCTGGGTCCACCGTCGTCTAGGTCGACCCCTTCCCCTTTTTCCAGGGACCATGCCTTCCATCACTGTTTTTTCCAGACTATTAAGTCTTTTTATATGACCGAAAAATTTCAGCTTCCTTATTGCGATGGTATTTAGGAGCCAATGTTCCTGTACGTTTAGTGAGTGCAGTACTTCTCTGTTGGTCTTTTTTTCTGTCCAGGGTATTCTCAACATCCTTCTGTAGCATTTCATTTCGAATGATGTAATCTTTTTTGCAACTGTTTTATTGAGTGTCCAAGTCTCGCAGCCGTATGTTGCTACTGGGAATATACATGCTCTGATCAGTTGTAACTTTGTTTCTTTGCTTGTGCATCAATAATTGATACTTTACACAAATGAAGACCACTACCTGATTTCTAGACTTGTCATCCTGTAAATTAGCACAGCTCTTAGCAATAAACAGAGCAATGTCACGATCACTTAGCTGTAAAAGACATAACAAAATATTTTAAAATTAAACAAACTGAAACATACTTCACTTACTTTATTAAACAGTTGTCTGTTCGTACAAAGCAGTGTTTCTCAACCTTTTTCTGTTCACAGCACACTTTTCAATTTTCTAAAAAATTGCGGCACACCTATCTAATAACCTATCTGAATAACAAATTACAGTGATATTCTAAATTAAGTACACTAACTTGTGGGTACTTTAGAATAAAGAAAACTATCAATCTGATTTTCTTTTAATTGTTTAAAATAATTTTGAAGTATATCTATTTTTGTTCAAAGCAGTTAATAGCTCCAATTATTACTGAATAAATTCAAGAACTAAGATCAGTTTTACATTATATGATCACTAAAAATATACTTCACATAGTAAATTTACAAAATATTTGCAGCACACTTTCATAGGCTTGGCGGCACACCGCTTGAGAAACACTGGTATAGAGGGATGAAAAGGACAACACTGATTTTTTTTTTTTTTTTAAATGATTGATCTATCAAGCATAAGAATTTAGGCATCTCAGCCCTAAATGCAGCAATTCTTGCCTGACTTCGTCAAATATACCTTAGCATCAACTTCTTAATCAACTCCCTTCATTTATTCTCTAGTTTTCAGTTTTTATAAGTGGCTGGTGTCTTGTTTTTAAAATGGGAACAGTCTATATAAAAGCAAATTTTTTTCTTCTTTTTATAATAGCTAAACACTGCACAAAAACGTACATGTACTAAAATAATTCTTGCTTAAGGTTCTGTACTAAACTAATTTTAAGCTTTCTTGGACATTGTGAGCACTATGTTTCATTAAGTCATTCATTAACGACTAATCTAGGAATTAATTTATTAAGCTATGAAACATAGTCGTCCAGTATAGTCATTGATTACTAAAAGTACTAAGTCTAGACATTTTTAGAAGGCTACTATACTCTGTCCCAAACTGCTTATCTACATGTAACCATATACCACTCCCATTGACATTACGATGAAATGCAGATACCACTTCCGTTGACAAGATTACGTTGCCAAATCACCCACAATAAATTTCAGAGACACTGTTCCGTAACCAGACGCCACTTTCATTGAATAAGCATCACTTGACATACTGTAACATGAAGACCTTTATGTCATAAAATCAGAGCCATAGCCAGGTTTCCATGATTTTTTTTTTTTTTTCTCGTTCGCCCGCTAATACTCGAGGCGAAATCTCAGGTTATTATTTTATGTCTAACCTGACATTGATTTTACGTGAGTATCCCTTTATTTCTTGTACAGAGACAGGTGTCCCTCGCCATTCAGGCAAATACTCGCCGATTTCGGAGGTACCCATTGCAGCTGGGTCGGCTCAGGAGCCGCCAGTCCCTGGTCGACGACACTTCTTCAAATGTGCTCGCCAGGTCTCGAGTTAATCCAGTCCAAATCCCGGTCGACGATAAATCCTCAAATGCCGTCGCCCGGGTTTGATCCTGTATCACCCGGTCGCCAGAGCGGTGTTGTAACCACTACGCTAGCGCGGCTCCCAGGCTTCCATGATGCAACAATTTCTGAAACCACTAATGGACTGGCCACATAAGAATTGCATATGGTCCATTTCACAGTATCCATGTTTGTCAGCAATAAATATGGCTATGATCTGAGCAGAGACCTATCTATACTACTGGACAAAAGTTAAGGGCCACCAAGAAAAACTCCACTATGGACCAATTAAATGCAACCAGGTGTAAATAATTTATTACAAAATAAAGTTGATTCATCCGTGGAAAAGATCAGTCAAGTTTTTTTTAATAATGTGTGACTTACTAACAAAAAGAAATTCAACTCACTTTTTCACCTTTTGAACTAGTGGGGCGTGTTGCAAAAACCACGAGTTTTTGCAGCAACAATGGCAATTTTCACGTGCGGGTTAAAGTGAACCAGTTTTTGGACATTTAAAAAAAATTAACCTAGTGCACACAGAATACATTTCTGGACCATGGACCACCGAGCTAGGAAGCCAGTGCACTAACAACTGCGCTACCACAACTCCAATCGTAACAATAACTGTTCTTAATATTCATTCCTTTTCCTTTTTGCTGAAATGTCTATAATACTTCCAACATACAAATAATCATCATCGATACTTTATAGCACCCCATGGAGCATAGAACTTCCTCCTGTACTATGCCATCTGCTCAAGATCTTTCTATGTTTTCTTTATCCCTTCAATTTCTGTCTCGTTCTCTTCTCCATGTGATTGTTGGTCTTCCTTTACCTCTTACCCTGAGAATTCCAGAACGAGGACTAACTTGTAATGCTATCAGGTTTCTGTAGTGTGTGTCCTATTCTACACCAGCACCTTCTATACATTTAGGAAGTGCTAAATTAGACCGTCTGATTGGCTAAGTAGTTAGAGAGCTTTCCTCCCATGGCAGTTACCGGGTTCCAGGATCAAAACCTGGTACCTGACTCTGTTCTTGAGTTAGGGAAGGCAAAGGCAGCAAGGAAGGGAACTGGTCATCCCATCTCATAAACTGGACCTATATGGTGAAGTCTCTAGCACATCCCTCCCCTACCACAATTTCTGCTATACTTAAAAAATTTTTTTTTTTTTTATGTGTCTAATAAATGTACATTTTATTACCCGCAGACACAGTTATGGAAATAAAAAATGTAAGTTGTATACATCTTTACTCTTTATTAGGCAAAAGAGAAATTACTGACACTTACTGGATTGTTGGCTGAAGTTTTTATAAGATTCTTGACATTTCTGACAAGCTGTTGCATCACATCACATGGAAAGTCCTAGGATTGAAAGCAGGAACATTATTTTCAAACTCTGCCTGGTATTGTTTTAAACAAAGTATTAATGTGTTACCTCATTAATTTATTTAATTGCTCGCTGTATTTCATATCTTGAACCACATACACATATTATTCCCTTGGTCATAAAACTGATAATTACAACCTGTAAAATTAGCAATCTGAGCATAAGACAAGATACTGCAAAATTATAAGATGGAAAACTGTTAGGACTTTGCCTTCCAACCCGGTCTAGTGAGCTTCGCTCCGTCATCCACAGAGGGAATTAAATTCAAAGCAGCAATACTTCAGGCAATTTTACTTATTCAAAAATTTTTCCTGTGCCATCAAAACAGTACACAACTACGTAGCCAACGCCCAATGGTGTTACGGGATCACACATTCTATGAACACCTGGTCGCCAGTACAACGCCGAAGCCATTACACCAGCGCGGCTCCCTGGGAGAGTACATAAAAAGGAAACAATTCAATTAATGTCTAACTTTCAACCAAAATTGCATCCCTTAGCGTTATGCACTGACAGAAAAAGCTGGTATTTTATATATAGGATAGTAAATAAAATAAAAAGAGAAACATGAAATAACAAGAGATGAGAAGGAGATGCTGGAGATGGTTATGACACACATTGAGGAAACCTGTTGATCTGGAATCCACAAGGTATGAGATGTAGAGGTAGACCAAACAAACAAAAAAATACACGGAGAAGGGAACTAGAGACTGAAATAAAAATGATGAGGAAGTCAAAGAAAGACCTTGAGCTGATGTCATGTGACAGGAGGACTTGGCAAGCTGTTGCATCACATCACATCACATCACATCACATCACATCACATCACATCACATCACATCGAAAATCCTATGATTAAAAGCAGGAACATATTATTTTCAAACTCTGCCGGATATTGTTTTAAACAAAATATATATATATATATATACCTACTTCTTCTTCTTCTTCAAGTACCATGCCTAGTGGCGTAGGAGATCATGTCTCTCCAAAACTTCCTGTCTCCAGCACAATTTATCAATTCTGCTGTTGACTTCTTTCCATGCTACGATGTCAAACTGTCCAGTATTTGCTCTCTTTCTTCCTCTTTGATCCTTAGCCGCCGACCGTCAAAGCAGTCAGTGGCCATCACGCCTAGTGGCGTCTTGTAGGGCAGCAACAAATTGATTCCACTTTGCTCGGTCGGTGGCCATCCTTCGAACAGTGCCCCAACTCTGGTTCATTCTTTGCATCTCAGCCTCCACAGTCTTCCGCCAAGTTGTTTTTGGTCTGCCTCTCTTTCATTTTCCTTCAGGGGTCCATAGCATAGCTGTTCTTGTGATGGCATCGGGGTCTCTTCTGAGGACATGGCCAACCCAGCTCCAGCGTCTGCCAGTAATGATGGTGTGCATGTCCTCTTGCTTGCTCCGAGTAAGCAGATCTTGGTTGGTGATGGTATTCGGCCAAAAGATTCGGAGAATTTTTCTTAGGCATGTTGTGTGAAAAGAGGACAATTTCGACATTTCCTTCTCTGTAACTCTCCAGCATTCCACACCATAGAGAAGCACAGAAAGCACACAGCTCTGATATAATCTTAATTTTGTGCTTGTGGTATACTGAGAGGACTTCCAGATGTTGTTTAGACTAAAAAAGGCTGTTCTTGCTTTGTTCATTCTGTTGTTGATGTCTTTGCTTGCTCCGCCATCTGGTGTTACTATGCATAGGTATGAGAAGGTGTCTGTCTCTTTCAGTTGCTGATTCCTTACTGATATGGGCTCAGGGTTGCTCACATTGAGCGTCGCGATCTCTGTCTTCTTTAGATTGATGTTCAAGCCCACCTGCTGGCTATACTTATTAAGTCTATCCCTTTTTTCCTGGATGTGTTGATGTGAATGTGCTAGTAGTGCAATGTCATCTGCATATTCCAGATCTTCCAATGTAGAAAATGTAGTCCATCTTATTCCTCTTGGCCCTCTTTTGTCTGGCGCATCACCCAGTCTATGACTGTTAAAAACAGAGAGGTTGATAAAGGGCATCCCTGTCGTACTCCTGTCTTCACCTCAAAGGTTAGGTTGCTCTGCCCAACGCTACACGTAAAGTTGGCATATAGGCTTTTTTATGATTGACACTATGCAGCTTGGAATTCTATAAGCCCTCAGTATTTTCCATAAACTGTCCCTATGTATACTGTCAAAAGCCTTTTCAAAATCAACGAAATTAATATACAGCTGTCTTTGCCATTCTGAGCACTGCTCTATAATGTTCCTGAGGGTAAATATATGATCTACACATCTTCTGTTCTTTCTAAATCCTGCTTGTTCTTTCCTCAGTTTGTGGTCTACTGCTTTTGAAATTCTCTGTATAATTGTCCTGCCTAGTATTTTGCTGGGAACTGAGAGAAGGGTTATTCCTCTCCAATTATTGCAGTCTGCAAGATCTCCCTTCTTGGGCAATTTGACAATTATTCTTTTGTTCCACTCTGATGGTGTTGTCCCCGTTTTCCAGACTTGTGCAAATAATGGTTCTAATAGTTCTGCTGCTAGCTCAGGGTCTGTCTTAAATAGCTCTGCATTTAGGTTATCATGGCCAGGAGCTTTTCCGTTCTTTAACCCTTTGATTGCTGTGATGATTTCTTCTTTTCGTGGAATGTCTTTGATTGTCTAATGAAGGCCATGGATGCCTTTGATTTTATAATGAAGGCTATGGACCCTTTTGATTGTCCAATGAATGAGGGCCATGGATACCTTTTGACTGTCTAATGAAAGCCATGGATACCTTTGATTGTCTATTGAAGGCCATGAACTCCTTGAATTGTAATCATAGTTCAGGGTTTCAAGTGGACCAGCGATATTCTTGAGTGAAAAGTAGATAACAAGGTTGAAAAACTAATCTGACGAGGGGACTATTTCTGATGATTAGATTTGCTCTCTGTATACAGTTTCTTATTATATCATCCTAGATGTGCTGGAGAATCGTCAATACAAAAAGTGTAGCATTTATATGTTTGAGTTTGTGTTTTTGTCTGTTCATTACATGGATACTATCATCATCACCACCATCATCTGTCATTTTTGTACCATGTCGATCGTAGGGCTGCAATTGTTGACCACCATCGATATCTAATTTTGGCTTTCTTCAGATCTGCCCATATTCCCTGGACCAAATAAAACTTTGTCGTACATGGTGACTAATATGAGTTGATGCGAGAAATTGGCAACCACATGATGTAAAAGAAATTACCACAAAAACCACGGCTGCAGGAGCATGTGAATGTTTGATGCAGGTTTCCTGTGAGGAAGCCCAGCAACAGTGGTGGATCAATGCTCCATAAGAGGTGCAAAAGAAAGAAGAAGAAAATCTGCCCATGAGGGTTTGGTTGCCTTGGCGTCCTCCTCTACGATTCATCTTCATGGTTTTGTTGACTTTTCCCACTCGTCTTTGCACCTGCAGGTTACAGTCATGCATGTCTATTTGTGCTGATTGGTTGTTTCCCAAGTGTTGCGCCCTATCCATCCTCATGTTCTGTCTTTAATCTCACATACCAATGTAACACTACAGGACTTAATATTTATGAGTTTTCTTCAACACAGGTTTAACAATAAAAACATGCTTAGTTGCTGGAAAATATTTGTGCAGGTGTTATTAAGTGTGTGATTGGGAAATCTATTTGTACTAATTCTGCCTTTGATAGTAAAGATAGTCCCATGGCAGATGTTGTCACTGGGGAGTGAAATGCAAAAGGTGTCACTATACTAGGTCTCTGCTTTATGAGGTGGGGTGACCCTTGCGTTCCCTAACTCAAGAGCAGAGAGTTAAGTACCCATTTACAGCTGGGTAGACTGGACCGTGATGCTACCAGGTTTTGAAGCTGGTAACTTTGTCTCTAAAAACAAGCGCCTTAAACAAACTGCCATTAGACTAGTGTTTTTTAACCTGTGGTCCATGGAGCCTTTGGGGATCTGTGAATGGTTTCTGAGTACACAATCTAAGTATAAAATTTTAAATTATCTTGTAATTCGCATTTTTTGGGTCCATGGCCTTCAGTAGACAGTCAAAGGGATCCATTGCCTTCATTAGACAATCAAAGGGGTCCATGACCTTCATTAGACAATCAAAGTGGTCCATAACATTCATTGGACAATCAAAGGGGTTCATGGCCTTCATTAGACAATCAAAGGAGTTCATGGCCTTCAATAGACAATCAAAGGGGTCCATGACCTTCATTAGACAATCAAAGTGGTCCATAACATTCATTGGACAATCAAAGGGGTTCATGGCCTTCATTAGACAATCAAAGGAGTTCATGGCCTTCAATAGACAATCAAAGGTATCCATGGCCCTCATTAGACAATCAAAGTGGTCCATAACATTCATTGGATAATCAAAGTGGTCCATAGCCTTCATTAGACAATCAAAGGAGTTCATGGCCTTCAATAGACAATCAAAGGTATCCATGGCCCTCATTAGACAATCAAAGTGGTCCATAACATTCATTGGACAATCAAAGGGGTTCATGGCCTTCATTAGACAATCAAAGGAGTTCATGGCCTTCAATAGACAATCAAAGGGGTCCATGACCTTCATTAGACAATCAAAGTGGTCCATAACATTCATTGGACAATCAAAGTGGTCCATAGCCTTCATTAGACAATCAAAGGAGTTCATGGCCTTCAATAGACAATCAAAGGTATCCATGGCCCTCATTAGACAATCAAAGTGGTCCATAACATTCATTGGATAATCAAAGGAATTCATGGCCTTCATTAGACAATCAAAGGAGTTCATGGCCTTCATTAGACAATCAAAGGTATCCATGGCTTTCATTAGACAATCAAAGAGTCCATAGCATTCATCAGACAATGAAAGGGGTCCATGGCACAACAAATGTTAAGAAGTCCTGCACTAGACCTCACCTTTGATAGTATGCAATAAATATTTTTTAATATTTTGTATTTTTATTTGCTATTACCCTTGGATTTAATTTGAAGCATTTATAAATTTCTTTTGAAAGATCATTGGCATTTTTTATGATTAAGCCACTCTCATGCATGTTTCACCTGCTCGATCAAACCATGTGCACTGGGTATTCTCATACATTTCCTATTGGTATACTGCTGCAGCAGATCCAGATGACTTCATATTTTCTTCATCATCATTATTACCCATTGATACAAGTACGTTGATAATACTAGGACACTGGCCAGTACTGATAATTAATATGGTGGATGTCTTTATGGTGAAGAAGGTGAGTGTGTTTTGGGACAGTCACTCACAGCACACATATCAGAAGCATGGAAGGGTGTAACGGCTGGTGATAGTTAATGAACGTTTATTACACCACAACACGTTACGTTAACATCGAATACACAGTCATAGTCAAATTACAGGTTACAGCAATACAATAACAAAGTACTTCTCACATCTCAGAATCATGCAGATACTACAATATCCATGGCCTCCTTAAAGATACTCCTCAACTCAGCTCTATCCACCTGTCCTCACATTAGCGCTATAATAATAATAATGGATCCGTAAATATGGCCTCCTCACAGATAGCAAATGGACATAATCGCCGTGCTACTGCATAAATAGCATCCTCAAGATACTCTCCTGCGCTATAAGATATAATCATGGATCCGTAAATATGGCCTCCTCACAGATAGCAAACGGCTCACATCATCGCCGTGCTACTGCATAAATAGCATCCTCAAGATACTCCTCACATAAGCGCTGTAATAATAATAATGGATCCTTCTCAAAGATAGCAAACGGACATCCTCGCCGTGCTACACTCACATAAGCGCTGTATTAATAATAATGGATCCTTCTCAAAGATAGCAAACGGACATCCTCGCCGTGCTACACTCACATAAGCGCTGTATAATCTAATGAGTCCTACCAGCAATTTCTCACAAGACTCCATACCCGGCAGTCTGCAATAGTCTCGCCTTTACTCATCTTAGCGCGATTATATCACAATATAAGTCAATGGATCCAAACATCTCAAAATGCATACAATACTGCTCACCCAGCAGTCTGCACTAATCTCACCTATCAACATGTCTTCACATAACACAATTATCCTCTCTCAGGAAATAATGGCCTTACACAAATCATGGCCTCTTATCTTCAGCACTGTACAGGCTTACCATCGAGAACACACACTATGGGGCCGACTCTCTCCAGTCGATGCCCAAACTCACTGCCCACGGGAATACACATCTGCCGCCTAAAAACAGATACGAGACCCGGCTGTTAAAAAACACCGCTCAGTCTCACTACTTGCACGGGCTAGCCACAAATAGCTAAAACACCCGTAGCTCAAAACAGTTCGGAGTGAATAAATCTCCACAATTGAAATGACTAGCGTTCACACGCTTTCTAACCTTACTTCTACTATTACAATTTAACCTAACATTAAAGACAATCACGTCTTCAAGCAACTCCGCCAATGCCGGTCCCAAGCCCGGATGAAAAAGGAGGAGGGCGGCCTGCATGGAGGCCGTAAGGAGGCAGCCCCTCCACCATGCAAAGGCACAACAGGCCAATCACCTGTTTGCTTTAAATCATGATTACGCGAACTACAAGAGAGAAAACCGGACTGATTCTAAAGGCGACGAACTGGAACGGACTACGGACTACGACTTATGGAACTTGGAACACAAGAAGTATAAATGGGAAGGAAGAGGAGCTGGTGGAAGAGATGAGGAAAGCAAAACTAGAAATCCTGGCTATAACGGAAACGAAGAAAAAAGGACAAGGAGTCATGGATCTCGATGGCAACACGTTGCTCTACAGTGGTGTACCCATATCTGAAAGGGCTAAAGGGGGCGTGGGTTGCATTGTGACCCAAAATCAAAAAGATAGTATCAAGGGATGGAACTTTGTCTCGGAGCGCATTATGGTTGTAAAACTAAAAGAAGGAGAAACCATAGTCAACCTGGTCATAGTGTATGGGCCAAATGAGGATGAGAGAGCAGAGGTCAAGGAGGAATTCTTCGAGCTGCTTCAAAGGACAGTGGATGACTGCCTAGATGAAGTTATTATGCTCGGAGATTTTAATGCCAGAGTTGGAAATGACCATGCTAGATGGGGTGGAGTTATCGGAAGATATGGAGAAGATACTCTCAATGACAATGGAAAGCGACTCCTTAGATTCTGCAGTGAGCAGAATCTGATCATTACAAACACAAAGTTCCCCCATAAGCGCATACATGCATACACTAGATGTGAACCAACCAAGAATGAGAAGTCAGTGATCGACTATGCCATTGTTCGGAGAAGCTCATTCAGATATGCCCGAGATGCAAGAGTCTGGAGGGGGCCAAAGATTGGAAGTGATCACTACCTGCTAACAATCAAACGAACAACTGAAAGAGTTGCTCAGCCTAGGAACTGCCCAACATCACGCAAGAAACCAAGTAAACGAGCAGGAGAAATGAGCATTAGGACCTACAAGCTGAGAGAGCCAGAAATTAAGACCAGATATCAGGGGCTTATCGCTACAGCAGTGAGCAACACAGAAGAACGACCTGATGACTTGGAAACCCTCTGGAATAAATTCAAGGATATCATAAAGACAGCTGCTGCAGAAGCATGCGGTGAAGTCCGACTTGGGAACCAGAGAAAGAGGACTCCTTGGTGGACAGAGGAAGTCAAAGAGAAAATAAGAGAGAAGAAAATGGCATGGAAACAATACTTAGGAGCTAAAAACACAACAGGACAAATGGAAAAATATAGAGAATATGTGACACTCAGAACAGAAGCAAAGAACAAAGTGCTGCAGCTAAAACAGAAGTCCTGGGAAGAATTTGGAGAAAAGCTAGAAAAAGATGCACAAGAAAAACCAGAAAATTGTTCTATAAGACCCTAAAGAACATGAGGAAAGAAAAAAACAATGCCCTCTCAAATTTATAAAGGACAAGCAAGGCAAATTGCTTACTGCCCCGAAGGAAGTAATGGAAAGATGGAAAGAATATTTCTCAGAACTCCTGGATGGTGAGCATGATGAAGCATCAGAAATGATAACCACTGACACAGAAGAGGAAACCAATGATGGTGAAGATGACATAAAGATGGAAGAACTGAGGGCAGCACTAGAGAAAATCAAGATGGGCAAAGCAGCAGGGCATGATGGTATAACGCTAGAAATGGTTAAGTACATGGGAGCATCAGGTGACCTATTACTCTTAAAGGTCCTACAGGCAGCATGGTGCAACAAGACCATACCAAAGGATTGGGAGATTGCCATCATAACACCAATTTTTCAAAAAGGGTGACAATCGACAATGTGGAAACCATAGAGGCATATCCCTTCTCAGTGTCCCTGGTAAAATCTACTCTAGAATCCTAGAGCAGAGACTCCGACGCCTAGCTGAGCCACAATTGGATGAGGTCCAGTGCGGATTCCGAGCAAACCGAAGTACTCAAGACCTAATCTTCACACTCAGACAGCTGAGTGAAAAGGCCCTTGAGTATAAGAGTGAGATCCATCTTTGTTTCATAGATCTGGAAAAGGCGTTTGACAGGGTCCCCTGGAGCAAACTTTGGGACTGTTTGGCAAGGAAGAATATTCCAGCACCTCTGATTCATGCTATACAGAGCTTCTACAAGTCTTGCAGAAATTATGTGAGGACAGCAAACCATAAGTCAGAAGAGTTCAGGACCACCACTGGTGTAAGGCAAGGTGATATCCTATCACCTTACCTCTTCATACTCCTTATGGACGATGTCATCAAGGCATGTAAGGAGAGAACAAGAAAGTATTCAGTGGGGTACTGGAAGATGAGACAGGTCTATATTTCGGAGCTGGCATTTGCTGATGATGTTGCCCTGATTGCTAAATCAGAGGCACATCTCCAATCCAACCTGCAAGTCTGGAAGGAAGAGCTGGAGAAGAGAGGGATGGTCATAAGCAGCTCTAAAACTAAATCCATGGTGATATCACGAGAAGAAAGAAAACATCAGATTAAGTTGGGAGAACAGGTCCTGGAGCAGGTCGACCACTTTAAATATCTCGGAGCTATTATAGACCGAAAGGGAGGCATCAAAGAAGAGTTGGCCACTCGAAAAGCAGCGGCTGGGAGACTTTTTTCAGGCCATAAATCGTGGATTCCTCAGCAAGAAAGAGGTTGGTAAGAAAACGAAGATGGCTGTATACCGCTCCACCTATGTCCCAGTCTTGACATATGGATGCGAGTCGTGGGCAATGACTACAACCCACAAAAGCCAGATCCAAACCTCAGAAATGAGGTATCTGAGGAAAGTGGTTGAAGTAACAAGAAGAGACATGGTCCGCAACCAGACGATCCGTCAAGGCTTAAAATCCCATCCGCTGCAGACCCAAATAGAACAGTCCCAACTAAGATGGTTTGGCCATGTCTGCAGAATGGGAGAAGATCGGCTACCACGACAAGCATGGGAAACAAAGAGCCA
Organism: Oreohelix idahoensis; assembly: GCA_024509875.1. Taxonomy (NCBI): domain Eukaryota; kingdom Metazoa; phylum Mollusca; class Gastropoda; order Stylommatophora; family Oreohelicidae; genus Oreohelix; species Oreohelix idahoensis. The sequence goes on from JAMPIV010003191.1 coordinate 317,969, forward strand.
GGGATCCAGACCTCCAGGACGACCCAGAGTCCGCTGGGAGGACAACATTAGACAATCTTTGAAGGACCGAGGACTAGAATGGAACCAGGCCAGGAAGAAGACAGCTGATAGAATGGTCTGGCGCTCTCTCTTCCAAACCTCTACACCTCACGGTAGAAGGGGAACGACTAAGTAAGTAAGTACGTCTTCAAGCAACGACAACCCATAATCTAATCTGCTCACCTAACATTTTCCAGATCACTTCCCTTTCATTAAAATTACTGGCAACAGTTTGCCACCCCGTCCGGAAAAAAAAAATGGTTTATCATTTTTTTTTTAAATATAAGATCCAAAAATTTAAAGGTTAATGAAATTATATGAAATACGTACAAAAATAAACTCCCAAAAATTTAACGGTCAATGAAGTTATATCAAATATCTCTTTAATTAATTCCCAAAAATTAAAAAAAATTAATGAAGTTCTATCAATTACCTACAAAAATATACCTATGACAAGAGAACATAGCACATCTACAAAAATATCATCAATAAATGTAAGATAACGACTAAATCATCCAACATACTCATTCAAGCATACCAAAAAATAATCTAAAGAAAACCAAACTAAGTATACATAGTACAAACTAAACAGAAAATAAACTATCGTAAGAGAAAAGACAAAATATGAAATGGGAATATGATAAGAATCAAATAGAATCATAAGATGACAATGAAGACAACAATTCCATACATGTAAAACAAATAGAACTATAAGAACCAATTACATTATCTAAAATCACATAATTAACTTAACAATACAAAGAATGACAGTATAAATAGCGTAACACGAAAAAAAAAATATACAAGAAGTATGAATTACATCAAAGATGAAACACGGAAGCATAAACAAAATATCAGACAATATTAAAAAGACAACAGACAAGATGTAAAGAAATGACGAATAGTCAACAAAGAGAGATGATAGTAAGGATGCAAATGTAAAGAAAGTTGGTAACAACACCTAACAATAACTATCTAAATGTAACAACGTATTGTAAAATACAAAAATGCTAAAGTATATTTATATACTAACACAAAAAAGAAAGCTTAAGACAAGCATAGCATAATAAGTAATTTAACTAAATTATAAACTTATACATAACTAAAAATAAATTACATCAAATAACACCCAAACAAAAAATATTAACGCTAACACAAGTTTCGCATTGACGCATAGTCAAGCGCTAAATACCAAAAAATACATCCAAACATCACAACATTTTCAAAGAATTAATGTCACTACATAATAGTAACTTTAACATACAGTCTAGCGCTGGCGCAGAAGAAAAAAAATATCACAATGTCCAAAACACATTTTCCAAAAAATTACAATACAAAAAATGTTTCTTAACGTTAGGTTAAATAAAAATAGTATTTTTATTTCTAAGTAATATGTAGCTATAATTAATAACTAACAATTAAATTAGCTGAGTAACATAAAAATAATCTTATCTTTAAACAGACATACATGAAAAACGTGTAAGTTTTTTTTCTCTTCTTTTAAAAAAAAAAAATACATCACAGAAACGTTACATGGGCTAACACACTGTTGAACTGCCTACGAAGTTATAAATATATAAGTGTAATATTATTTATCTTAACTATGTATTATAATCAGATATCTAAATTCTTTAAATGAACAAGAGTATCAGCCGTCGCTGTTAATTCTACCCATTTAATTTAATAGGAAATTTAAGTTAATTCTAGCTGACAAAAAAAAAAAAAAATCGAATTGTTTAAATTATCAAATGTCATAATTAAAAAAAATGGAAACCAAGTTTCAGAATACGTCCTTAACTTCAACGCAAAATCATTAATAATACATACAAGTTATGTTTAAAATTACCTTTCACTAAACAACTAATTCAAATAATCTGTATATAAATATGTTACCTAAACATGATATCAAACCCATGATGAAAAAACAAAACAAAATTTTAAGTAGTGAATAAAATACTCAGGACTATCTATGAAAATGACTATTACATAGTCTCAGTAAATGAGTTTGTGCAAGAAATCAACTAATGCATAATTAAAATACAGTCATATAAGTAACAACCAAAACATTATGGCAATCAAATGTTACAAAGAGATTACAAAATATTCCATTAACAACATATAAAGTTCTATACTAAAGAATACAATAACATTCACTGTTTGTAAACAGAACAAAAAATAAACAGGACCTTTAAAAAAAAAAATCCCTTCGAGGTCTTGTGAACATCTCATCAACACGCGAGGTGACATCATGACACGATGGGTTAATATACTGGCTAGGCTCGCTTGAATGGACAAATGGCACACAGTGATCTACATCTCTCCCAGGTAATGTAAAATTAGCATGGTGACTCTCTCGCAAAGTCGCTCGCTATCAGACAATATAAATGAAAATATCTATTTTAATCCATGGTACGATTATGAGGAAACACGGAAAATTCACTTTACAATTACCCAAACTCCGTGGTGGTGTAAGGTTGTGGCCCTTCTGCGATGTCAACAACTCTCGTCACATAGCAGACAACATAGACGTCTTAGGGACAACTTGACCTATAATTCACAGTTGTCAGTGCGGTAGGCTGAAAAAAAATTAACTACCTTCACAAGACCGAGATGATCTCTCAAACCTATCAGCATGAAAAGCAAAAGCATTTAAGAACCTATTACCGTTCCCATTACTCTGATTGCTAATAATTTTGCTCTTATATGGAGCACAGCTAACCTGGTTGCGATCTCTATAATTGCTTTTGAGAGCATTGTTATTTGCTCTATCAAAACCGTTGTACTGATTTAAATCCCAGTTACAATCGTTATGCTTAATACTTCTTCTTAGATAACAATGTCCACCAGATAGAACTGGCTTTTTAGCAGAAAAATTATTACTAAACTGATGAACTTTCATATAATTACTTCTGCTATAGTTTTCTAAACTTTTAGAATCACAATGTTGAGATCTGTCACGTAGGTCTTTATATCATTAAATTGCCTACATCTTCTTCCTATTCTCTCACCCAAATCCTTTTATCTTATTATCTTTCCGTACTCGTTTTTCCTGTATTTTTCGCATCACTCGGTTGCGAAAAATATTTTCTTCAGTATCCTCAAACTTTACCTTGTGTTTTTCTCATACTGCAATACGTAATTCTATTACATAGATGTCAGTCTCTGCCGGTCGAACCATAGCTGTGAATATACAGTTCTCGCCAGACATACGTCTGCAGTTTCCCCGGTCAGAGCGCGGCCCGACCGGATTTCTGGGTCTGGGGTGTGAGAAATTCGTTTCGCTGGACATGAGCAGACTTTTGGTCTACCAGTTTCACCTGACACAAACGTAGGTGCTAAAACTGCCAACCCGCTTTCGCCCAGAGCAGACGGTTGTCTGAGATTTGAAACTGACACGCGTACATCTTGGTCAGTAGGTGGCAGTTACGACATGTTAGGTGTTAAACGTATCGTTTAAGCCGGAAAGGGGAGAGCATTTCGTTCTACGAAATAATAGTTCATCCTTTGTCTGGTTTAAAATAGTAAACCTAGTTTGAAACTTTATCTTCATTCTTTCTCTATAATCGCAGTAGACAGGTGGTTCGCGAAGAGTAGAGCTGTATAAGCGAAGTTTCTTAGTTTGTTGCGACAATTGGTCGAACTTCTAGACTTCCATAAATATAAGCGTATAATTCTTAATTGTGCGATACCCTGTAGTGCTGTGTTTGAGGTAATATATATTATATCTAGTATTTTGTGAAATGATAAAGTGTTAAGTCGCTTATTTCATATTTCATTAGTTAGATTTTGCGCAGAGTGCCAAATTTATAGTTTGTATTATTTTCTAGTGACGCATACAGTGGAAATACATAATAAATTATATCTTAGCTTACTAAAACTAGTAGCTATAAGGAATTTAATTTAACGGCTAATACTCAGTCGAGAATATTTTATATCAAACTTATAAAATGCTAGATGCGACATCAGTGAATAGTGACGGAATACGCACCATATTCCTAATTCCTGATGATCGATTTTATATAACTTATTTCACCGGAAGTTTAAATGATAAGTCAAGCAGTACACTTGCGGTTTAATAATGTAAGTTATAGTGGGTACATATTGTAAAATTATTTGATATGTGTTCTTTCTTTTATATAGTGAAACGGTGGTACCCAACTTTACCAGCGTTCTAGTACGTGAACATTATTTGGGAAGAAACAAATCACTTTCATTACCTGAACTGTAACAGTTAAATGAAGTAAGAGGCCTTCGCGCCATAATTAATTCTTCCAGAATAACTCTTCAGTACAATTCAGCCCGTTGTGGCAAGCAAAGATCAGAAACATTCCGACAGAGTTTTGACTAGTACTGTGGTGACCAAATATAGTAACTTCCTGAAAGTAGACACCGATCTGACATTCCTTAAATTCTAGAAACCAAAGCTAATGACATTGTGCTCTGCTAACTTTCGTGCCTGGACAATATTTTATGTGACTTAATCAGACATTCAAAAAATTAGAACACCCAAGGAATCGTTCCCTGAGAGTTTAGTACGTCTTTTGGAACTGGGGATTTCTTGGTCAAGGACTGCATTTTCGGGTCTGTGTGAAGGTCCTAGAATTATTATGTTCCCAGAGGCAGCGATCAAAGTTGTGAGTATAACTGTGTACCCATGGCCATGGCTGAATGAATGAGTGTACGCAGATCAGAGTGTTATTTTACCGTTGTATATTGTCACCCATTTACTGTCTTTATTCTTTTTGTTTAACCTGCAGAATTTGTTACTATTTGCTAGAGTTTCTTTACTTCTTAGGCTAAATCAGATTATTCAACTCTGTGCATACATTTACAAGAAAAGAATAAAAACTCTTAGTCTCAGACCCTACGTATCTATAACTCTTTGGGCCATCACCTGTTCTCTTAACGGGGCTGTGGGCTAAACATAGAGTAAGATTCTAACGGGCTATCATCCTTGTAGCATTTTCTTAAATTTTATGACTATTTGTATATGTTTTTCCTTGATATATTTTTTGGTGTCGTGAGAAGATTTTTTTTTGATGATAATAAATAAAAATCTCTCTTGAACTAAATCAGTGCGTTGGTCAGCTCGTTCAAATAATATATATATTCATTGTTATAGATTTCCCACGTCTGTGTGTTTTAACTGTCGGCACGTATATGTGCGTGCCCGTGAGTAGATAGAGATATATTAATATATATCTGTGTTTAGACTGTCTGACGCCTTTAAAAGCGGTCGTAGAAGATAGGTGAGAGAGAGAGAAGATTATCTCGATTCTCAAAGACAGCTTCTATATCACATTCTATCATCTCACGTGTGGGAAATTCTATTGTTTTTTTCACCAGCTCTCACGGTATCTATCACTCATTCCAACCTATTCAGAAGGGACCTAACCCAAGTCTTAATACTCCTATCTAAAATCTACGACAAGATCTGTCACACTTTTTCTTGTTTTTAGGAGAAGAAACGTTACCGTAGGATGAACTCCCTTGGTACTTTATAACCTTAGGGTTATATTTCCTATCAAAACTATTTTTTTCTTTGCTTGTGGCAATGTGTTTAAGAAATGAGTCACACTGCCTTGACTGGGTATGACTAGAAGGTTTGACAATCTCTTTATTTTTTTGCACAACATTTGTTTCCTTCATGGAACAAGCAGTAGTATGTTTGTTACTTGTTACCAATTTATCAGATCTGTCAATAAATACGCTGTTGGTTTTTAATATACTGACATGAGATTTAGTACTGTTTCTTTCCTTATCTACAGGATTGGATATTAATGTAGATTTTCCTTTGTTATTCTGCCGCCAGCAATCATTATCATTGGAATCATCTGTATTGCGTGAGAAGTTATATCTCCCACGGAAAGATCTATGTTCACCATTCTTGACCTTAGAATCCGCAAAAAGAGTATTAGGCTGGCTTTTTGCTTTAGTGATCTGATGATAAGCAACTTTCTGTCTATCACTGTCAACATTGACAGAAGACCACATATTGCTATTCAAGACTACGTCTAGCAGACCATTTATTCTTCTTCTTGCTTCTGCAATCTCAATGTCTCTAAGTGCAATCTGTTCACTTAATTTCTTGTTTAAACTCTCAGCTTTTAAGACCTTGCAGCTTTCCTCTGCTAGCAAATTTTTAATCTTAATCAATTTGTCTTTCTCCATCATTAACTCTTTCACTCTCTCTTTATCAACCCTCTCAATCTCAATATCATGACTATTCGTAAGCCTATCAACCTTCTCTAGGGATATAGTATCCTTTTCTTTAATTTGGCGACCACAAATCTCATCGTCACTTAACAGATCAATAAGTGTTTCATTACACAACTTCTCATATTTCTTAATCTGAACTTTTAATTTCCCAGAAATCTCCGTCTTCTCTTGAACTTTTTGAGTCAGATTTCTAACTTCGCCATTTTTTTTTTCCATCTGAGCTTCCATCTCTTTAATTTTGCCTAATGCCGAGTCTAATTTTGCTCGAACACAAGCAAGCTCAGAATTTGATTTACATAAATCACCTGTAAGTTTAGTCACTTTTTTATGTAGCTTATTCACTTCAGCAGTACTTTTTAAGCAACTTTCCCTTTGCTCCTGTGTACTCTGTTTTATATCTCCTATTTGCTTCTCATCCTTTAACTCCTTTTTCTGATCACTATGGATGCCGTCGAGCAATAACGTACGTATACTCTTCAATATGTTATCACGTTTTATACCCATATAATTGTCCAAAAACAGACGAAGGTCCAAAATTAACAACCTCGCTAGATCCTTAGCCATACTCACATGAGGAATTGACTGAAATCTCTCATCAGCAAACTCTCTTAGAGCTCTCGATGCACAGATCAAAAACCTGTCTATAACATGTGACTCAAGCTCTGGGCCTTCTAATCCCTGATAATCTGTCCCCTCTTGAAACAGATACTCTAATACAGGTCTCATATCCTCCGGATCTGTATCACAATCCATTGTGACTTGTTTACTTAGTCAACCATATATGTCTCAATTAAACTTTCATTATACCAAATCAAGTTTAGACCTCAAATATTGTATCATCAATCCCTGTACATCATCATATTCTATAATTAATCGATATAATTATCGACAACAACAACAATAGTTATCAATAGAATAGGATAGTGAAGATTGAGGCTTGTTGACATGGACAGAAGTGGCAACATTTACACACAACAAAAGCACTTATCTGAAGATAATCCCGACCCTTTCGCCAACACACTGGATATCACAAAGTTCTGACGTTAAAACTACTCCACCGCAGAAAGGTACAAGGACTAAGCTCTCTTGTCTTCAGATCCCTGCCACTGCACAGTATGTCCTCAACAATGCATCAGACGACAGGAACCGATCACAGCAACTCCGCAACTTGTCACTTGAGGTATACGTGCAGACGAACTCTCCAAAATACTGCACCTATAGTTGAATCTGTATATGGAAAGACTGGAACAAGCACTGTAACAATTATGGCATCAATGTCGCTATCAGATAACAGCTGTTTGATATCGAAACCAACTGATAAAGTTAGTTTAGTTGCTACAACACGCCAAGATATCAGGATGGATATGCGCAGTCAGCTGATACCCGTGTACAGTTGAATTAAGCCACGCCCACACAGAGCCAAACATAACAACGTTCAGTGTTCCCACTTGTAATGACTGGTCCAGAATCTGACCTAATTTACTCTATTGTTACAAATACACATCAGCGTTGAGGTAACAGTTTTCTGGAATCATGATAAAAAACACATTGGCACTTCTAAATGATCCTAAACTATGCTACACAGGCTATAAACGCGAATACGTAGGTGTTAGCTCCTTCTAGACTGAAAACCACCACTGATACAAGTCCTTATTTAATATTACGGTTGTGTGTTGGTGTCATAAGTGGGGTGTGTATAGAGGTACAGTTGCACACCACAGGTACACACATCAGAAGCATGGAAGGGTGTAACGGCTGGTGATAGTTAATGAACGTTTATTACACCACAACACGTTACGTTAACATCGAATACACAGTCATAGTCAAATTACAGGTTACAGCAATACAATAACAAAGTACTTCTCACATCTCAGAATCATGCAGATACTACAATATCCATGGCCTCCTTAAAGATACTCCTCAACTCAGCTCTATCCACCTGTCCTCACATTAGCGCTATAATAATAATAATGGATCCGTAAATATGGCCTCCTCACAGATAGCAAACGGACATAATCGCCGTGCTACTGCATAAATAGCATCCTCAAGATACTCTCCTGCGCTATAAGATATAATCATGGATCCGTAAATATGGCCTCCTCACAGATAGCAAACGGCTCACATCATCGCCGTGCTACTGCATAAATAGCATCCTCAAGATACTCCTCACATAAGCGCTGTAATAATAATAATGGATGCTTCTCAAAGATAGCAAACGGACATCCTCGCCGTGCTACACTCACATAAGCGCTGTATTAATAATAATGGATCCTTCTCAAAGATAGCAAACGGACATCCTCGCCGTGCTACACTCACATAAGCGCTGTATAATCTAATGAGTCCTACCAGCAATTTCTCACAAGACTCCATACCCGGCAGTCTGCAATAGTCTCGCCTTTACTCATCTTAGCGCGATTATATCACAATATAAGTCAATGGATCCAAACATCTCAAAATGCACACAATACTGCTCACCCAGCAGTTTGCACTAATCTCACCTATCAACATGTCTTCACATAACACAATTATCCTCTCTCAGGAAATAATGGCCTTACACAAATCATGGCCTCTTATCTTCAGCACTGTACAGGCTTACCATCGAGAACACACACTATGGGGCCGACTCTCTCCAGTCGATGCCCAAACTCACTGCCCACGGGAATACACATCTGCCGCCTAAAAACAGATACGAGACCCGGCTGTTAAAAAACACCGCTCAATCTCACTACTTGCACGGGCTAGCCACAAATAGCTAAAACACCCGTAGCTCAAAACAGTTCGGAGTGAATAAATCACACGCTTTCTAACCTTACTTCTACTATTACAATTTAACCTAACATTAAAGACAATCACGTCTTCAAGCAACGACAACCCATAATCTAATCTGCTCACCTAACATTTTCCAGATCACTTCCCTTTCATTAAAATTACTGGCAACACCCATCAACTCCCCAAGGAGCATAGGCCTTCAACAAACGCGTGCCAAGTCCTCCTATCACATGCCAAGTCCTCCTATCACATGCCAAGTCCTCCTATCACACGCCAAGTCCTCCTATCACATGCCAAGTCCTCCTATCACATGCCAAGCCCTCCTATCACACGCCAAGTCCTTCTATCACATGCCAAGTCCTCCTATCACATGCCAAGTCTTATCACATGCCAAGTCCTCCTTTCACATGCCAAGTCCTCCTATCACATGCCAAGTCCTCCTATCACATGCCAAGGTCTTCCTATCACATGACAAGTCCTCATATGACATGCCAAGTTCTCCTATGACATGCCAAGGTCCTCCTATCACATGCCAAGTCCTCCTATCATGTGCCAAGGTCCTCTTATCACATGCCAAGGTCCTCCTATCACATTCCAAGGTCCTCCTATCACATGCCAAGGTCCTCCTATCACATGCCAAGTCATCCTATCACATGCCAAGGTCCTCCTATCACATGCCAAGTCCTCCTATCACATGCCAAGTCCTCCTATCACATGTCATCAGCTCAAGTTCTTTCCTTGTCATCATCATTTTAATTTCTATCTCTAGATCTCTTCTCTATTTATTTTCTGTCTACCTGTGATTCTGATACCTGGGGATTCCAGAACAAGGATTGTCTAGTAATTCTATCAGCATGTTTCCTCAATGTATGGTCCTATCAGCATGTTTCCGCAATGTGTGTCCTATCAGCATGTTTCCTCAATGTGTGTCCTATCAGCATGTTTCCTCAATGTGTGTCCTATCAGCATGTTTCCTCAATGTGTGTCCTATCAGCATGTTTCCTCAATGTGTGTCCTATCAGCATGTTTCCTCAATGTGTGGTCCTATCAGCATGTTTCCTCAATGTGTGTCCTATCAGCATGTTTCCTCAATGTGTGTCCTATCAGCATGTTTCCTCAATGTGTGGTCCTTGTCGCAAAACTGGTTTCAAGTCATTGCAAACGCGCAAGTCATTGCAGACGTGTTCAGGTAGATTTATAAACCCGTCAACGATCGATTGACCGCTTTCAAAATGGCGGCGTATCAGCGAAATGTGTATCAGACAGAGGAAATCGCCAACGATAAATAAAAGCAGAAGGGAATCAGTAGGAAAAGGATTTTACATTTTAGTACAGAGAAGGATTGTGTATAACTGCATATAAGAAGGAACGGTAGGAAGTTCTCATTTACGGAGATATATGCGTATTTCGGCTGCCCACAGTTACGCTAACAGCTGGTAAACCCACTTCTGTTCTAAATATTAAAATCAACAAATAACAGTTTGGGAATTTACATGGATAGGAAGATAGAGTTTTATCAGCTGTATAAAACAAGATAAGATGGAACAATATGGATATTATATATGCCGAGAATGAGAAAGGCAAAATTTCAGTCGACGCACAGATTGGCTGAAATGGATGTTCGGGAAAGATTTTTTTTTGGCCTAGTTCTAGCTGTGACATCAGTACCCTTCTATACGTCCGCGCTAAGCGTATATAAACGTATCGGTAAAAACTGGAGAGATACACAACGAAAGAGGTTTGAGACAGACTGGAGGCAGAGTTTCGCCACTACCCATGAATTGTGAGCGGATCGCCAGAAACATTTTTAAGTCCAGTATCTGAAGTCTGAGGGTAAGCGAAATTATGATAACTACCGTGTATAATATTTGTTATTTCAGGTTCATATAGAATTCACAAAATATGCCTGTATAATAGTCATTGATATAATGTATTGTATTTTTAATATGATCTAAACATGTGCATTGTGGATGATTGTTGCTTGTACAAAAATTAATCACAAATAGCCCCACAGCCTAATGAAGGTATATTTATCATATTGCTTTATCGCTTACGAAGATAAAGGCAGTCCCATGGCAGAGATTGTCATAGGGAAATGAAGTGTTAGAAACTTCATCATGGAAGATCCCAGTTTACGAGGTTAAGGTGACTAGTCCCCTTCCTCGCTGCCTTTGCCTTCCATAGTTTGAGCGCACAACTTTGTGCCCATTTACAGATGGTAAAATGGAGTGTTCCACAGTCAGGTTTCAATTCCAAAACTATGTAATTGTACTACCGAAGAAAGCAACTTGATCGCTTGGTCACTCTCTTTACTTAGGTATTAATTTTGTGTAGATGCTAAGAATGGCATTAGTATTTGAATTTGTACCTGATGTGATTTGGGAAGATCAAGTTATAGAATATGAAGGGATGTATAGGAGCGGAATAAACCAGATGATGTTTATTACTGATATGTTAATATTAATTCTGTATCATTGAAATGATGTTAATTACTATGACTGTATAACTTTGACACCTGATGACTGACTAGTCTGACTTATGTGCTAGTCAGTTACACTTAATTGAAATGTTAATATTAATGCTATATCACTGAAATGATGTCCTTACTTACTATGATTGTATAACGGCGACATCTGATGACTGACTGGTCTGACATCTGTGCTAGTCAGCTACAAGTCTAGCCAGATACTAGCCAAGGCTGATATGTTGCAGGTTCCATGAAATAACTCAAACCAGACTGTCCAGTATCAGAAGCCTGTGTCGTTCATCAGAGGCAATCCCACAAAAGTGCAGGACCCCAAAGAGTGAACTTCAACTGGTCATTGGCATCCCTACTGTTGGACCTACCAAGTCTGATATCAGCAAAGGACAGTTCAGTGTCAGCAGTATCAAGTTGAACAGATAAGTGTCACTTAGGACACTGACTACCACAATATATGAAACACAGTAAATAGTCAAGTGATGACATTTATCAGAGGACTAAGAACAGTGATGAATGCAGTCTAATAGACAATAATAGGAATTGTGTGACTTAATTTTATATATATATATATTTCAATGCTCTTTTCCAACTAGTAGAAATAGAATATTAGTGTAATTATTAAACTATTTTAACTGTACCTGAGGATTTATTCACTTCTTCCATTTGTGGTTTCAGTGAATGTACATTTTACTTATCCCCTAGAATATAAGTACATGTAATCATAAGATAGTCACAGGGAGGAGACACCTTAAATCCTGCTACTACTTCTTACCAACTGGGCCAGGGTTTTCACCGTCTGACTATTTTTATAATAACAATACACCAGTGCTTATTTCTAAGACTGGGGTATTACTTGTAAAGTCAGAACTCTTTACTGGCATACTCTTACATAAATAAATAATTTTAAATAACCTCCCGCTACAGTCCTATCAGCATGTTTCCTCAATGTGTGTCCTATCAGCATGTTTCCTCAATGTGTGGTCCTATCAGCATGTTTCCTCAATGTTTTTCCTATCAGCATGTTTCCTCAATGTGTGGTCCTATCAGCATGTTTCCTCAATGTGTGGTCCTATCAGCATGTTTCCTCAATGTGTGGTCCTATCAGCATGTTTCCTCAAGGTGTGGTCCTATCAGCATGTTTCCTCAATGTGTGGTCCTATCAGCATGTTTCCTCAATGTGTGTCCTATCCATCTCCAGCATCTCCTTCTCATTTCTTGTTATTTTCCCTTTTGTTTTTCTATATGCCGTACTGTATGTTATTTTATGCATGGAGTTCTCAGTTGCATATAATAATTTTGCAGTGTCTTGTCTTATACGCATATTGCTCATTTCAGGGGTTGTAATTATCAGGTTTCGTACCAAGGAAATAATGTATGAATGTAAAACAATTAGGGAAGGCACTAGAGGCCACAGATATGTGATTTTACAGAAGAATGTTGAAAATACCACAGACAGCTGAAAAGAGTAATGAGGATGTCCTGAAAGAGGCCAATACACAAAGGAAACTTATTTTACAAGTTAGAAAGAAGCAATCCACTTTTTTTTTTTGGGGGGGGGGGGGGGGGGGAGGGGGGGGGGGAGGGGCATGAAAAGAAAGAAAACAGAAGCGAAGTCTTCCAGGTTAAAGCACCTATATAATGAACAGTACAGCCAGCTGGACAAGGAAGTTAAACGCCAAACCCGAGCCAACAAAAGGAATTTCCTAGATGATCTTGCAAGACAAAGAGGCAGCACTGAGAAATGAACAAAGCACAGTATACAAAATAACTAAAATCATCAGCGGAAAACGAGGTGCAAACAATATTACATTAGTAAGAGATAAGCAAGGAAATCTCATCACGACAGCAGAGGGACAGGAAACAAGATGGGCAAAGCATTTAACAGAAACTCTGAACAAGGAACCACCAGAGACACAATTTAATGTTCCTCAGGCTGAAAATGATCTAGTTTTAACATCATGCTTTGGATCACGTACCCACGGCGTACTTAAAGTATTTGGAACCCGAGGCGGATGATACTTTTGGCACACCCGGGCCCCCCCCCCCCCCCCCCCCCCCCCTTCCAGTGAATATTTATGGGGGGCATAAATAAACATGCAGAAAAATATATTATAGGCCTACGTGAAGGAGATTTTTAAACCGTGCAGTAGTCATAACAGTGTCCGATGGCACCCCGTCCTGGCTGTCGCCCGGGACGGACCGCCCTTCTTCCACTTCTCCTAGTACACCACTGCCATGTACAGTACTAACCTGAATCATATCATAGGGCCAATAATTTTGGGCACACCACTCTGTTTTACCACACAAGTCAGCATTCGTGGTTGAGCTGCACCAGTACTGAGCTCCCCATTCACAAAATTCTGGCTGGGAACGTAACGGGTGAACGGACGCCGCCTGGCCTGCAACCAATCAAAGATGAGTTTAACTCATATGAGTGTTCATTCAGCCAGAGAAGCAGAGAAATATAAAAATATAAGAACAACAAACTACATCACCTAAACACATCCTATTTAGTATTTGATAAGCAAAAAATAAAAATCGCACGGTAAGGACAAAATGAATAGATGGAGAGAGAGAGAGAGAAAGAGAGAGAGAGAGAGAGAGAGAGAGAGAGAACGAATGCGCGCGCGCGAGAGAGAGAGAGAGAGAGAAAGTACCGGTATTTATGTAATTCAAACAAAATGAACTTTAATGTTCGGCGTCCCATTGACATTTCTGAATAGATCGGAGCTTTCCAAAAAAAAAAGGGGGGGGGCCGGGTTGCCGAGATGTTACGCTTTGGTGCGGAAAGAGAGGGGGGAGGGGGGTCTGAAATGTTGTGGGTTTTTGTTGCGCATACGTTGGGGGGGGGGGGGGGGGGGCGCCTGAAAATGTCTAAAATTGCGTTACGTAATTTGTTAACGTCCTCTATGTAAGAACATGAAGATCACGTTCGATAAATGAAAAAAAGAGGAAAAAAAAGTAGTTTCATAGCAGATAGTGCAGTAGGGGAGTGGAGTATTAGAGACTTCACCATATTAGATCCATCTTCCAGAGGTTGAGTGACCACTTGCTTTCCTCGCTGCCTTTGCTTTCCCGATTTGAGAGCTGGCCTCTCGCGGAAAAGTTACCGGCGTTGAACTTACACGTGTGTAAGGGATCAGTGGTCAGTTAAATTATTCATTAATCAATGTGTTGTGGTTTAAAAAAAAAATATTGCGATTCTAAGTGACGGAGGCGAAAAAGAATGTTTAAATTAAGTAAATTTCGGACTAGTCCTTTCCCACGGGTACTTAAAAGCGCGATTTCCCAGATTTAAAAGGTACTTTCGCCTCATTCCCAGTTTTAAAAAAAAAACCCACCCATTTTAGCCTCCTAAAATTCAACTTTATTCGAGAATTGTATAAGATAGAAAGCGATGACTTACAACAAATGAATGTCAGTTAAACATCGTACCAAACTTCCCAGGTTTTTACACCCCTCACGTTGTTTCTTTTTTTTTTCCTTGGTGTTTTCTGTTTTGTTATTTTTTATTTTAACCTATATTTTTTGCTTCTGTGTAATTGTTTTTTTTTAAATTAATTTATTATTATTATTATTTTTTGCTTTGACATGTAAACTTCTTCTTCTTCTTCTTTGTTCGTCCTGAAAAGGGCGTTTGTTGCGTTGTGTCCGTTTACAGCGGAGCTGCGATATTTGCGCCTTTCGGCCTACACATCCGACTTCAGCACGGCATTTTTGGGACCGGGTTTGCCTTCCCTCTTCGATCCCTACTCACTCAGCCAGACTGCAGTGATGCAGCCTGTTTCCAGGACCACCACTTGGAGGTGGAGTAAAGTCTTGGTCAGCTCTAGTTCGCTGACCCTGACGCAAGCAGTCTAGCTATGGGCCGCTAACTGCATTCCTCACTGTTGACGCGTCTTGTAAACTAATTTGGCCATTTTGATTTGCCGTATTTGCAATGATTGGACAGGAGACGCGATGCCACTTTCGCATATCGGCAATCGTTCATATTATTTGAAATTTACAACACTATGTGTCCTAATTATAACCCATTAGAGGTTGAACTCTCATCATCAAGTTAAAAAAAAAAAAGAATATTTTCTTTGAAATAAAGTAAAATATCTCGTTATAGTTTTCTATCGTTCTGTTGATGGGATTCCGGGAAGCAGATCGTGCGACAGAAATAATAATTACATATAGACTGCAATTATTCCCGATACTCTGAAAACAGACATGGCTTTATCGAGAAAGATCTTTAGAGAGCACAGTATTTCTAAAGTCGATCTCCACAGCTGCTAGTTTGCCTACCGCTAGTATATATGAATGAAATTTATCTCTTCGGGGCACCTGTATTACTGTAATTGCAGCAAAAAATAAATAAATAAAAAATTAACCATCTGAAAGATTTACAGAGGGCAATAAAAACCAATTTAAAAAATACATCCTCGCTGCAAAATTCAGCTTATCTTCAGTATAAGATGTAGTCCTGACTGTAGCAGAACATTAACAAATTATCGAGATAGCAGCGTAGAGAACAGCTAATTTCAAAGAGTCAATTGATTGAGTTATGGGCACGCTGTGCCAACTTCGATCTGTTCAGCTTCAACCAAAATTTGTAACGCAAGGTTCAAAACACAGGTTGTTGAAAGGTAAAGAAAGATAAAGCTAAATGCTGAAATTGATGTATGGGGAATCAGCTTTTCAATATTCAGCGGAATTGTGCTGCGAAACTAGACCTTCCATTGTACTAGAGATAGACAGTAAATACCCTTTCTTTTGTGTGTGTTTTGTTAAAAGTTAACTTAACTCATTTACTTGCACAGCAAATAAAAGGTGTGCTTGAATAAAACTGCAGCGTTATCTGTAATTATCATAAGTTTATATTTGTGTATGTATACACATGTATGTGTGTGAGTGTGCATGCACGCGTGTAAATGAGTAGCCTTTGCTCTACAGAAAGCTGAGGGTTACTGATGATGATGATGACGACGACGACGATGATAATGATCTATATGTGTGCCACAAAGATTCCGTGAAAATATAATCTACTCAGTGGTGTAGGTTGGAAAGCCGCAGCTTAAGTCATGTGACATTTTGCTTCTATTTCTCAATAAGGGCAGAATGTCAGACGGGCCTGTGTGTCCAATTCTCAACCCTTTGAAAATAAAGTTCGTTCGTTCACTGCTCCGTAAACAATCATCATCATTATTTCCCTTTTCGCTCCCAATGGATCATAGGGCCATCACTGTAGCTGGTCCCCTTACAAGAAGTCTGTAGCAGGCATTCACCTGCTCCTGGTGTCTGTGTCAGTAAACAATGCACATCTCCAAAATGGTTTTTTTTTTAAAGAGGATGGAAAAAACTACATCACGGAAGAAAAACTTAGAGACAGGAAATGATATCCACTGACAGGAAGAAAGTGTAATTGTGTTTTTATTAGTCCGCAAGTTATTAAGAAAGGGGACAAAAAACTACCTACAGTTACAGGGAAATTCAAACATTACTGGGAAATTTTCTGAAAACGAAACCGTGGGAGGACAAAAATGTCCAGGGAAATCAAAGCATCAGCACGAGTTTGGTTGTAAGGCACTTTAGATACAACTGAAAGCATCTCTCTCATCCTCTCTGTCCCTCTCTGTCCCTCTCTCTCTCTCTCTCTCTCTCTCTCTCTATATATATATATATATATATATATATATATATATATATATATATATATATATATATATATATATATATATATATATATATATACGAGTTTATTTTTACCAGCCAATCGGAATAGCCCTCGTGTGTGTGTGTATAATTATATATGAGTGAGACTTCACTCAATGCACATGTTCTTCTTTTCCTGTACTGTGAGATGTTATTAACCGTTATAAAACTGTACTAATAAAAATAATGGTTATCGCCAAATTTAAAAACAAAATTTTGCTAAATTTAAAAACAAACCGACTTCATAGCTTAGAATTATTAACATTTCATTAGTGTGTATGCATGTGGGTTTTTGTTTTTTAAATATAGTTTCCAATTGTCTGTGTGTAACGCTATTCCATGATGCACTCCAGATTTAGAAACGAAACCAATTTTTGTTGTCCCCTCAGAATCACAATTGTTTCGTTGTCATAACTTTTTTTTTTAATTTTATTTTACTCGGTTTGGCCGCCCTCTAAATGTTTCTGCCCTTGTCAACAGTCGTTTTCGTCAGAAAAGTTTGACTCACTGTTTGATTTCTTAAGCGATAACGATGGTTAAAACGGTGAACACGGTTGCTTTCCAAGGACTCGATCTAGGTTCGATTCCCGGTAGGGGACGACAATTTTATTTAACTACTGAAAAGCAACAACATCATCAAAGGTCAATTAGTTACCTAGCCATCATCATCATCATGACCTTTCAACTCCCTAAGAAGCATATGCTTTATTACAAGTCTTCCTGTCCTATGCCATCAGCTCAAGGTCTTTCAGTATCTTCTTCACTCCCTTCATGTCTGTCTCCAGTTCTCTTCTCCATGTATTCCCTGGTCTTCCTCTGCCTCTCTGATCCTGTGGACTCTAGAACACGGAATGCCTGATAAATCTATCAGCAGATTTGCTCAGTCTTGTGTGACCTATCCATCACCTGATAAATCTATCAGCAGATGTGCTCAGTGTTGTGTCCTATACGTCCCAAGCGTCTTCTTCTCATATATGGTTCTTCTGTCAATTGTCTGGTTGTTCTTGCACTTGCCTAGTTCTTCTGGACTTGTCTGTTTCGCGCCATTAGTTCCCGCATTAGTGGTCTTGTCATACAACTACAATCCTTCTATTTAGCCAAGCGCCCATTTATGAGAGTGTCCGTGGATAGAGCTCAGGTCTCTCGCGGCAAAGGTCGTAGGATGGACACACGGTGGTGTCACACTATAGTCTATCAATTGTAAATGGATACCTGACTCTACTCTTGAGTCAGGAAAGGCAAAGGCAGCGAGGAGGGGGAGTGATTACTTAACCCCTCGAAGCTGGATCTAGTGTTGTGAAGTCTCTAACACTTCACTCTCCTATGGCAGTATCTACTATGAGAATACCTCTTTTTTTTTTTAAACCCATTTGTGAACGTCTGATGCTTTTTTTGGTTGTTGTTTTGTTGTTTGTCATGTTCAGAGCCATACAATAGGACTAACTTGTCTTTTGAATTGATTCTGATTTTGTGTTGGACGCAAGTTCTTTTAATCTCGGATACGGTACATTTCTATTTTTAGCATCCGATTGACAGAGTGGTTACAGCGCTAGACTCTCGCAGCAAAAGTGCCGGGTTTGAACCACTGTACCGACACGCTCCAATCTACCCAGCTGTAAATGGGTACCTGACTTTGAATTGGTCAAGGAAATGCAGCGAGAAGGGATCAGGTCACCCCACCTATCTATGCTGGACCTAGTATGGTGAAATCTCTAACACTTCACTCCCCCTCGACAGTATCTGCAATGGGACTACCTTGACCTTTTATACATTTTTTGGTCCTCATCAGACTGTTGTCTGCGATAGGGATAACTTGTTACTGTTTTTTGTCCTCATCAGACTGTTGTCGCGATAGGGATAACTTGTTACTGTTTTTTGTCCTCATCAGACTGTTGTCGCGATAGGGATAACTTGTTACTGTTTTTGTCCTCATCAGACTGTTGTCGCGATAGGGATAACTTGTTACTGTTTTTTGTCCTCATCAGACTGTTGTCGCGATAGTGATAACTTGTTACTGTTTTTTGTCCTCATCAGACTGTTGTCGCGATAGGGATAACTTGTTACTGTTTTTTGTCCTCATCAGATTGTTGTCGCGATAGGGATAACTTGTTACTGTTTTTTGTCCTCATCAGACTGTTGTCGCGATAGGGATAACTTGTTACTGTGTTTTTGTCCTCATCAGACTGTTGTCGCGATAGGGATAACTTGTTACTGTTTTTTCTTTAATCTAATTTTAAACACTACCGTCTATTTAGTCTGCATTTTGTTTTCTAAGGTGTGTATTACATTATTTGAAAAAATAAAAAATAAAAAAATAACAGAAATATATAATTAAAAACAATTTAAACCAGTTAAAGGTTATGACAACTATCCAATATTCCAGCTGAGATAATAATACCGTATTTATTAGTTAATATACCCGTCAAAATAATGGTAGGAAAAGAACTAAAGTTAACATCTTAACCTTTCAGCATCTGCAGCACATTTAGAAGACTGGGGAACTCATTTTGTTGATTCTGAATGAGGTTATTTTATCCATTTTTGTGAAGTTGTGGAAAAAAAATTGTCTTGGTTTTTTTTTTTTTTTTTTTTCAAGGAATGTAATTTATCATGTTTGTCACGTAGGGTTTATATTCATTTAATTTCCTACATCTTCTTCCTATTCTTTCACCCGAATTATCTCTTTTATTATCTCTGTATTTCCTTTTTCCTGTATATTTTTCATCCATTCGTTTTGCGAATATTATTTTCATATAATTCGCAAACTTTACCTGTTTTCCTTTCTCTAAAACTGAGAATCGCACCTGGGTGGTATTGCGTACATGTCAGTCGAGCTGGTCGGATGATAGGCGTGAATTTACAGCATTCGCTAGACATTCGTCTGAGGGTCTCTGGCCTGGGGCGTGAAAATTCACCCGAGGGACATGGAAAGTAGACAGAGAGTCTGCATTTCAGTAAACGCATGAGGTTTTTCGTCAGGAAAAACCCGGCTTAGCGTGAAAATCCACTCCGCACTGCAGACGGTGGTCTGAGATTTGCAACTCATGCAAGCCCTC
This sequence comes from Oreohelix idahoensis, assembly GCA_024509875.1. Lineage (NCBI taxonomy): Eukaryota > Metazoa > Mollusca > Gastropoda > Stylommatophora > Oreohelicidae > Oreohelix > Oreohelix idahoensis. The sequence goes on from JAMPIV010003191.1 coordinate 338,231, forward strand.
GGCCACTGATGGCTGTTACGTCACGCGATAAGCGGACGAAGGTGTTATACGGACAAGGGAGATAATTTCGCTTGGCGAAATAAGTTTGGGCTCTTTGTCTGATTTTAAGATATTGGCCCGAGTTTGAAACTTTAATTTCATTCTCGCTCATAGACTCACAGTAGATAGGTTGCTCGTAAACAGAATAGCTGTTAGCGAAGATCTCAGTTTGTTTCGGCAATTTGTCGAACTTCTAGACTTCCAGAAATATTTTCAGCATTTTTATTCTTAAGTTGTGCGACTACCTGTAATTCTGTGGTTGAGGTAATTAATATGATAGATATATAGATTTTGTGAGTGTTAAAGTGTTTAATCGCTAAATTCATTTTAATCTATTTCTTTAGCGCAGAAGAGAAATAAAGTGGTAGGCTATTATATTTTCTAGGGAAGCATTCAGTGGAAAGCAGAATAAAATTAAAATTTCTAGCTTATAACGGAAATTGTAGCTATTTATGAATTTAATTTAACCGCTAATACTCAGTCGAGTGTATTTTTCTAAACTAACGTATAAACTCTAGAATCGAGCCTCATGAATGGTGACGGAATACGCACGTGTTCCTGGTTCATGAGGATTGCTGATTTTTAAATATAACTTACGTCACGGGAAGTTTAAATGATAAGCAGAGCTCTCTGCTTGCAAGTTTAAATGTAAGTTATAACCAGTACAGATTCTGTTTATTATATTATATGTGTTATTTTTTCCTCCACACAGTGAAAGTTTTGGGGTGACCCTAACTTTACCAGCACCTAGTAGTAGTTTCCATACTTGTGAAGAAATAGACAGTCCTTATTTTGAACCACGTGGGTTTCTCAAGTACCACTGGTCTAACAGGCATATGTAACCCGAGTTAGCCAGAAATACTATATCCCAATAACGGGGTTTTCAAAGACTGTAATGATAAATACTGGACCTTGGAGCCAGGTCTTAATTTCTTCTAGAAACTCTACGTATTTTTTCTGCCTGGTGGCGCGAAATACTTCTAGTATTAACTAACATTTCCCGACTATATATATATATTTTTTGTGGACAAATCTGTGGTGTGACTAAAGTGAATCCTATACTGAGGGTAGGCACCGACCTGACATTCATCATTTCTAGAAACCTACGCTATTGACACTGTGCTCTGCTAACTCCCGCGCCTGGAATAATTTTAGGTGACTTAATCAGACATTTGAACAAATTTGCACACCCAAGTAGTCGTTCCCGGAGACTCAAAGTTAAATACGTCTTTTGGAACTGGGGACTTCTTGGCCGAAGACTGCATTTTTTTGAGTCTGTGTGAAAATCTAAAATCAGTATGTTCCAAGAGGCAGCGAGCAAAGTCGTGAGTACCTGTATGAGAGGCCATGGCGGAAAGAATGAGTGTACGCTGGTTTGAGTGATATTTTCACTATTATATCTTTGACACCCTGTTGCTGTCCTATTTTTTTTTTTCAATCTGCATAATTTGTTGCTAAGGCTAGAGTTCTTGTGTTTTTGTCTTAGGTTAAATCAGATTTTTTTTTCAAACTCTGTGCATATAATTACGAGATAAAACAAAGAAAAACTCTTAGACTCAAACCCTATGTATCTGTGACTCGGGCGCCATCATCTGTTCTCTTAACGGGGCCGGGCTAAACCTAGAGTTAACACTATAACGGGGCTATCATCCTTGCAACATTTCCTTGAATTTTTATGACTATGTGTATATGTATTTTCCTTGATGTACTTTCTTTGATGTTGTGAGCCGATTTTTCCTGATATTAAAATCGCTCTTGAACTTAATAATCGTGTTTGGTCAGCTCGTTCTAGATAATATATATATATCATTGTTATAGTTTTCCCACGTCTGTGTGTTTACCGGTCGTCACGTGTATGTGCGTGCCTGTGAGTGATAGAAATATACGTAATCGGTATATTGGTGTAGTCTGTCGGACGCTGTAACAACTGTTGTAGAAGATAGGTGAGAGAGAGAAGAATTCTTTTCGCTTTCAGAGACAGCCACTATATCAAAATCTATCATCTCACGTGTGTGGAAATTCTATTACCTTTCACTAACTCTCACTGAGTCTATCACCTATTCCAACCTATTCAGAAGGGACCAAACCTAGTCTTAATTCTCCTATCGTAAATCTACGACAAATAGTCGCTCGTTACCGGGAATTGAACCCAAAATCCTAAGGCGATACGACAAATGGGTTCTCGTCCGTAGGATTTTTGAACTTAGAATAGGAAGACGAGTACGACAAATGTGGACTCGTCTATCTGGATTTTGAACTTAAGATTCTGTATTCTGATATAGAGTAAGAGTGTGATGTCTTGTGACTGTGTATCTTTTTTAAAAATAATTATCCCCTAGACTAGCGATCTGTTTACGGGCGTGCTGACCACACAAACTAATAAGTTTTTTTTCCACAGCATCTTTGTATAATATACATTTTGGTTACAGGTTGATTTTGTCGGGATATATGTTAACTGCTGATTGTAATACTAAAATGCTGGTAAAGTGGTGAGTGTATAACATTCACTGGGTACTGAGGCAGAACGGCGTTTGAACTAAGTTAAGGAGTGTGTTTCGGACTTTTTGTCCAGATTAATTCCCTCCCTTACCCGATCTGACTTCAGGGGCGAACTTATAGTGGATTTTTAAAAATTAAGGGATTATTTTTCTCTTTAATTTTTGCAATATTCTTTTGCTTTTCCACTGTAGCAACTTATTTTTTCAGTTGTAATCTTAACTACCATTTAGTTGGCGTAGTCGTGTTTTGCATTAAGTGCTTTATTGCCGATAATAGCAGCGATAGTTAGATTTTATTTTGGAGGAGGTATCCCAGGGTTAAATATATCATCTTTTGATTTTTGGGAATTTTTTTTCTCGTAAGTGGTAGGAACCAGTGTATCCTTTTTCCTATTTTCTTTCTCCACTAGTCTCAGTCACTGACCTAATATGGCCGAGAGAGCAAAGCTTAGACAGCTTCTCAGGGACGAAGCGAGACAAGAAGGTTTGGACGGAGACGAAGCGAAAGCTTTTGTCAGAGACGAACTTGAGAGATATGATGCGGAGAGGAAAGCAGCTGAAGCTAAAGAGGAAAAAGAAGAACTCAAGAGGAAAGAAGCAGAAGCTAGAGAGAGGGAAAGGGAAGACCGTCTTTTACAGCAGAAGAAGATGGACGAGGAAATGGAAATTCGCAGGATGCAGCATGAGGAAAGAGAGAAGGAGAGACAGCATTTGGAAAGAGAAAATGAGCAACGACGACAGCATGAGTTGGCTCTTAAAACTCTAGAATTCCAAAGTCGTGGTGCTGCCTCTACCTCCAGCAATGGAGAATCTTCTCCTCATTCCTCCCTAACTGATCCTTCTAACACTCAATCTCTTCAACTAAACGCTATGTCTTTCACTCTTGAGTCTTTCCCTTGTCCAAATGAGAAGATTGACACATGGTTAGAAAAATTTGAGAAAATTGCAACTCAGTAGGGGTTAGAGAGGTCGCGTTGGAATAGGTATCTTTCCCAGGCCCTACAGGGTTCTGCTTATGATGTTTATTCTAAGCTGGAAAGTAGCCAACAAGACGACTACGATGTGTTGAAGAAAGCGTTACTGGAGCGCTTTGAAATGAACGCTCGCAAGTTTTTGCAACTGTTTCGCAACAGCCGGAAAGAGAATTCTGAAACTTTTCACCAGTTCTCATCTCGTCTTAAGGGATATCTAACAAAGTGCCTTGAGCTTTCGCAGCTCCCCTCTACCTATGAAGGTCTTGAGGAACTTGTTCTAACTGAACAGATAAAGAACACTTTGTCTGCTGATACCCGGAGATTTCTCGCTGAGCAGGGGGCAGAAAAACTTGAAGACATTTTGGAAAAGTCTGAGCGTTATCACAATGCGCTGGCTGAACTACCGGCCACAAAGCGGAAACCGACAGAGGAGCATTTTCGAAAACATAACCTAGAGCAATCTTCTCAGGCTTCTAACCTAAAGAACCACAGAGAAACTGGACCTCAAAACCCCCCTCCTGAAAAATCCAAGTTCTACAAGAACAAGTACCCCAACCACCCCAAACAGTCTGATCAACCCGACCGTCCTTCATGGCAGCGCAGCCAGAAAGGACAAGGTGGCAAAGGGAGAACCCCTGAGCACGGGACATATGATCAGACCGAGCACACCGAGCCAAAACGCATCGGATGCTTATTGACAGTCTCGCAAGGCGGAATTATTGACAGTGATTCCCAACCTGTTGGGGATAGACCCTCAACGCGAGGTATTGTTATTTTGAACGGTTCTCAAACTTCTTGCTTATTTGACACGGGGCTTTCTTACGATTGCATTGTTGCCAGAAACCTGGTTAAACCCGGTCAAGAGACAGGAGAGACCGTCCAACTTTGTGGAGTTCGTAAGAGTGATGCACCTACAGCGCTTCCCATCGCATTGGTGGAGATACACTCTGACTTTGTCAGAGGTGTGATCAAAGCAGCTGTTATGGATGATCCCATCTACCCAGTCATACTTGGCGGGAGATACGTGTGTATTGGGAAACCGGAAGAGCCGATTGTGGCAGCAGTAACTACAAGAGGGCAAACCAGAAGGAACGGGAGCCTGCGCCTAATTTGTTACCCAAGGAACTTAAAGAAGCGCAATACAAGGACCCTACTGACTTGTCGGTACTTTGAGCACTCTTTTCTTTTTTTTCGCCTTTCTACTTCGGGATCATGTTTATTCTTTTTCATATTTTTCTTGACTCTGCCAGACAACAGGATCTTTTTGGGGAACAAACCTTTAATACGTAACTTGATGTTCTTTCACTGTTTTTGTGTTTTTACTTGAGGCACTTGGTTCTTTTTTTTTCTTTTTTCAATGGGTTACTTTTTTGTTGCAAACTCCTAAGGGGTTAAACCATTTTTTTTGAAAACCTGGTAAGCCAGTATTCCTTTGCTTTCTTTTTTATTTCTTTTTTCTAGAGGCCCGCACAAACCATACTATTTTTTGCTTTAATTTCTTTTTACAGGCCTTTTTTGGACTTTATTTTTCCCAGATAGGAACTTTCATGCCTATGGCTTTTTTTCTTTTATGGACACTTTTTTCAATGTCTTTGTATTGTTTTTTTTTTTTCTTTTCTTTTTTTAAGAAACCCCCAAGTCGACCTGCGTCCTGATTCTTTTTTTTTTTTTTTTTTGTTTTTCTTTTTTCTACTTACATTAAACTAGACATCCTTTTTTTTTGTTTATTCATTTTTCTTTACATTCACTTATTAGGGCAGAAACTTGTGAGTGTAAGCCAACGTCCACGTCTTTTTTTTTTTCTTACATTTTTTTCCAAGGAGTTTGGCACCCTGCTTTAAGGAAACTGTCCCATGGTAAGGAACCCAACGCACGGGGGGACATTTTTTCATCAAGGAATGGCGTACTTTATCGCTGAACGGGCAAGGCCTGACCAAGGTTACAACCAGCTCCTAGTACCGAACACAGTACAGAAGCCAAATCCTAGAAATGGGGCACTCTATTCCCTTCAGCGAACATATGGGACAGAACGCCACAAACCACGTATAACCACTCATTATTGGTGGCCAGGAGTAAATACTGATTTACATCAGGTACGTCAAAATCCTGTGCCCAGTGCCAACGTGTACCACCCAAGCAACGGACAGCCCCAGTCCACATGGGTGAAATGCCAATAGTGGGAACACATACGAACGGGTTGTGATCGACACTTTAGGACCCTTCTCCAGGACTAAAAGCTGGAACAGGTTCCTCCTGACATTAGTCGATACATGCACTTTATGGGCAGAAGCTATCCCGCTAACATGCGCAGATGCCAAGCATGTCGCAGAAGCCCTCGTGCAGATTTTCACTCGGTTGGGATTCCCTCAGCAAGTGTTGACGGATAATGGATCTCCATACCGAAACCTGTTGATGGATGAGATCGTTAAGATCTAGTGTTGAGAGGGGACCCCCAGCACATCCACACTAAGACCCATATACTCCGGCCTGGAAATGGGGCTCGTGGGATAACGTGCTAATGGAAACCTCACCATGATGCTAAGTAAACTGGCACAAGTGAAACCTGAAGATTGGGATCTTTGTATTCCTGCAGCATTATTTGGCTACAGAGAATCTCCTCATACTTCCACAGGATTTCCGCCAGCTACGCTCTTATTCGGCAGACCCATTAAGGGCCCGCTTGAAGCCTTACTTCAGTCTCTGACAGACGAGAAGGCTGATGAGACAGTTGTCTCAGCCAGTAAATATGTGTCGGTTTTAAAGGAACGGTTGAAACTAGGGTGGGGACCTAGCAACGAATAACTTTAAGCGAGCACGCACCAAGCACTACGCTAACCGATACAGGAAAGTCGCGGAAGAGAGAGAACTGGAAGCAGGAGAGAAAGTTTTGGTGTTGCTCCCTACCGAGAACAACCAACTGAAGATCGGATGGCAAGGGCCGTTTACCGTCCTGAAAAAGATTTCTAAGGCTAACTACCAGAACACTATTGAAGGAAAGGAGAAGGTTTTCCATTTAAATCTCTTAAAGAGATACTTGGAAAAACCAGTGCCAACCTCCGACCATCTCCTGACGATCGCCAAAACTGACGAAGATGACGATAGTGGCAGGGATATTCCACCGCTATCACAGGAAATCTTTCAAAAATGTCAGAAGCGGCGACGCTCTTTCAAGCGCGCATATGAGACATTCCAGGGGAAGGAAACTTTGAGGAGTGGACTTGAGTAGGAATTGCACAGAGATGGAGGGGGAAGAGGAGAGGGAAGAAGACAGACACCCCGAAGCTACGGTTATAGGAAATTAAACTCCATAACGTAGACATGGAGTGCTTCCATATCTTAAAGGGGGGAGGCTCTGTCACGTAGGGTTTATATTCATTTAATTTCCTACATCTTCTTCCTATTCTTTCACCCGAATTATCTCTTTTATTATCTCTGTATTTCCTTTTTCCTGTATATTTTTCATCCATTCGTTTTGCGAATATTATTTTCATATAATTCGCAAACTTTACCTGTTTTCCTTTCTCTAAAACTGAGAATCGCACCTGGGTGGTATTGCGTACATGTCAGTCGAGCTGGTCGGATGATAGGCGTGAATTTACAGCATTCGCTAGACATTCGTCTGAGGGTCTCTGGCCTGGGGCGTGAAAATTCACCCGAGGGACATGGAAAGTAGACAGAGAGTCTGCATTTCAGTAAACGCATGAGGTTTTTTCGTCAGGAAAAACCCGGCTTAGCGTGAAAATCCACTCCGCACTGCAGACGGTGGTCTGAGATTTGCAACTCATGCAAGCCCTCGGCCACTGATGGCTGTTACGTCACGCGATAAGCGGACGAAGGTGTTATACGGACAAGGGAGATAATTTCGCTTGGCGAAATAAGTTTGGGCTCTTTGTCTGATTTTAAGATATTGGCCCGAGTTTGAAACTTTAATTTCATTCTCGCTCATAGACTCACAGTAGATAGGTTGCTCGTAAACAGAATAGCTGTTAGCGAAGATCTCAGTTTGTTTCGGCAATTTGTCGAACTTCTAGACTTCCAGAAATATTTTCAGCATTTTTATTCTTAAGTTGTGCGACTACCTGTAATTCTGTGGTTGAGGTAATTAATATGATAGATATATAGATTTTGTGAGTGTTAAAGTGTTTAATCGCTAAATTCATTTTAATCTATTTCTTTAGCGCAGAAGAGAAATAAAGTGGTAGGCTATTATATTTTCTAGGGAAGCATTCAGTGGAAAGCAGAATAAAATTAAAATTTCTAGCTTATAACGGAAATTGTAGCTATTTATGAATTTAATTTAACCGCTAATACTCAGTCGAGTGTATTTTTCTAAACTAACGTATAAACTCTAGAATCGAGCCTCATGAATGGTGACGGAATACGCACGTGTTCCTGGTTCATGAGGATTGCTGATTTTTAAATATAACTTACGTCACGGGAAGTTTAAATGATAAGCAGAGCTCTCTGCTTGCAAGTTTAAATGTAAGTTATAACCAGTACAGATTCTGTTTATTATATTATATGTGTTATTTTTCCTCCACACAGTGAAAGTTTTGGGGTGACCCTAACTTTACCAGCACCTAGTAGTAGTTTCCATACTTGTGAAGAAATAGACAGTCCTTATTTTGAACCACGTGGGTTTCTCAAGTACCACTGGTCTAACAGGCATATGTAACCCGAGTTAGCCAGAAATACTATATCCCAATAACGGGGTTTTCAAAGACTGTAATGATAAATACTGGACCTTGGAGCCAGGTCTTAATTTCTTCTAGAAACTCTACGTATTTTTTCTGCCTGGTGGCGCGAAATACTTCTAGTATTAACTAACATTTCCCGACTATATATATATATTTTTTGTGGACAAATCTGTGGTGTGACTAAAGTGAATCCTATACTGAGGGTAGGCACCGACCTGACATTCATCATTTCTAGAAACCTACGCTATTGACACTGTGCTCTGCTAACTCCCGCGCCTGGAATAATTTTAGGTGACTTAATCAGACATTTGAACAAATTTGCACACCCAAGTAGTCGTTCCCGGAGACTCCAAGTTAAATACGTCTTTTGGAACTGGGGACTTCTTGGCCGAAGACTGCATTTTTTTGAGTCTGTGTGAAAATCTAAAATCAGTGTGTTCCAAGAGGCAGCGAGCAAAGTCGTGAGTACCTGTATGAGAGGCCATGGCGGAAAGAATGAGTGTACGCTGGTTTGAGTGATATTTTCACTATTATATCTTTGACACCCTGTTGCTGTCCTATTTTTTTTTTTCAATCTGCATAATTTGTTGCTAAGGCTAGAGTTCTTGTGTTTTTGTCTTAGGTTAAATCAGATTTTTTTCAAACTCTGTGCATATAATTACGAGATAAAACAAAGAAAACTCTTAGACTCAAACCCTATGTATCTGTGACTCGGGCGCCATCATCTGTTCTCTTAACGGGGCCGGGCTAAACCTAGAGTTAACACTATAACGGGGCTATCATCCTTGCAACATTTCCTTGAATTTTTATGACTATGTGTATATGTATTTTCCTTGATGTACTTTCTTTGATGTTGTGAGCCGATTTTTCCTGATATTAAAATCGCTCTTGAACTTAATAATCGTGTTTGGTCAGCTCGTTCTAGATAATATATATATATATCATTGTTATAGTTTTCCCACGTCTGTGTGTTTACCGGTCGTCACGTGTATGTGCGTGCCTGTGAGTGATAGAAATATACGTAATCGGTATATTGGTGTAGTCTGTCGGACGCTGTAACAACTGTTGTAGAAGATAGGTGAGAGAGAGAAGAATTCTTTTCGCTTTCAGAGACAGCCACTATATCAAAATCTATCATCTCACGTGTGTGGAAATTCTATTACCTTTCACTAACTCTCACTGAGTCTATCACCTATTCCAACCTATTCAGAAGGGACCAAACCTAGTCTTAATTCTCCTATCGTAAATCTACGACAAATAGTCGCTCGTTACCGGGAATTGAACCCAAAATCCTAAGGCGATACGACAAATGGGTTCTCGTCCGTAGGATTTTTGAACTTAGAATAGGAAGACGAGTACGACAAATGTGGACTCGTCTATCTGGATTTTGAACTTAAGATTCTGTATTCTGATATAGAGTAAGAGTGTGATGTCTTGTGACTGTGTATCTTTTTTAAAAATAATTATCCCCTAGACTAGCGATCTGTTTACGGGCGTGCTGACCACACAAACTAATAAGTTTTTTTTCCACAGCATCTTTGTATAATATACATTTTGGTTACAGGTTGATTTTGTCGGGATATATGTTAACTGCTGATTGTAATACTAAAATGCTGGTAAAGTGGTGAGTGTATAACATTCACTGGGTACTGAGGCAGAACGGCGTTTGAACTAAGTTAAGGAGTGTGTTTCGGACTTTTTGTCCAGATTAATTCCCTCCCTTACCCGATCTGACTTCAGGGGCGAACTTATAGTGGATTTTTTAAAATTAAGGGATTATTTTTCTCTTTAATTTTTGCAATATTCTTTTGCTTTTCCACTGTAGCAACTTATTTTTCAGTTGTAATCTTAACTACCATTTAGTTGGCGTAGTCGTGTTTTGCATTAAGTGCTTTATTGCCGATAATAGCAGCGATAGTTAGATTTTATTTTGGAGGAGGTATCCCAGGGTTAAATATATCATCTTTTGATTTTTGGTAATTTTTTTTCTCGTAAGTGGTAGGAACCAGTGTATCCTTTTTCCTATTTTCTTTCTCCACTAGTCTCAGTCACTGACCTAATATGGCCGAGAGAGCAAAGCTTAGACAGCTTCTCAGGGACGAAGCGAGACAAGAAGGTTTGGACGGAGACGAAGCGAAAGCTTTTGTCAGAGACGAACTTGAGAGATATGATGCGGAGAGGAAAGCAGCTGAAGCTAAAGAGGAAAAAGAAGAACTCAAGAGGAAAGAAGCAGAAGCTAGAGAGAGGGAAAGGGAAGACCGTCTTTTACAGCAGAAGAAGATGGACGAGGAAATGGAAATTCGCAGGATGCAGCATGAGGAAAGAGAGAAGGAGAGACAGCATTTGGAAAGAGAAAATGAGCAACGACGACAGCATGAGTTGGCTCTTAAAACTCTAGAATTCCAAAGTCGTGGTGCTGCCTCTACCTCCAGCAATGGAGAATCTTCTCCTCATTCTCCTCCCTAACTGATCCTTCTAACACTCAATCTCTTCAACTAAACGCTATGTCTTTCACTCTTGAGTCTTTCCCTTGTCCAAATGAGAAGATTGACACATGGTTAGAAAAATTTGAGAAAATTGCAACTCTGTACGGGTTAGAGAGGTCGCGTTGGAATATGAAACTTTCCCAGGCCCTAAAAGGTTCTGCTTATGATGTTTATTCTAAGCTGGAAAGTAGCCAACAAGACGACTACGATGTGTTGAAGAAAGCGTTACTGGAGCGCTTTGAAATGAACGCTCGCAAGTTTTTGCAACTGTTTCGCAACAGCCGGAAAGAGAATTCTGAAACTTTTCACCAGTTCTCATCTCGTCTTAAGGGATATCTAACAAAGTGCCTTGAGCTTTCGCAGCTCCCCTCTACCTATGAAGGTCTTGAGGAACTTGTTCTAACTGAACAAATAAAGAACACTTTGTCTGCTGATACCCGGAGATTTCTCGCTGAGCAGGGGGCAGAAAAACTTGAAGACATTTTGGAAAAGTCTGAGCGTTATCACAATGCGCTGGCTGAACTACCGGCCACAAAGCGGAAACCGACAGAGGAGCATTTTCGAAAACATAACCTAGAGCAATCTTCTCAGGCTTCTAACCTAAAGAACCACAGAGAAACTGGACCTCAAAACCCCCCTCCTGAAAAATCCAAGTTCTACAAGAACAAGTACCCCAACCACCCCAAACAGTCTGATCAACCCGACCGTCCTTCATGGCAGCGTGGCCAGAAAGGTCAAGGTGGCAAAGGGAGAACCCCTGAGCACGGGACATATGATCAGACCGAGCACACCGAGCCAAAACGCATCGGATGCTTATTGACAGTCTCGCAAGGCGGAATTATTGACAGTGATTCCCAACCTGTTGGGGATAGACCCTCAACGCGAGGTATTGTTATTTTGAACGGTTCTCAAACTTCTTGCTTATTTGACACGGGGCTTTCTTACGATTGCATTGTTGCCAGAAACCTGGTTAAACCCGGTCAAGAGACAGGAGAGACCGTCAAACTTTGTGGAGTTCGTAAGAGTGATGCACCTACAGCGCTTCCCATCGCATTGGTGGAGATACACTCTGACTTTGTCAGAGGTGTGATCAAAGCAGCTGTTATGGATGATCCCATCTACCCAGTCATACTTGGCGGGAGATACGTGTGTATTGGGAAACCGGAAGAGCCGATTGTGGCAGCAGTAACTACAAGAGGGCAAACCAAGAAGGAACGGGAGCCTGCGCCTAATTTGTTACCCAAGGAACTTAAAGAAGCGCAATACAAGGACCCTACTTTGGCACCCTGCTTTAGGAAACTGCCCATGGCTAAGGAACCCAAACAGCACGGGGACATTTTTTCTAAGGATGGCGTACTTTATCGCAGAACGGGCAAGCCTGACCAAGGTTACAACCAGCTCCTAGTACCGAAACAGTACAGAAGCCAAATCCTAGAAATGGGGCACTCTCTTCCCTTCAGCGGACATATGGGACAGAACGCCACAAACCAACGTATAACCACTCATTATTGGTGGCCAGGAGTGAATACTGATATTATCAGGTACGTCAAATCCTGTGCCCAGTGCCAACGTGTACCACCCAAGCAACGGACACCCCCAGTCCACATGGGTGAAATGCCAATAATGGGAACACCATTCGAACGGGTTGTGATCGACATTTTAGGGCCTTTCGAAAGGACTAAAAGAAGGAACAGGTTCATCCTGACCTTAGTCGATACATGCACTTTATGGGCAGAAGCTATCCCGCTAACATGCGCAGATGCCAAGCATGTCGCAGAAGCCCTCGTGCAGATTTTCACTCGGTTGGGATTCCCTCAGCAAGTGTTGACGGATAATGGATCTCCATACCGAAACCTGTTGATGGATGAGATCGTTAAGATCTTGAGGACCCAGCACATCCACACTAAGCCATATACTCCGGCCGGAAATGGGCTCGTGGAACGTGCTAATGGAAACCTCAACATGATGCTAAGTAAACTGGCACAAGTGAAACCTGAAGATTGGGATCTTTGTATTCCTGCAGCATTATTTGGCTACAGAGAATCTCCTCATACTTCCACAGGATTTCCGCCAGCTACGCTCTTATTCGGCAGACCCATTAAGGGCCCGCTTGAAGCCTTACTTCAGTCTCTGACAGACGAGAAGGCTGATGAGACAGTTGTCTCAGCCAGTAAATATGTGTCGGTTTTAAAGGAACGGTTGAAACTAGGGTGGGACCTAGCAACGAATAACTTTAAGCGAGCACGCACCAAGCACGCTAACCGATACAGGAAAGTCGCGGAAGAGAGAGAACTGGAAGCAGGAGAGAAAGTTTTGGTGTTGCTCCCTACCGAGAACAACCAACTGAAGATCGGATGGCAAGGGCCGTTTACCGTCCTGAAAAAGATTTCTAAGGCTAACTACCAGATCTCTATTGAAGGAAAGGTGAAGGTTTTCCATTTAAATCTCTTAAAGAGATACTTGGAAAAACCAGTGCCAACCTCCGACCATCTCCTGACGATCGCCAAAACTGACGAAGATGACGATAGTGGCAGGGATATTCCACCGCTATCACAGGAAATCTTTCAAAAATGTCAGAAGCGGCGACGCTCTTTCAAGCGCGCATATGAGACATTCCAGGGGAAGGAAACTTTGAGGAGTGGACTTGAGTAGGAATTGCACAGAGATGGAGGGGGAAGAGGAGAGGGAAGAAGACAGACACCCCGAAGCTACGGTTATAGGAAATTAAACTCCATAACGTAGACATGGAGTGCTTCCATATCTTAAAGGGGGGAGGCTCTGTCACGTAGGGTTTATATTCATTTAATTTCCTACATCTTCTTCCTATTCTTTCACCCGAATTATCTCTTTTATTATCTCTGTATTTCCTTTTTCCTGTATATTTTTCATCCATTCGTTTTGCGAATATTATTTTCATATAATTCGCAAACTTTACCTGTTTTCCTTTCTCTAAAACTGAGAATCGCACCTGGGTGGTATTGCGTACATGTCAGTCGAGCTGGTCGGATGATAGGCGTGAATTTACAGCATTCGCTAGACATTCGTCTGAGGGTCTCTGGCCTGGGGCGTGAAAATTCACCCGAGGGACATGGAAAGTAGACAGAGAGTCTGCATTTCAGTAAACGCATGAGGTTTTTCGTCAGGAAAAACCCGGCTTAGCGTGAAAATCCACTCCGCACTGCAGACGGTGGTCTGAGATTTGCAACTCATGCAAGCCCTCGGCCACTGATGGCTGTTACGTCACGCGATAAGCGGACGAAGGTGTTATACGGACAAGGGAGATAATTTCGCTTGGCGAAATAAGTTTGGGCTCTTTGTCTGATTTTAAGATATTGGCCCGAGTTTGAAACTTTAATTTCATTCTCGCTCATAGACTCACAGTAGATAGGTTGCTCGTAAACAGAATAGCTGTTAGCGAAGATCTCAGTTTGTTTCGGCAATTTGTCGAACTTCTAGACTTCCAGAAATATTTTCAGCATTTTTATTCTTAAGTTGTGCGACTACCTGTAATTCTGTGGTTGAGGTAATTAATATGATAGATATATAGATTTTGTGAGTGTTAAAGTGTTTAATCGCTAAATTCATTTTAATCTATTTCTTTAGCGCAGAAGAGAAATAAAGTGGTAGGCTATTATATTTTCTAGGGAAGCATTCAGTGGAAAGCAGAATAAAATTAAAATTTCTAGCTTATAACGGAAATTGTAGCTATTTATGAATTTAATTTAACCGCTAATACTCAGTCGAGTGTATTTTTCTAAACTAACGTATAAACTCTAGAATCGAGCCTCATGAATGGTGACGGAATACGCACGTGTTCCTGGTTCATGAGGATTGCTGATTTTTAAATATAACTTACGTCACGGGAAGTTTAAATGATAAGCAGAGCTCTCTGCTTGCAAGTTTAAATGTAAGTTATAACCAGTACAGATTCTGTTTATTATATTATATGTGTTATTTTTCCTCCACACAGTGAAAGTTTTGGGGTGACCCTAACTTTACCAGCACCTAGTAGTAGTTTCCATACTTGTGAAGAAATAGACAGTCCTTATTTTGAACCACGTGGGTTTCTCAAGTACCACTGGTCTAACAGGCATATGTAACCCGAGTTAGCCAGAAATACTATATCCCAATAACGGGGTTTTCAAAGACTGTAATGATAAATACTGGACCTTGGAGCCAGGTCTTAATTTCTTCTAGAAACTCTACGTATTTTTTCTGCCTGGTGGCGCGAAATACTTCTAGTATTAACTAACATTTCCCGACTATATATATATATATTTTTTGTGGACAAATCTGTGGTGTGACTAAAGTGAATCCTATACTGAGGGTAGGCACCGACCTGACATTCATCATTTCTAGAAACCTACGCTATTGACACTGTGCTCTGCTAACTCCCGCGCCTGGAATAATTTTAGGTGACTTAATCAGACATTTGAACAAATTTGCACACCCAAGTAGTCGTTCCCGGAGACTCCAAGTTAAATACGTCTTTTGGAACTGGGGACTTCTTGGCCGAAGACTGCATTTTTTTGAGTCTGTGTGAAAATCTAAAATCAGTGTGTTCCAAGAGGCAGCGAGCAAAGTCGTGAGTACCTGTATGAGAGGCCATGGCGGAAAGAATGAGTGTACGCTGGTTTGAGTGATATTTTCACTATTATATCTTTGACACCCTGTTGCTGTCCTATTTTTTTTTTCAATCTGCATAATTTGTTGCTAAGGCTAGAGTTCTTGTGTTTTTGTCTTAGGTTAAATCAGATTTTTTTCAAACTCTGTGCATATAATTACGAGATAAAACAAAGAAAACTCTTAGACTCAAACCCTATGTATCTGTGACTCGGGCGCCATCATCTGTTCTCTTAACGGGGCCGGGCTAAACCTAGAGTTAACACTATAACGGGGCTATCATCCTTGCAACATTTCCTTGAATTTTTATGACTATGTGTATATGTATTTTCCTTGATGTACTTTCTTTGATGTTGTGAGCCGATTTTTTCCTGATATTAAAATCGCTCTTGAACTTAATAATCGTGTTTGGTCAGCTCGTTCTAGATAATATATATATATATCATTGTTATAGTTTTCCCACGTCTGTGTGTTTACCGGTCGTCACGTGTATGTGCGTGCCTGTGAGTGATAGAAATATACGTAATCGGTATATTGGTGTAGTCTGTCGGACGCTGTAACAACTGTTGTAGAAGATAGGTGAGAGAGAGAAGAATTCTTTTCGCTTTCAGAGACAGCCACTATATCAAAATCTATCATCTCACGTGTGTGGAAATTCTATTACCTTTCACTAACTCTCACTGAGTCTATCACCTATTCCAACCTATTCAGAAGGGACCAAACCTAGTCTTAATTCTCCTATCGTAAATCTACGACAATGTTCCCTGTCAAAAGGGAAACTATCAAACCGCCACATACACCCAAATTATTATTATTATATATATATATATATATATATATATATATATATATATATATATATATATATATATATATATATATATATATATATATATATATATATATATATATATATATATATGTGTGTGTTGTGCGTGTGTGCGTGTGTATATATATATATATATATAGTGTGTGTGTGTGTGTGTGTGTGTGTATATATATATATATATATATATATATATATATATATATATATATATATATATAATAACAACTAGTAAATATACCCGTCAAAATAATGACAGAAAAAAAATAATAAAACTAGCGTCTTAACCTTTCAGCATCTGCAGCACATTTAGAAGATTGGGGAACTCATTTAGTGATTCTGAATGAAGTTATTTTATCAATGTTTGTAAAGTTTTGAAAAAAATATTGTCAGCTGCTATTTTTCAGGGGATCTTCTTCCCTGACAATGGGAATAATCAAACGGCATAATAAAAAAATTAGCAATAAAATATATTGTAGATTTTTGACACTTTACTATGTGTTTTCTATTTCTTATTTTAACATAACTGTAACTTTTGTAGGGGAAAAATACAAGCGTCGTGCAGTTTTGTGCAAGGACCTGAATCACACTTTTACATAATTTCCAGACTGCAACTTTGGTGGGAAAAATCTTGTGACTGACATTCGTAACGGCACGCCTGAGAGAATTAAATATGTCGGAGATATAGGTAGTCCAAGAGGGAGTTGTTATCTATTACGGCAAAAATTTAATTATTGCAGATAAAAGTAAACAAATGCGGATAAAAGCTAACTATTGTGGATAAAAGTTAACTATTGTGGATAAAAACTAACTATTGCGGATTGGTAAAGAACAAATGTTAATATGTTATGTAGTATTGCCACACACTGGCATATAGTCATTGCTATTGAGGAAATATGTCTCTTTGTGGTAACTCATGTTTTTGACGGTTTTTAACTTATATTGAACGCTGCATATTTAATACGTCACCGGTTGTCTATGACGTAACGCGTTTGCGCTAATTTATTCTAACGGCTAATATTCGTGGCCTTTAGTTATTTCAAGTCATCCAAGTAAGACGTGTTTTTCAAGCTCCCAGAATTGTGGAGGAATATTGTATATTTAAGTGGCATAAACTAACTTCGAAGGCCGCCACTATGTTTTCTAAGATGGTCCTGAACTTATACAGAAGTTCCACCTCTTACAGAGAAGTATAACTCAAGTATTTTATATTCACGTTTTCTGGTCCACATTACTTGGGTGTCGTTGCCTGACACGCACATTTTAATACAGCGGCCAGGACTGAATAATTGAGACGATGTATTTTGATGTCTAACTACTATGAATGCCTATATATTATGGACTGACTATGCACATGTATATTTTTGAGGAGACTTCATTCAATACTCTCCAACTATGCCATTGTTCCTGAGTTGAATAAATGTTAAGCGAAACGTATCGTGGACCCACTACAAGATGTCTTGTGTTCTTCGGCAAGTTATGTCCTGTGATGACCATTCGCGTGTCCATTCATGTTGTCAGCATGATGTATGAACGTTAACAATACTTTATACTACAAGAACTAAACTAAACCAAACAAGAAAGAAAACCGTGATGCAACACAGATGAAAGCTAACTATCGTGGATAACAGCTAACTATTGCGGATAAAAGTTAACTTTTGCAGATAAAAGTTACGGTAACTATTGCGGATAAAAGTAGAAACATAATTTACGTAAGAAGCGAGTATGACTCTTATTTTTTGTGTGTGCCGTCATATTCTTACCACACCCCCCACACCATCGTCACACAAATAGTTTACACCCCCCCCCCCACACACACACACTGCATGACGTTGTATGTGAACAACCTCTTAAAGAAGTTATCTTTATGTTTTCATATTAAAGCACAAACTGGTTATAAATAGCAAAAAGATACATAATTTTCAGAAATTATAGCAACACAAAACATATTATGTTTCTAGGCCTTGACGTCTCATGATGTTAAATTTTAAAACCAACTCCAGGAACACATTTGTCTCAGCTGAATCAAGGAAATGACACGTCTGCAACACTCGTTCTGTGGACTTTAAAATTTTTTGTGGACTTGATCCTAGACTTTGTCCTAGACTTGATCCTAGACTTGATCCTAGAATAAATATAGATTATTTTTAACATCACTATCATCATTTTACTTTGCACTCCTCACGTGGCATGGAGCAACCACTGCATCTGGTCTCGTAGGAACCTACATCAAGCAGTCACATGATCTTGCAGCGGTAGTTTCTACGGCTATAGGTTTTACATGAGGAAGATGCCAGGACCTAGCACAACCCCGTATTAATAGCCTTGTACGACATGCCTGGGGGTGCAATAGTCCAATTCATTCTGTGTATCTTCAGAGAAACCCGAGAATTACACGGGGGAATTTTTAACATATTGAAACATAATTGAACTCATAGGATGAAACTGGGAGAAAACTTATGTCCATGAGTTGCTTTTTATTAAAAATAAAACTTTCAGTTGGAATTTTATGATTTTGTGATCTACTGCCTGAACTCATTCTTTAATGATTAGCATGCAGAGAACCACTCAGAAGAGTTGAGTACTTAACATTCATGAAATTTCTAACTGATTTACTTGATTACACATCTACTGAATTTATGTTAAAGATAAGTAGGCTTGTACTGTAATTATTTTTACTCGAAATATGGACATGAAGGTTTGTATTGTAAACGCGTTTAAGCCTATTTATAAGCACGTAAACTGAAATGTGTACACTGAGAGAACTGAAGAGGTCAATGAAGATTTATTTTTAACAATGAAAAAAATACGGTTAATCTTATTTGTTACTTTATTCAACCCTACGCTGGCTTGCCCCGTGTAGCCCCCGGGGGGTATGTGGAATAAAGAATAGGATTACTGCTTCATCAGACATGTTGTACAAGGCGTCACAACAGATTGGGATACCATCTATTCAACA
The DNA here is from genome assembly GCA_024509875.1 of Oreohelix idahoensis. NCBI lineage: Eukaryota > Metazoa > Mollusca > Gastropoda > Stylommatophora > Oreohelicidae > Oreohelix > Oreohelix idahoensis. The sequence continues at coordinate 357,333 of JAMPIV010003191.1, forward strand.
AGCTAAAGCTAGGAACTTTCGATAAGTGTAACAGTGGCTCTGATAAAATAACTGCTGAACGTCTGCTTCAAAGATGCCGAACTTGTGAGAAACAGAGAAAGCACATATGGTCGTCACCAGTACCATTCCTGGAAAAAACTTTATGTAGATACACATAGCCTCAAGCTGACTACTGCTTTGATTGAAAATATTAATGTAGATATTTTAGTGTAAGAAGAAGAAGAAGAAGAACAAGGCGACTAATGAGTTTGTGCACGGGGATGGCAACCTCATCATTACAAAACTTGCAACAGACACCACTGCTGCGAGAGCATGTGAATGTTTGGTACGAGCTTCCTGCAAGGTGGGGGGTCAGTTTCAGCGGTGGTTCCATGCTCCATAAGGAGCGAAAGGAAAATGATGTCGATGATAATGACACTGACTTAATAATACATTACCTTTCGTTCTCGTATCAGTGACCGAACTCGACTACACCACTTCTGAATCTGGTGAGAGTGTCCTGACTTTAAACTACCTCTTGGGTCTACTGTCACTGATGTGACAACACTTCCCTTTCTTTCGTGAATGCAACATTTATGTCACTTAAATAATAGAGATGTGACTCACAACTGTTAACGTGTGCAGAGAAGAACATTGTCCATCAACACAACAAGGAAGACAAATTATACGATGGATTTTCTTTAATTTTAAATAAGACTTACAACTTAAACATGGGAAATCCCTTCCTTCTTACAAGTACAACTTAAACATGGGAAATCACTTCCTTCTTATTTCTTTCATAATGTTTCATAGAATGTGATATATATATATAGCATCATTACAGTAAACAAATTTCTAAGGAAGTAATAAGAAAGTTAAAAGTTAAAGGTAGTCCCATAATAGATACTGCCCTAGGGGAGTGAAATGTTAGAGACTTCCCTATACTGTCCTTCCTATTCCAGTAAGTGATATGTGACTATTATTTTTTTTATTTTAATATTGATGATGAAAAGGGACTTAGTGTACTGAATGAGATCAGCTGTGAAGGTTTCTGTATCTAATAAGTTTGGTGTATTACAGAGAACCTTGCTTGCTACCACATTTCGACCTCAATCAGACTTATTCTTGAATTGTATGATGACTTCGTTTAATGTCTAGGGTTATGATAGTGATGAAGTGTAAGTTCACAACAACCAACAGACAGATAAACACCTAAGTTAAGATCCACAACAATTTACAACACTATGACAATCACAAACACATAACACTCTAAAGATTTATCTTAAGTAAGTCAAGTGTTAACTTTTATACACTGTATTAGCTTTTTCAATATATAGATATCCTGATCCTACTACAATGTGAATCAGGAATCACAATCAAATGTAAGCACAATGTTTATGTACAAGAATTTATACAAAAAATCTTTGTCCAGACATATAATATTATTGTAATATGAGTGTAGTGTTGTGATGTATTATTATGAGGTAATACTGGCTTTTAGTGCTAGGTTGTTGTTGGTCATCACGACTTCATGTGTTTGTACTGGTGGAAATAATATTGAAGGATTCACAGATTCTGGTTTTTTTTTTTTAATTTCTGTCCCTTTTGTTTTTATAATAAAGTTCAGTTCAGGGTATTTTATTCAAGGTTGAGCTTTTCCGTGCTGACAAGCGCTTATCTCATAATGCAGCTGCAGGAAACCTGTATCCTCTGCTCGCTTGCTTCTCAGTTTGATAGTATGATATACAATGGCCGCTATCTTGTGCAAGGAGTCTGCTGCCAGCTTTCTGGATCACGCAGTCCTCAGACCGGACGATGCAATATCACCATCTATACCACGGCCCCTGAAATGAGAAGGTTGTGCCTCCTTCTTCATAACTAATATACAATATTATTCCACACTGAAGTACATGACAGTACAAACAAACATAAAGTTCAGCGCTTTAGGCCAACTGCTAGCTTTTCATGTGACAATATACACCAGTATTCCTCTCCCTAATGGTGACAACGCCTCTGCAATTCCAGCTGTAATCCCTTCCATACAATAGGATAGGTGTTATGTTACTATATGGCAATCTAATATATATATATGCAGTTATACTCCTCTCTGACAATCTTTTACATGGTGGATAATGGACTTTTTAGATAATTTATTACATATTCCTAGTCCCCTAGCCTTCCTGTACAAGAATATAAGATTTTCAAGGGGCTAAGTGGCGTAGTTAAGAATACGATCTTTTTTTATGTTAAGTGTTTAATTTCAACTACCACCTGTTCAATGCTTTACGACTGTACTATCAGTATAAAGTCAGGAGCCCTACGTAAAATATCAGGTTTCCTAATAAGAATTAAACCTGTTTTCTAAACCTAACATCGTATCGTTAGTTTTTTTCATCACTGTTTATTTGAAAAAAATCAGGCCATGCACACTGCGAGTTGGTTTATTTTTAGACACACTGCGAGTGGCTTGCGTTACTGTGTTCCATGGTCCGTCTATCTCTCTCTGCTTTTTTTTTCTTCTAAGCCCGTCTGTCTTTCCAAGGCTAACCTTGTGCGCGATTTTGCACTAATGTTAGTTTTTAAAATCAAGGTCGTCTAGAAGATTTTACTACACATTCTATTTTTAGAACTACGGTTATCGCCGTATCGTTAAGCTTAAGCATTTTATTTAGGAACGAACGAATTAGGACAAGTAGAAATCTTGTGTTAGCCATTACGGCGTTATACAACGAAGGCGTTATCTATACTGGGAAAGCACTGGTCTTTCTCCATTCTTCTTCCTATCGTATTATTTCGTTCGGCTTTACCTTTATGTTCTAATTTATATATGGGTATTAGAATTTTTCACCACAATTCTCCCCACTTAAAACAGACATCATATGTCAGTTCCTAATTCTATATACACATAGATAAATTTCTATCTATGCCTGGTGATTACTCTGATGTTCGTCGTACGGATGTCTGCTTTAAAAATCAGTTCCCACATTAGTTTTTCCGGTAATGTACTCTATGGTAAACTGGAATGGCTGTAAGAGCAAAGACCAGCGTAGTAACCTAGCATTTTCATGCCTTGCTTGTGACAGACACACGAGTGGTTTATGATCTGTCTGGATCCTAAATGATTGTCCATAGAGATAAATCTGGAACTTTTTTATACCCCAGATGACAGCGAGACATTCTTTTTCACTAGTTGAATAATTTTTTTCAGCTGTATTCAACTTACGACTAGCATATGCCACTGGGGTTAATTCCCCATCCAGTGAATCTGACTTCTGTAACAGGGTGGCACCCAACCCTAGATTACTAGCATCCGTTCTCACAATGAATTCTTGACTTAAGTCAGGTAATTTCAAAATAGGTTTGCTTGTGAGCTTTTCCTTCAATTCTTGGTATGCTAATTCACACTGTGCTGTCCAGGTAATTCGATCTGGATTTCCTTTGCGTGTCAAATCAGTTAACGGTGCACATATGGAGTTAAAGTTTTTGATATACTTTTGGTAGAAACCACATAATGAGACAAAAGATCTCACGTCTTTCTTTGTTTGTGGCCTCGGTGCTTTTCTCAGTTTCTCCAAGTTCTTGGGGTCAGGGGTCATGTTTCCCTGATGGACTGTGTGTCCCAAGAATTCTAATTCTTTACATCCAACGCAACATTTGGTTGGTCGGGCTGTCAAATTCGCTTCTCTAAGTCGATCAAACAACATGTTCAGAGAGTTAATGTGTTCCTCAAATGTTTCTGTCGCTGTGAGGATATCATCCATGAAGTTTGTGATGCATGGATTATTCAGGGGATCCAACAATTTTCTCATCATTCTAGAGAAGACACTGGGCGCATTTTTCAATCCAAATGGCAATCTGTTAAATTCATAGTGTCCCTCTGAGGTACTAAAAGCTAGATAAGGTCTAACCTCAGGCTTTACTGGAATCTGATAGTAGCCTTTGCTCAGATCCACCTTTGAGAAATATTTAGCTTTATTCAGCCTGGCAAACAGCTGATTTGTATCCGGCAATGGATCCACCTGACCTTCTGTGATAGCATTCAGTCTCCTGTAATCTATACAGAGTCTATGTTCTCCAGAGGGTTTTTTCAATAGAACCACACTGGAACTATACTGAGATTCACTGTGTGAAATAATTCCTTCCTTCAACAAATAGTCTATATCTTCCTTCAAAGCTTTCTCCTTAGCGAAAGGAATCGAATAGGCTTTCATACAGACTGGTGTTGGGTCTATAAGTTTCATATCATATTGTAATAAGTTTGTATGCCCCGGACGGTCCGTTAACACCTCTGTATGATCATCTAGAACCTGTTGCACTCTCTCCTTCTGATTTTTCGTTAAATGTGTACTGATTTTCACCTGTGCAGCGGTCTCACAGGGGTGTAATGGATATTCAAATGATGAAAGTGGTTCTTTTTTCATCTCCATTGCAATAGACAAGGTCAGCAAATGTGTCTCTTCCTGATTTCCTCTTTCCAAATATTTCTTCAGGAGATTCACATGATAGATTTTTTCTTTCCCCTTCTTATCTATCTTATAATTGGTTCTAGACACCTTCTCTAGAACTGTATATGGACCTTGCCATCCAATTTGCAACTTATTCTGGCTACCGGGTAGAAGAAGCAGTACCTTCTCTCCCACAGCCAAATCTCTGTCTTTTGCTTTCTTGTTATAATAGGCAGCATGCTTTTTCCTGGCTTGTCTCAAATTTTCATTGGCAAGTTTCCAGCCAGTTTTTAAACGAGTGGTCAGCTCATTCACATATTAGTATGATGATGTAATATTTTCCTCTGCCTTTTCATCAGTCCACGTTCTTAACAGTGTTACATATGGACTTTGAATATTGTTGACCTGTTTTTCAAGGTACCGGTATGGTCTTTTCCACTAGAAGCACTATAGTGATGATTTTTCTTCCCAGAATCATCATTCACAAATCGACCGCTACCAATTCTTTTCTTGGGGCTTTCTCCCCACTTAAAATTCCTTGTGAGAGGTCTTCTCTCTCTTTTATCTTCCTCCAGTTCACATAAGTCCGACTGAGGGATTTTCGGCTTATTCTGGGGTAAGACATCTCTTTGTACTCGCTGCATCGTGGCCATTGTAAAACATCCAAGTGAAGATTGTCCGTGAAAAGGGGGTTCCCATTCCACTTGGTCCACTTTATTAAATTTATTTTTCTTTCCATTGGCAGGCCAAAGTTTGCCCCGTGGCGTGTCTAGGTCCTGATCAATGTTCCCACTTGTGGGTGTTCCCTCATGTAATATGCCACATCTTTCTACAAAATTCTCAATGTCAAACATTGCCTTGGGCCAATAATAATTTTGAGCCACCTTTTGGATGATGGTACCTATTTTCTCATGGTCCCCATCTTTTCTCACATGTAAGCTCCTTATTAACTCTGCCCTTTACTTTTTAGGAAGTACCAGCTGTCCCTGACCATTGGATCTAGTTCCGGCCTTCCTGTAAATCAACTTGTTTTTCATATAGAAATCTCCCTTGCCTGGAGGTGTATGACATGTTGACAATTTCTTAAAACAAGGCTTGAGGGTCTTATCCCAGCCTGTGCCTTGTCGTGAAACGAGTGTAACCCACTACTTTGTTAATCACTATGTCGAGATACAGATTTGCTTCAACCAATCAACGAGCAACGTTCACCAGTCTCTGAGACAGAATAAATTAACGGCCATCATGTTCACGCAAGATGGCGGATTAAAACTGAATAAAATTAGGCTGTACAGCGCTTGAGACTAAACCGGAGGAAACCAATCATTTTGCTCCGCCAGGAACCAACCAAAAGCTTTCCTTAAGCATTTACCTACCTATATAATCGGGCGGATTTTATGCATAATCACACATCACCGACACGACGCCAGAGATACCGACCGACTGAAGAGGAGAAGCTGTCACCTTGATTTATAGCTTACCTGGAGTGCAATGACCTGCAGCTTGCTTTGCTAAGTCGAGTCAAAATCTGGCCGGTTTGAATCTTAGAGGGTTTTATTCGTGTCCTAAAACCTAAGATCGTGGGTCGTCAATCCAGCTGCCTGGAACTCCGCAGGAGCATAGAGGTTGTCCTGACTCTACATCTTTGGTCCCCCTCAGTCTTGGGTGGGCTAAAGGAACGATACTCAGCGATGTTGTGTGAACCAAACAAAGAAGAACAGACCTTAGAGAGATGAGTGCACATTAGTACCATTTCTGTCAGCATTGTGAGCATAGAAACTGTCAGTGATGAGAAAGTGAAAGTAGCATAGCAAGAGACAAAAATAACAGCATAGCTGATAAGTGTTATATCCTTAATTAACAGCACAGCTGATACATGTACTATAATTGAATAACAGCACAGCTGATATAATTTTTGTTCCTATAATTGGAAAACGTGTTGTAATATATATATATATATATATATATATATATATATATATATATATATATATATATATATATATATATATATATATATATATATATTATATATAAAATAAATATTTGTAATTAAAAGTCATTCATATGTAAACTTACAAATTCTGTACATTCCATTTTTCAACATTCACCCTTCAGCACAAGAGTAGATAGTGTATATACTAAATAAATAATAAGGAAATTGTATTTGAACGACTTGTCAATTTTATCAGTGTTAAGTAAAATCTGTTTCCTTGTTTATTAATATCACAGTTAGTTACACAGCGGAGGTGGCACTTTATGTCGGTTTCCTCTCTACTATTGTTTCGAGATCAGAACATTCACAGCCGTAACTAATTTGTGATACCAGTAGTCCTCTCAGACACTGGGACGTCACCATTTTTCTGCAGAAATTCTATTTCTGTAATTGTCAGTACTATACTGATCTTAAAGCCAAATAAAACCTCTCGCCACACTGGGGGCTCGTTCCTGGGATATTTCTGTATATCTTGACCCATACTTAGTCTATTCATCTATCTACTAACTCTATCTTGAGCCACCCATTGATAACATAAGAAACAGATTTTTGAAAAAAAAAAATTCTATAATAGGATTTAAAAAAAAAAAAAAATATTTTCTTAGGAGGAGTACCATTTAGTACTCAGTAAATAGTTGATGCTCACAAAGTTGCACGGAAATTTTTTGTTCATTTTAAAGTAT